>OX375869.1:74617196-75020150 GCA_947359475.1 Heligmosomoides polygyrus bakeri
AAAATTGTCCATATTCAAACTGAAAACCATTTTCACCTCTTCGGCCGCCGGAACAAGTTTGGGGCTGCGCTTCGGCCCGAGTGCGGACACGGCGGCGGGCCGCTCGCTGCCCTTGTGACCTCCCGCGGCACTCCACGGAAGTGTGAATACTGTACATAGGCGATATACGACACATGTGGAGTGCCGCGGGAGGTCGCAAGTGCAGCGAGCGGCCCGCCGCCGTGTCCACACTCGGGCCAAAGCGAAGCCCCAAACTTGTTTCGGCGGCTGAAGAGGTGAAAATGGTTTTCAGTTTGAATACGGACAATATTACATCTGTGGAAAGCTCGCAACGAGCTGAGAAATGCTGTCCAGTTGATTTTTCGAATAAACTCATCCATAAAGAGGTAAGCGACTGAAAAGGGATTGGTCCTATCTCAATATGCGGCGCAGGATTTCTCCTATCTTTGAACGTCGATTGCTCCTGTACAGAATAAGTACGAAAGCCGTGTTTTTGTGGTCTACTGTAGACTACAAAAAACACGGCTTTCATACTTCTTATCCTGTACAGAAGCAACCGAAGTTCAAAGATAGGGAAAATCCTACGCCGCATATTGAGATTGGACCAATCCCTTGTTGGAAAAAGAAAATCTAGTCACTTCTATCCATTTCTCAAAGCCATTTTACACGTTTTATAAAGGCCATCGTTCCCACAACGGAATAGTAGAATACTGTCTTCTGTAGCAGGCTAGTAGTTGGGTAATTCTTAACTGAATCTTAGGTTTCCGCGCGTTTGCGCCAAACTGAAATTGGGCCTATGTTATTCAAACTTGGCACTATTTAGTACCACAATGACACTTGATGCGTAACAAATACAGATCTGCTGAAACAATAGAGGATTTCTGAGTTTCGATGAACTTCGTCAACGAAAAGCCTTAAGGACATGCCACTGGGGATCTCGGAGGGGTCGTAAACCAATCAACAGAGCCAAGGAAGCAAAAGCTTCATAACTAGGTCAGTGTGCAATCGTTTTAGATGCCGTTTAGATCATTGGATAGAAAATGAGACGGGGCTTCTAATGGTGTTAATTAGATTTCAAACAAGCAACCTTGAAAAGAGTTATGGCAATGCGACGCTTTGTGACGGATTAATCCGTCGCAAAGCGTCTTTTTTGCAAAGAATTTGAGCGGTATTGTATTGCATCGTTTATTGAACAACTGTAGGACAACGCTTGTATATGAGCGGACGAGGGGTCTCTGGTATCGGAAGCGAGTGTCGGTACGGGAGCAGCAGCCAGTAACTCGAACCATTGCGTAGCCGGGGCCGAGATCTGCAGGCGAGCGCTCCAGAAGCCGTCCCATGTCGAATGCCGCGTCTTCCATCCGCCGTCCTCTCGCCGCTTGTAATCAGTGATTTTAATCTCGGAGCTTTCATGCCTCTGCTTGATCAAGCTATCGATGGCGACCCTTTCCTACTCTATCTCAAGTTAGCTATTTTATCACTCTTACACCTCCCTTTAACCACAAGTACGTCCGTCCTTGTACGAGAAAGGAAATCAAGAGGAAAGCCGCGGTCAATAGCTATCACCAACGGAGAGACAACCCATGGAAAACAATCTTCCCAAAAACTCATAAAATAGAAGAAAAGGAAATGAAAAGAGTTTGATGTGCTTACTTTATGGAATCGGGGTTCAGGCGAAAACGTCGGGTGGTGCGGACGTGCTGACGATGACACCAGCTCGTTCGCCCCACTGTATCAAGCGTCCCCAGTTACGGAGGGTTCGCAACGCCGTTTCCGAGATGAACTACCCGTGACGGCATCGGGTGATTGCAACGTTCATCATCCTGGGGTCATCAATGAATTCCCCACCGCCCGGAATGGCATCGGAACGGGATATCAGGACAATGACGATGGCCATGTCTCGTCCCTGAACTGATTGTGAGTCGACCGTGTGCAGCGCGATTCCTCGTCAAGCCGCATACTGCGAGAGCAGCCGCTGCTACTCCTTAACCTGACGATTGCGATGGCAGAGGACGAAACGTCAGTAGCTCGGTGATGATCTCATTGCACCAGCGTGCCTCGTCCTCGTTCCAGTGCGACCCTGAAGGCGATGGTTGGGACGCTCCTTTTATGTCGACGACCAGCAGTGGTATCGCTGGGTTGGGGAGTTGAAAAAGGCTGGTCACAAAAAACGTATACGCGCAGAGGTCCCGCTTACCAACGTTCTGTCATATAAGAGCGTGCTGGGGAGCTCTCTTAGTGCGGCATGGGCCCGAAACGTGGTTACGAGGGGCGCACTAGGGACAGCACGTCCATTATTCCTCTGGCAGCCAGAAGAGCTGGTTGGGAAGAGCGTAGGCAGCGTATTTGCGGTTGCAGCTGGTGGATATCGCCAACGAGAATGTGCCGGGCCTGCGGGAACCGAGCTGCAATGGCGACGAATGCAGGTTCCGGAATCTGGGAAGCCTCGTCACTAATGATGACCGTGGCGCCGGAGAGCGCTCTTGGAAGATGCCTCCTCTGGCCGTAGTGTTGAGGAGCGAGACTGTCGTCATGCAGACAATTGAGGGAAGACGTACGCGCAGCATAACTTTGACTGCCTCCTCCGTAGCGTCCGAATTGTCTCGCTCGGCAATTCTGTACTCCTCACGCTCTTCATCTGTAAGGTGAGGGCAGGAGTCTGGAGATGTAGACCTAACATCAGTCCACCTCCTTTGCCTCCAGGCGGTCTCCATATCGCTCGATCAGGGACTGCAAAACGGAGTGTAGGTCCACTAGGGTTGTTGGAGCTTCATCTATTAACGCGGAGTCGGAAACAAAGCGTAGGATCCGGAGGTGGTAGAAATCATCGAGGCGCAGGAGGGCGTCGGTGAACTGGGCACAAGCCACGTTTGTCGTTGCCGTGACGATGACCAGATTTTGACGGCCGACGAGTTGGGCGGCGAGATACGCTTCGATGACCGGTTTCCGGAGCCTTAGACCGCTTGAACGAGAAGGATAGAATGGGGCTCCAGTTCCATGTTCACGGCGTGACACTGGTCGTTGCGTAGATGAATTCTAGTCCCGTCAAGACGCAGCGGCATCGGACGAGGTTCATCTGAAGGTGTAGGAGATGAGCGAGAACGCTGTGTGACGAGACGCGGTCCATTCGAAGAGCGTGTTTGCATGGCAGGCGTTGGAGGAGCTGAGGTTGTCATAGACGCTCTTCTGCAAGGAGTTCGAACACGGGGTCCGTTCCAGTAGTGGTTCTGTCCAATGTGATGCAGATGTCGGCTGTTCGAACCTTCTGTGACGCCGTGCTGATCGATGGCTCGTACGAGGGCACGGTGCGTTAATAGTGTTGCATGAAGCTCGACATGCAAAGTCCTGGACTCGTAAGCGAACTCTGAACGTGCTATTGTGACTCGTGAGACGGTCCGGGACCCAACAATCCAGACTTGGGCGGGGCTTTGACGAGACCAACTGTTTTCGGCCGACATCCTCGGGATCCTGATCGAAAGTCGGATGGGATAAGCCTCCATATTGGACAAGGCGGCGACGAGGCGATGAGTCCGCTTGTCGTCTGTCTGGAAGTTTATGGCGGATAGAGCGGCACAAGCCACATTGAATAACTTCCCGATGCGGCGACGTGCGGTATGCGGGTTCATAGTTGGAGAATGTCGTCACCCTATCGCGAATCCCGTCCTCATCCTCGGTCGTAACTTTGGAAACGGAGAGCGGCGTGATTCCCTCGGCAGGGTGGGCTAGTAGGAAGACGCGACCCACATTGACCGAAATCATTTGAAGCTCCCGGGACACAGGTGAGTGAGAGAATCGCATGGCGGTGGAGATGTTGGTACGCGCCTCGGCTTTAAGAAGCTCTTCTCAATGAATTTCCGAAAGTCGGAACCTGCAGATAGAAGGTCGAATCTGGATTGCTTCACGGCAACCTTCGAATGCTGCCCGGAAGCTGCAGACTTCCCCGTTCGTATTAGAGTAGATAGGGGAGAGGACCATCCCGAGAATAGTGCGTGTTGCTGACTATGGTGGCGCCAGGAGGAACTCGTGCTGAAAAAATAAGGGATCCCGGTGTCGAGGATGGTAGAGCGCGGGATCCGAGATCGTCGTAAAACTGTAGCGCGACCTGCGCTAAGCTACACGGCCGGAGTGGGTCTCAGGGGTAGTACCCAGACGACGTCCTTCACTGACAGGCGGTTCCGATCGAATCCACGGCTGTTGGTGAGCACGTTGATGGAATCCTGCGCGAGAGGGATGCACTGAAACTCGCGGTGATCCGACACAGGGATGAAAAAATCCTTTGCTTCCAGGAGGACGCCTTGCCCACAGTTCCGAGCCACGACTTGATATAAGACTGGCCTAATCCCGTACCTCTCTGGTGGAAGCGCCCTTGTAGACGGGTCCTTCCGGCGTCCTAGGGATGGCACGAATAGCGTTGGTATCGTAAGGGAACCGATACTCCAGAAGTCGGACGAGGAGCTGCATGGCGTGTTGTCGAAAGGCGATGATGTCTGGGAGCCGGATTAGTTCCAGAATTGGCAGTGGGTTGGATGTACTAGGCTGCCCACTTCACTGCCTCGGGAAGAGAGACCGGACGAAACGACCCCCAGGTATCCGGTGTCTGAGGGTGGAGGGCCCCAGAAGGCCGTGGCAAGGAATTACGACCTGCACGCGTGTCGCCAATCACTAACTGCTGTAAAACACACCGAGCAGAATCTGGAAAAAAAGAGATGGGTTGGAGAAAATGCACTGGTGTTTATCTCAAAAGGCTGCTCACCCATGTTCGAGGAATGGGGAGAGTCAGAAAATTCGGCAAAGGAGTGGTGAAGTAGCGGTCGATCTTGAAAAGACGTCCTAGTTCGGTGATCAAATCCCCTTTGAGGTAGGAGGCGTTGTGTGATACCAACTCCGTCATGGCGCCGAAAACGAGTACAGAACACAACAGAACAGAACAGAACATTTATTAGCCAAAATGTGATACAAAGTAAGTTTTGTCCAAAAGGATACGTCGAAAGTTGGCTTTTGAAAATTATCAAAATCAGAACGTAGAAATTTGTTGAGCAAAAATAGTAATACAGATCAGTTTAGCACAAAATATAATGGCAAAAGTCAACGATTTAATCCTTCAACGACAGCAAAATCGTTTTGTTTCCATGCTTAAACTAAAGTGAGAAACGCTTCTTTTCTTAAGAGCGACTCCGTGATTCATAAACTGAAAAAGCTATTGTATGTTAAAACAAGGTATCGTTCATTTTGCCTAAAAACTAATTTGCAGTTGACCTCACAAATGTACTCTTTGTTTAAGAAAGTTTTCCAATTTGTAATTAAACGTCCCAGGTGAAGAACTGAGAATCAATGCTGGAAGTTCATTCCAGATTTTAATAACACGAGCCAAAAAGGATTCTCGAAACATTTTTGAGTGCGGTCTTTGCGGTTGAATTCTATGATTGTGCCCTCTCGTAATCCCATTGAATGAGGAAAAGGTGAAGAGTTCATTTTTATCAATATCCAAGTAATCATTAACTATTCTAAAAACAAGGTTCTAGTCGTAGATTATTCGTCTTAGTGATAGCGATGTAGTACCGAGACGAGCCAGTCTTTCAGGGTAAAAAACTTAGAATAGACCGTTTCTAATGAACACTTGCTTTGTAAATCTTTTTTGTACACCTTCTATTAAACTTATACTACTTTGTTTTAATGGTGACCATACAGGTGTACAGTATTCTAAAAGCGGCCTTACATAAATAGAAAAAAGTTTAAATAACGTTGTCATACTGCGAGTTTGGAATGCTCGTAATATACAGTTTGATTTAGCATGAGCTGTAGCAACAGTCTTCTCAATATGTTCATCAAAAGTTAGTTGGTCGGAGTATACAATTCCTAAGTCACGAACAGAGTTTGAAGTATGCAGTTTGTAACCAGCTAGATGGAAGAAGCAGTTTTTGGGATGATGACGCCCAATAAGCATGACAGTAGTTTTATCGAGTGAGATATCTGGTAGCCATTTCGAAGACCATGCTGTTAGAGAGTTTAGCCCTTCTTGAAGAGTTTTGTAATTGTTTATAGAATACAGTTTCGTATCGTCTGCATAAATAGTACAGTAGACACAGAAGGTAAGCTGTTTGGCATATCATTAATGTATATCAGAAACATTAACGGTCCAAGGCAAGTTCCTTGTGGAACACGACTAGGCGTTTCATAACACTCAGAAAAAGCTCCATTAACCATAACCTGTTGGCTTCGTTTGTACAAAAAAGATTGCAGAAATCTTAGAAGGCAGCCTTTAATCCCGTACGCTTCAAGTTTTCTACATAAAAGATCAAGAGGAATCGAGTCAAAAGCTTTGGTGTAATCGATGTAGCATGCACTAACGTATCCATGCGAATCAAGCACCTTTTGCCATTTTGGGATTGAGTTTATAAGAGCCGTAAGAGTGGACCTTCCTTTAAGGAATCCATGCTGAAACTTTGTGATTAACTGTTCAGATGATAAATAGTTGTAAAGTTGCTTGCAAATTATTCGCTCCATAACTTTGCTAGTTGAGCATGTAAGGCATATAGGTCTGTAATTTTCTACATTAGTTTTGTCTCCCTTCTTAAAAACAGGTTTAACGAAACTGGTTCGCCAAATTGACGGTACTTTACCATGGAGGAGAAACCTATTGAATAAAAGATTGAGAATTGGGGTCAGCGCCATTGCCGCTTTATTAAGAAAAATGTAAGGAATATTGTCGGGTGAAGTAGAGTTGCTGACTGGAAGCTTTTTTAACGTCTTGTAGATGTTATCACTGTTGATGTCAACAAAGTCTAGCCTAGAAGGAGTAAATGATTCACAAGACGTTTCATTGTTGTCATATCTTTTATAGACCGTTTTGAAAAATGAGGCAAATGTTTTTGCTTTTTCTTCCTCAGATTTACATAGCTCACCAGAAGAATTCAAAATAGTCCCAATATCCTTAGGCAGGTTAAGTTTTTTATTAACGAACTTATAAAACATGGTATTGTTTCGACTGCATGCTATTTTATCTTCATATTGTAAACTAAGTTTTGCTAACTCACGTTTAAGCTTCCTCGCGTATCGTTGATACTTGTGTACGCCTACTACGAAACGCGCATGGTAGAGTCTGGAAACTTTCGCCTGAAGCTTGCGAATTTTGTCTGGATAATGATTTAGAATTGTATCGCTCATTGGTGTAAGAGGGACATATTGCTATACTAGCATATTGCATAGTTGCAAGTAGACTTCATAACATTCGTCTGAAGTCTTACAGTTTTTTAGCAAGTCTCTCCACTTCACACGAATAAGATGATTACAAATAGCAGTGTAATCTGCATTCTTATAATCACGATAAACGATTCTGGTGTTAGGCTTCGCATGGCACGAAGTTAATGTAAAAGAAATTGTTCTGTGGTCTGAGGTTGAGAACGGAATAAGGACCTTAAGGTCTTGAACAATATTAGCATTGTTTGTTAAAACCAAATCCAAAATATTGAGGCCATGAGTGGTACAGCAACGAGTTGGTCTAGTGAGTTTCCAACACAGAATTGATGAAATTCACGTGCAGGTCCATAAAGCGAGTTCGAAGTAGTAGTTGTCCATTTGATCGTGGGAAAATTAAAATCTCCTAAGACTACAGAATTAGTATTTTCTTTCAAGAAAACTGAAATGTTGGTAAGGGCATTACGGAACGACGATCTAACACAATTTGGACTACGATATACTAATGTAATATAAGTTGGGGTAGGTGAAGTATGAAAGCAAACAGTTAAACATTGACAATATACAGAAAAATTCTTGGATGAAATGAAGTGATGCGAAATATCACGATGAACCATTGCTAACACTCCACCACCTGTCACAATGCCACACCTATCACATCGATAAATTTCATAGTTTGGTTGTGGAGAAAGAGCTGCTTCAAGTCCTGAGTCTGGTTTGAGCCATGTTTCTGTAATAAAAATTGCGGACGGATAGTTGTCTGAAATAAAGTAGTGAAGATCGGGAATTTTATTGCCTATCGATCGAGCATTAAATAAGAAAACATTATTCAAAGAAGTAGATCGAGTTTCTAGACTCCTTTGGTTAGAGGGTGAAACGGGTGGACGGTTCTCGCTGATATTCGAATTTGATAAGCATTTGGCACTGTTTGTAACACCATTTTCCTATAGAGGTCTAGCAGAGTCGGTTACCCGTTGAAACAAGTTAGAACTCTTTGAAGCCCTGTTGAAATTAGAAGAATGTGAGTTCACTGGCGCTACCGAACGATGTGGTAAGTCACGCGGAGCCTTAAGTTTAATTATGTCAAAATCACGGACAAGATACAATAGTTTTCCGGCTTGCGCATTCAGTTGACCTGCCTCTTTGCGTAGTGCTCTATCTAACTGAAGCTCCTCTTCAGTCCCTACGTGCAAAGGAGTGCACATATTTTTGAGTTATTTTTATTTTTGAGTCGACCGCTACGCATATGTGTAAGTAGGGAGTCCCTAAGTGCTTGGTTAGGTAAGGTTATTTTTATGACACGCCCACGAACACCTGGTTTTCGAGGTCTTCCTACGGGGTAACGACGTGAAATGATTTGCCCTCTTTCAAATTCACTCCTCAATTCATCGTCTCCTGAAGTGTATATAGCTTCTTTTAGGATTTCATGGTCAAACCGTCTAGTTGCTTCCTCGTTAGCTTGTTCATCAATGCCTATCCATGCAATCATCCTCGATTTCTCTTCAATTTTTTGACTATCGTTTTTGATTTTTACCATGCTTGAATAAAGTAGGCTTTTCTGCGATGATGCTGAATGATGTGAGTCATTCACTTTTTTCTCTATTTCGGATAGCCGTTCAATAATCAATTTCTGCGTTTCTTTAATACTCTGAATTTCTCCAAAAAACCGTTCAAGCGTATCCGAAATAGATCGCTGCATCTGGCATGAATAGTTATCAAAACGTTCGATTAACATACTTGCCCATAGAGGCATTGACTCCTTCACTTCATTTCCATTGATTTTCTTGATCATTGATTGCTTTGCCATTGTTACGAACGACAGCAGTTGAACAGGGCGACCGCACAGAAGTACGTGACCGAGCAGAATGTACAGTACACAGGAATGGAACGTAGATTAAGCCAATATTCAATTTTTCGGCGCATATTCCCTGCCAGAAACTCACCTTGTGTTCTTTGCAGCTTTGCACAGGTCCAGAAAGTGGCCAAAAACCGCATTCGCAGCACAGTTCTGGTCGATCTGCCCCTGTCGCCGCTCTTGTTTTGGAACGCACCTTGATGATCTTGAAATGAATGGAGCAGAAAAACGACCTGGATGTTGGCCGGAGCAGCTACGGCCCATGTTGCCTCTGCCTCCCCAGACCGAAAGGGAGCGTCCTCGTCCGTAGGGCGAAAGGGCTGGTTCCTCTCGCTCTACGGGTGAGGACGCTTTCAATTCGGCCTCTCCTGCACTTTCTTTTCCTCTATTTTCCGAAGGTATACAGCTAAAAATGGTTGCCATCCGTCCTTTCCGCCTGGCTCTATTGGTCAAAAGATTGCCATAGTACCTCTTGAGCAGCACCGCTGTGTAATAGGCTGATAATCTCCGAATCCACAAAAGGGCATTTCCAGCAGTAGACTGACCATTACTTCTATCAAAGGATGAAGAAGAAATTCATAGACAAACAGGATTGGAACTATTTAAGATAACTGGACGAACTAGGTCGGACCAACGTAGATCAATCCAATATTCAATTTTTTGGCGGATATTGCCTGCAAGAAACTCACCTTGTGTTCTTGGCTGCATTACACTGGTTCCGAAAGGGGTCAAACTCACTGCATTCTCAGCAAATGGGTCTGGTTGATCTGACCTGTTGCCGCTCTTGTTTTGGAACGCACCTTGATGATCCTGAAGTGAATGGAGCAGGGAAGCGACCTGGATGTTGGCCGGAGCAGCGAGGGTCGTGTTGCCCCTGCCCCTCCTCCGGACCGAAAGGCTTCCAATTCGGCCGCTCCTGCACTTTCTCTTCCTTCGTTCTTTTCCGGAGATAGACAGCTAAAGATGTGTTGGTTGCCCCAAAGTTTCCCGCCTGGCTCTATTGGTCATAAGATTGCCAGACTGCCGAATCCTTATCCACGACCGTGAGTACGTTCATCTGAGTTAGTAGCGTGGCGGCGCTTTCAAAAGCGGAGCCTTTATCTGAAACATCTCGGGAGCGGCATCCACTATAAGATTAAGATGTTCTAGAATCTGCGTAGTTCAGTCGTTCCGTCTGTGCAAACCTTGCTTGGTAACGTAGACCTCCATATACAGGGACCTGTCTTCGCAGGAACGGCAGCAGAAGGAGTTATCTTAGGCGCGAGTTGTGCGTTTGATCTAGCAAGCCGCTCGTCGACGACCTCCTGCAGTGAGAGGAACTCCGTAACTCTTGAAAAGCTCTCGCATTTCTCCTCATTTCTGCTCGCAGTTACCCTCCCTTCTGGAGGATCAGATTTGGAATCCCGCGCTAATTAAAGCGCCAATGATGACCAGCAGCGCATCTGCGATGAGGCTTTGGGCACTTTGGCGCGTTGACACACTTTTTGCTCCTTGCCGAACTCGCTACCTCCCTTAGAGATTCGCTTAGTAGCGCGAAGTCCGAAAAGCCACTTTCTAGCATTTAACATTTATTGCATTTACATTCAGTGCATGAAACGATAAGCATAAATGTTATTAGTATTTAACGTTTGTCTTGGGCGGATCGCCGTCTTGCAGGGCGGTCGATAAGCGATGGGACGAACACTGAGAACCCCTTCTCCTTTCGCATCGCTCTAAAAAAAATCAACAGCGCGATTCCATCGAGGCGACAGGAGGTATATACGAAGTCTTAAGGCCTCCGCATACTTTTGCGGCAAAGTGGCAGTCCTATCCTCAACCACAAGAAAGGCACGCAGAGGTTACCTCCGCCGGCGAACCATGTCGAGAAATACCATACCAAAGTCGCATCCCTTTGCAGAAAGATGTTTGGCAACGGTGGCGGCGGCGTTCTGTGCGTCCGACCACAGCGGGAATCGACTAGAACACAGAAAGGAGGGAAAGCGAAAAAAGCAATAGGTTCCGACAAAAAGAGTACAGTGCCTCTACTGCGTGCCACTTGCCGCTAGTGAGACCGAGTGTCCGTGAGCGGAGCGCTTCACAAGTTTTGCAGCCCGTCGCCAGCCGTTTGCCGCAAAAGTGTGCAAAGGCCTTTAGTGTTCACTTGGTAGCGTGAAATCCGAAACGCCGCTAACTAAACTTACTTCAACTTACTTGCAAATTTGTTGATCACTGTCCTGTTGTCCGAGTATACATTTGTCCAAGTATCATTCCATTCACTGCATCGCCTTGCTTATTATGAAGGGTGCTCGTAGCCAGAGGCACAAGGCAATCTTCTCGATTTAGCAAGTGCAGCCGATGCAGATGGGCAAACCAGACGAGTAGTATGGTAGCCTGTGTGGACTCGAGACTGTAGGTAGTATACCCGTGAGAGAGAATCTGTGGTTCAGTGCAATTCGAACGAAGGACACCGCAGAAAGAACAGAGAAGACGACCGACCTTTATATGTGAGACAATATACGAGACCATAGCAGGGCAAACCGGATCGTCGGCACGACGATGCTCCGGCCCCCGAAACAGCATGACAAATCGCATTTCAAACAATTTAAAGACGGTACAAGCACATGGTATGCACAAATATATTATCGTCGTTGAAGTAGATGTTGTCGGCGTTGTTGTCGGCGTTGTCGACGGCGTTGTCGTCGGGTTGTCGTCGGCGTTGTCGTCGAATTAGTGGGCGAAGTTGTCATGAAGGGGGGGGGGGGGGGGTAGCTGCGGGGTGCTAGGGGTGGAGCTCTACTGTGATGGCAGGGAATTCTGATCCGGGCCACAATTCCCACACTTCACCTCACAGGGGTCCAACGCTCCCCCTTCAAGCACCTCAAGCATAGGTGCAGTTGGGCCGCTTTTGCGGTTAGGGAGACATGGTCGGGGAAACGACTGCAACGGCTGGAATAATGGCCACCTCGATTCTCTTCTAAGGAGCAGAAGAGACATGACGACTTTGGAGTCGTACGCTCCCAAAATCGTCTGGATGGCTCTCTCCATAGCCTCCAGCCTCTTGACGGCCTTTTCGATTGTCTCAACTCGGGAGGCAGCAGTGCCGAATCCAACGGATCGTCGTAGCTGTCGAGGTCGTCGAGATCGTCGTAGCTGTCGAGGCTGCATATCGATATTGGACGAGCTCATGATGATAACTGGACAGTTGCTGAGCTTAATTCGGGTTTGTTCACATTTTCCTGATTCTTTGTCAAACAAGTTGATTGATCCACATTGGGCTTCATAAATCCGGGACGCTAAGTAAGTGAATATGTTACCATGCTAGTGTATAACAAGTTGATGTTAACTTTTAATTTAGGTATTTGGTTGTTTGTCCTTCAACAACAGCATAATAGTCTTAGATAGTCTAAGGCTGAGTATTTGGATATTGACAAAGTGTTCACTAAATGTAGTTTAATTTCATTATCTACATGGTCAACGACTAAGTGAAACTAACAAGTTGACGACCTTGAGTGGGCATATATAAACTTACCTCTTCATTTTCTACATAGGCCATCATCGCAGTCGATTAAAATGAACTACACTTCTTGATAACTGGTCATGATAATCACACGTGCTGATAACTTGATTTGATAACAACTTAACAGATCTTGACCTAAAAAACAATCTAGAAGTTGAATACTTGGCTGGCAAGGCAAATGCCGTGGGCGATGCACTTTCTAGAGGCGCTGCACAGGTGCTTTCCGAGCGAACCACCTGTGAGCCCCGAAAAAGAGGCTGTGGTGGCCCATGTTGCTGCAGAGCAGTCCTTGTGGATAGAGGAATTGCGAACAGACCCAGCCTGCAGCTCTGTCCTAGCAAGGCTGAGGACGTTACATCGAGCGTCCAAAGAAACGAACTCTCATACTGGTGCCAGACGGTCTGCGTGGTTTCGCCAGAGTGGTAGCTCCAGCTCAGAATGTCACCATATTCAGCTACAAGGAGCTAAGAAACGCCATACGAGCAATGCGGAACTTCAAGGATCTGGGAGTGTGCGTTTTCGCGAGCCCCACATCAGAGACTCCGTACGACTCCGGTGAATGGCAAGCATTTGCCATGGTTATGACGTCGGCAGCTAGACTATGTGCGAAACTCCTGGAAACAGAATCGGAAGGACACCTTCGACACCTTCAAGGTGATTAGAGGCGCAGCAGCAGCTATGCGAAACAACGTGGTGACGATGTTCACGGCGGTGCCGTCACTAAACGAGCCATTCGCCTCTCTCGGAGAGAGCATCCGAGAGACATCGCATTCCGACTACCCTACTGCTATGGCCAAGTCGTTCTTCGCTTCAATAAAGGAATACGTCGCACCACACGTAAGAGATCTGCTCCAGATGTTGGACGACTACCATCTCTTCCATGCTCTCAAGCAAGAAATTGGAGAGAAATATTTTGAAACGGGTGAACACCTCAAAAATTGGATTCAGCAGTGGTTCGACTCCAGAACTGCAGACTTTTACGCGAGAGGAATTAGAAAATCACCCAGTCTTTGGAAAAGTGTAGTGGGACAAAATGGAGATTATCTCAATTGATTTGACTTTGTAGTTGTGAAGTAATAAATCTTTGAAAAAAATGAAAAGACTTTTTTCCAACCTAATACTAGGACATTCGGGTTCGACGAGCGCAACCGTCTCCGCCCAACCACGTCCCCTTCAACAGTCTGGCAACTGAAGTTGCCAACAGAAATTCCGGTTCCTATTCTGTTGGAACAGCAACAGTGTGCTGCTATCCTGTTGGAGGCTCGCAACATACTGTTGCTATCCAACCAGACACAGTGAATACGTGCTCTAGTCGGACACGCTCGCACCGCAAGGAAGAAATTAGAGCTTAGCAACGCAATGTTGCAAGAAGCGATGAATTGATAATCTCCTTGTTTCTTGTTTTAAGTCTAAAGCTACTGCCTAATTGTCGTTTCTTAGGGTTCCCATGTTCTCTACATCCACTGCCACTATAGCGAGTTACTTTTGCCACGTGCCCCTTTATTTTTTGCTTTGTTTTCGTGGTTATTGCTATGACCCAGGAATATCAAATAAGACGGTCTATTGATTGTGTCCCCGCCTTTTCTCAAAGCTGCATAAAATTATTCGGAGACTACCTAAGACAACCCAGATTCCTGCATTGCTCGCTTCTGCCATTCTGGCGCACAGCTGAGACAGTTGGTTCGTGAGGAGAGAAAGTCTTTCTCAATTTTTCATTGATATTTCATTGAAACGAAAAGAGGTTGAAGACATTGTTCAATGTGTGATCGCATTTTTTGAGTGCAAGTCTGAGTATAGACGGGGGGGGGGTAGCCAGTATTCTTTTTAATTGGCAGTTTATTCTAGTATATGACGTTCCTATTAGCGTGTTCTGGTAGTTACTCGTTACAGCGAGTATACACCTCAGGTAGATTTTCCCGTTAGGCCTTGTTCAGTGTGTACGCGACATGCGACGCGATGCATGCGCTGTGGCCAAATTGATCGAGCGACGCGATTAATCAATTCGACCACTACATATGTCATCGCGTCGCGCGTCGCGCGCACACTAAGCAAGGCCTAACGGGAAAATCTACCTGAGGTGTATACTCGCTGTAACGAGTAACTAAATTTTCCAGAGTTGTTGCACTTTGATCAATGTGAGTCTTGTAAAAATGAAGAGCCATTTTGTTTGATTGGCACTAGTGTACTTAGTGTACCGCACTAAATCTTGTTCAAAATAGGTCTACTAGGGGTAATCTACCATGGGAAGAACGGATATCATAGTAGTTTTTCGCGGAAATGTCTTATAAGCACGCTATATTAAGCTCGAATCACCCAATGCCTTGCGAAATAGCGCGCTTGGTAGGGGACACAGTCTCCGCCCCCTACCAGCACGCATTCGCGGCCTCCTCCAGGGGGGGGGGTTACCATAGTATGCCGTGGCGTGCAGGCGTGGCGACTAGATACACACAGCGAATGTAAATGCTGTCTTATCTCCTTGTTTCGATTACAGATTCAGGACTTATTTTCTTCCGAATTGGGCAAGAAAGGGAACTCTAAAACGAAGGCAATTTTAATACGGGTGTGCTAGTGGGCCCACACCCCGGAGTCCTTTCCCCTGCCAATTTTGTGCCCTCCTCCGTTCACGCGGAGCTTTCAAGGCTTTTCGAGATTTCAAGGCTTTTGACCTGGCTAACCTCTGCTTCAGGCTAGAGACGGCGAAATAGTGTGTGTCGTGCCGCAGGGGGGACCTCCGCCCGTACATCGGTGGAGGCCGAGGTCCCCTCTACGGCCCGAGCTGTGGCATATTTGATCCGCGGCTCGCGACCAGTGGGCTCAAGCTGCCACGCGGTCATTCTTACCCGAGAGGCCCTTAGCGGATCTTAATTGCCGCGTGCCCTTTTGTTGCGACCTTGTAATCCCACGTGATAGCGTCTCTTCGTATGTTGACTTCCTCCGGAGGAATCTCCGTTGGTCGAGGCGTCCCCCGACCCCCGGCGATCCCTCCAATTGCGACGCTGACTTGACCATTGACTTGACCCAGATAACCAGGCAAACCACCTCACGAGTTTGGTTAATAAACCTTTGAATTACAAGTTTATATTGGCTAAGAATGATGACCGACAAAACATAACAAAATATGGAAGTGACCTATCCTACGAGTGACGGGCCAGGCTGCACCCAAACCTACTGAGGGGATCAGGACCGCGACCCGCGGGGCTTGCCTGACCCAGGTCCCGTGGCCTGCGCCAAGTCGGGACCGACGAGGCCAGGCAGGGGCCCCGCGTTACCTGTGGAAACGACGACAGCGACGACGGCGACGAGTCCTTGGCTCCTTGACGACGACTGGCGGCTAGCGACGAGGATGACCGTTGACGATCGTAGCGACCAGAGAGGTGAATCTCGATGATGACCAAGCCAGGATCCGACCGACGAATAGTGCTTGCCCTCCGAGGCGACGGGCGACGACGACGACGAGACGCCCGGCCGCTCAGCGGGAGCGGCCGGGAACGACCACCGCTCAGCGGGAGCGGTGGTGGCAGGACTGGCGACCAAGCCGGTCAGAGACGACAGAGGCACGCACCCTCTGCGTCTCTGCCGGCTTCTAGAAGCTTCCGCGGCGGCGACGTGTCGATCGACGCGTTTGACCACGTTTGACCAGGTCGATCGACCGGCCCGGCCCAGCGACGGCGACCTGTCAGGACTTGTCGGACGCAAGTCACGACAGTGTGCATCAGTAGGAGACGCACACTGCGACTCTTACCAGCGAGCGCTATTTTGCAAGGTCTTGGGCGATTCGAGCTTAATGTAGCGGGCTTATAAGGCATTTCCGCAAAAAAAACGAGTATGATACAGAGTTCTTCCCATGGCAGATTATCTCTAGTAGACCTATTTTGAACAAGATTTAGTGCGGTACACTAAGTACTAGTACCGGAAAATTTTTCCTTTTTAACTAAAAACTAATTGAAGTTCCGTCCCGTACTAGGTACCGGAGGTTTGGTCGCTATGAGTAGCTAGCAAAATCAGGCTATAGCTTGACTGAGGTTTTTGAACCTTTAACCGGCTTAGTTTTGTTCCTGATTGACTACTCTCTATTCCTAACCTCAAGGTTGCGACGCGTTGACACGGGAAAAATAGGCTTGTTAGCCCTGGTTTATAGTTGCGCCGCTGCGTGGCGCGGCACCATAGTCGGAATAGATATCGACCGGGCGGTGCGAAAAATCGATATCTACGGCAACCATCTCACAGCGCCGCGTGGCGGCGCAAGTATAAATCGGGTCTAAGGCAGTTGCACCAAAATGTGTGTGCTCGAGACTGTGGGTGGTATACCCGTGGGGGAGAACACGTGGTTCAGTGGTATTCGAATGAAGTACACAGCAGAAAGAACAGAGAAGACGACCGACCTTTATCTGTGAGACAATATACAATAGTGCCCTAGCACGACAAACCCCCGAGGGGCGGTCTTTATGTACGAATGGTCACCGCGCCCACGACGACGACTGTCGCGTGCGCGATGAGCTCCGCTGCGCTCGTGTGAGCTGTGCCTCATGACCTGCTGCAGGCGCCAGGTTTGAGTTGTTGATATCCCTTTCTACTGTTGCTGGAGCTGCGGGAAAACATGCCCTGGTTCAGAAATTGAGTTCGAGTTATAAAACTAAACAACTTTCTAATGCCCAATTTTATATGATGCTTCTTCAGGAAAAGTTGAAAACATGACACACTATCGCAGTGAAACTGACTTTGTATACACTTTCCAACAGTTGATGTGCAAGTTTTGATGCAGGTCTAGATATCACCGGTCGCTGAAGTCACCCAATTGCAACGTCTTCTGCCGCGCTCGCCGCGCCATTCGCCGCTTCCGCGGCGACCATTCGTACATAATGTCCCGCAGCCAAACCCACTCACACCCTTGTTGGGGCGGGTGAGGGGGAGGGGTCGGCAGGACGATATAGCCTTCCTAAGGCAAAACAGAGATGACCTCCTCGCGGTCTAGAACGAATTCCTATACCAACATAGTCCCCCCCCCCCCCAGTGTTGCAACAAGGGCGACTGCTACACACCGTCGTCTGTCGGGCAGGAAACAGCGTGTGCGGTCGCAATAATGTGGGACACCGCTGGCTCACGCCGCCGCGCGGTGACCCTGCGCCGCACGCGGGAGCGCGGCACCGCGCACGTCTGTGTCAGCGACATCCCTCTGACCGCGGCCGCGTATCAGCTGATAGTGTTTTCGGCCCCTCTTGAGCATCGTTGTTGCTTCCTTCAGCGTCCGATCTTGCTTCACACTCGGTTGGTCCTCTCGAATCAGAACAAGCAGACCCTTTTTGTCGAAGAACCCTTCAGGCGGATCCGTCCCCGCGTAAATCCATTTTCGTTTCCGACTTGATTCTGACTTGTTCCTTGCAGTCGTGTTCCGTGATTTATCACTGTCCTTGTACCTATGGAGGAAGCGGAGCAGTAAAAACATTGGATGACGACATTGAACTCATCAGAAGCACCAGATACGTCCCCAGTGCCCAACGGAGCCGCAACCGGTAAATCGTCGTCCTCATCGTCCTCGAAAAGAAAACGCTCGAAGTAAGCGAAGATTATTGAAAGGAGAACTGTAGGTGCACGTCTAAATGGGGGTCAATCCTTATTTCCCTCAAAAAAATCCTCTAGGGATTTGTCAAAAAATGGATACATCGGGCTTTCATTTTAATGCTTTTTTTGTTTAAAGATATTACAGCCGCAGAATGAGTTTTAATTTTGCTTTGGCCTGGGTAAAGTTTCTAAATTTGGAAGAACCACACTGATGACCCCTTTTTCTAGACTTGCACCGAGCTTGTAACGTAAACAGGCAGACCGGCATAAAACTGCATCGTTTTGTTTTGAGGCGAAAACGAGGACAACAATGGGCGTTCTACGTCGAGTCCTTCAAAAGGACGGTCGATTGTCTCTATGAGATTTGCCGCTCCGATCACAATATAAATGGCTGCAAGGTTTGCTGCGATTTTCATTCGATTATGGATTCTGTGCAGATTGTAACGCTCTTTAGGAAGCGATCATCTACCTCGAGAATTCGAAACGGGATTTCGAGTCGCTGATCAATACGATCAAGGTTGAAACCACGTGGGGCGAATCTAGCAAGTAAGTTCTAGACGTGTGACATGCCACTCACAAATGGGTCATGATGCCCCTCTTCTGTGATGCCGAGGTGATCCATTTGATCTATTGCTATTGTGGCAGTATTTTGGCTATTCATTGCCTTTGTTCGGGACCGTCTAACAACAAAACCTATGTTCTGCTGCAGGAATCCTACAGCATGTTATAAACCTTATTACAATTAGTCCGTGAATTCGTCTTCTCGTTCGTACGGAATCTCCAGCCACCGCACAAATTAAGTCAATCATCTCAATGAGTATTTTGTTTGCTATACTGGCAGTATGATATGGTGACTCGCCGATACACTTACAACTGGAAAAAAATCCGTGCGAGTTGTCCGGTGCGGAACGCCCACAGGCGCGCGATTCAAACCTAGATTTCGCTAGCCATGGAGCACCCGTACTACAGGCCAGTCTGTACGTTAAAGCCAGGGATGAGGGACGTTAACGACGATCTAAGGGATTACCTGCGCATCATAAGGAAGACAGACAAATAGCAATATACCCGACCTTCTTCTTGTCCAGAGGGTCGGTCGGATTGTTCTATTTTTCAGCCGCCTCGGTCTTTTTTCAACTAAAGCTGTTGAAAAATGGAATTGTCCTTGGAATAGCAATTCATTCGATGCCCCTTGACTTTTCAGTGCTACGATGAAGGCGGAAGACGTCCAGCCGAATAAGATCCATCTAACAATTTTGATTCTACATCATGATAAAAACCGTTATTGTTGATGCTGCTCGATAGCATCCCAAGATCCAAGACAGCTGAGCGTGGAACAATCTGGTTTGGATTAAACACTAATTTTCCATAGGCTAGTGACATCATAACCCTTCTGAGTTTAAATGGCTTAGGATGTTTCTGACGACCAAAGCGGATAGACTGAAACTGCTGGAAACCGGATAGCGGATAACGGTCAAACCTCTGATTGGAGCCTAAATTAGGAACCACAGAGCTATGTGTAAGCTCTGTGGTTCCTAATTTAGTATGCTTTTATTCCTTATCCTGCTGCTGTTTTATATCTCATCCTTCTAAGCGGTATTATGACCTTAGTCCCTCATATTGGTTGCTCTTCACTGGTCCCCTTCCTGCTGTCTCATCCTTACTTGTACCCCTCGTGCCATCCCTCCTTACCGGTCCCCTCCCCGGTAGCTCAGGTGAGGGGGAGCCAGCAAAGTAGGAACCAGTAATGCCAAGCACGCAAGCAAATTCCACCACCAGACGCGGTGTTTCATTAGCACAGGAATAGGCAACTATGCGGTCCCACAACGATTTCCCTGAATTTTACTCGGACGGGGTTTTTTTGGTTGTACGTGTATCAAACACTGGTATGATGGTACTGGAATCACCTCTATCGATTTCCATCGACTTTTGATGTGAAGTCAGAGCCGTTAGCTCTAGTTTAGACTTGCGCGTCACGCGGCGCGGCACCATGATCGCCATAGATATCGATTTTTCGCGCCGCCCGGTCGATATCTATCCCTACCGCAGTGCCGCGCCGCGCAGCGGCACAGGTATAAACTGGGGCTAACTCATACTGGTCTTGTTAGCATGACAGAGCAGAATAGAAAGATTAACAGCCGGTTTATTGCAGATCCATCATACTTTATTTAGTAGTGTTAGAAAAGTTTGTTATGAAGCGACCACGGAGTGTTTCGGGTGAATTGCGGCATCGCCAAGCCAGTTCTTTTCTTCAAAGTTCAATCTACTTTTGAAAGAAGAGAAAGAAGCCAAGTGATCCCGACGGCGGAGTTAAAATAGTCCTTTATCAGTCTGATATATGTATCCTACTATCGGTCTGACTGGCAAAACTCCTAGCCTCGTTACAGACCTCAAGCTGTCGCATGGGAAATTCGTAAATCTACTCGTTCTCCAGTGCAAGTCTCACTTGACCCCATGTCCACGTGAGTTTCTCTTCTGGCTCCCTGTGCTTGAACTCCAATTTTAATGTTTTTTCTTACAGAAACGGAATTCTGCTGCAAGAGAATGAGAGGAACTCGCTTTGCAAAGAAGATGACGATTTTAAAGAGCCTACAAGAAGTATTATTGCTTTCCATTATTTATGTCGAATAATAATGCATTCCTATCTCCTTGTTTCTATCACACATCTGCTTCCGTTTGTCTCCATGTAGGGCAAGAGAAAGGACTATGATGTGTCAATCTTAACACAGATGTGTTAGTGGCGCTACAAAGTGTACTCTTTTCCCTGTTCTATTGTGTGTTTCTCTCGGCGTCAGTGGAGGGGAGCTCACAGCTGCAGCTGCTTATTAGTTTTCTTGGCGCAAATAGGGTCCGGGGGGGGGGGGGGGGTCACCTTATAAAAAGTGTCACCAACACCAAGAAAACGAGACAAGGCACACTGATAGTAAAGAAAACAAACAAATAATGCTGTAGCTATGTTCTGTGCTCTCCTTCGCTGACGCGGAAGAGAGCACAGATTTAGGCAGGGGAAGGGACTCCAGGGTGTGGCTCAAGTGACGCATCCGTGTTAGAATCGCCTAAATCCTGGAGTTCCCCCGTCCAATTAGGAAGCGCATAAGACGCGGATCTGTAATCGAAACGAAGAGATAAGACTGCATTTACATTCACTGTATGTAGCTACTCGCCACGCCGGCCCGCCGCGCCATGCTGTGGTGACCCCCTCCCCCCGGACCCTATTTGCGTCGTTTTCTTCGCTTGCTATATGTCTCTTTCTTCCCTTTCGCGTTACTGAAATATCGTTTTGGGCTAGAATTTATCGCCTTTCTTTCTAGTATCGCTAGAGGATGGATGGCAATTGGTCCTGCCGCGCCGTAGAAGAAGCACCAGTTCATCCGGCGACGTGGCTGCTTCTCGAGATGACCAAAGCCATGAGGCGACGCCACCTCAGCAGCGGGAATTGGAGGTAGCTGATATTAACTCCATCTGAATTTGAACTTGGGGCTTCAGTAACGTCACTGTTATGCAGTAGTGTTCTTCCTCTTAGCGGCTTGGAAAGATGAGCACAATTGTTGACGTCTTGATGAGTTGGGGACGGACCATTATGGTGTCGGGCAGCTCAAGGGCATTGAAATGGAGGTTCCGTGGGTGTCAACTGACTCGCATTATGCTGCAAAATGTCACTTTGTTGTGATTCTTAACTCTCAACTTTAGTTATGAATGAGAGAGGTCTGTTTTTCTAACAGCTTATTCATTTTCGAGAAACAGCAGATTCCAGGAGACACACCAATTTTACCTGCTTCAGCCACCCCGTCCAAATGTGTACGACCGCCTATCCGCTCCACGTCGAATCGTCTCGCCATCGGCTACAAATGTAGCTCCTCGGCCCAGTACAATTCGCACATCGTTAGGTCTGCAGTCTGCCCGGCTGACCTGTCCAAGGAGTGCAATGGACCTTCCGCAGACGAAGGTAAGTAGGTTGTTCTTTGATTTTCGAAGCCTAAGGTACTGTTTCTCCAGGCGTCTATGGCAAAAATGGCCTATAGTCGTCAGCTGCTTTGGGAGAGGAACCAATCTCTACTAGCCGAAAAATTACGCGCAAAGCAGCGAATGGAAAGGGTTGACAGACAAAGACGACGTGCTGGGCCAAGCCGCTGCGGGATTCACTTCGCCGATCGATCTGCAACGAAGACGAATGGCAGCACATTCCGCAAGGTATTCTTCCTTCTATACATTCGTTGAAAGGTTTCCAAACAGGACGGAGTATATCCTTGAAGCGTCTCCAGTGTGACAGCGCGCCGGCAAGTGAGAGGAACCCTTCGGTGGATCGCTCTCTGCAGTCGATCAATGAAGTCGGTGAAAGCGACGAGGTGGAGACCGTCCCCGCCGATCCCACGCCTACTAATGTGAATCGTGACGATGTCCGATTTTCAGCAACGAGGTCAGTATAGGGATTGCCTGCAGCTTGAAGTGTCTTCGCCATATTACAAGGTTTCCAGATCGGAGCCGGCCTTCGGTGAGGTGTCCTCGCTGCTAGGCTTGGACGATGATGTTGAATGGAGAGAAATGACCGAAGAGGAAGAATCCCTAGCGTTGGAGGAACATAGCCTCAACCTCGAGATTGAACATGTATGTATTTCTATTATCTCTTACAATGGAACGGATTTTTTCCGACCCCTAGCTATGTTATCAGCGCTCAAAAGTAAAATACAGCTCTAAACCAAATCCTAAATTCCTAGCTTACTCTTAATCAAAATGTTGCAATCTTCCGTGAAAGATGAGAGACGATCCACTAAAAATCTTCAGTGGAGCGTTTTATAAAACAACCAATTCCATTATTATCAGGCACCAAAGGTAAGGAACGCAAGAACTCAATTAATAGAAAAGGCCTGCACAGGTATGTCCAGGAATGACTCATTACTTCAAGCGAACCTTTTTCTATTACCTCTTCTCTGCATTACTTCAATGACTTCATCTTTATTGTCTTTCGTCTGTTCAGCGCGGTAATATTAAGTCTGACCGAAAGCGTCCACCCTCTTAGTGCCTTGGGTATTCTCGCCATTCTTCAAGCATTGCACTCCACGACTTCATAAGAGGTTTTGATATCTTTACCTGGAGGACATGTACTTTCAAGCACATTTGAAATATATAAGCTAATATGGATGTAAAGAATTGAAGAGTTTAGGCACTTTGTAGTGAAACGCCAAGTGTAAAATTTTTGGCCGTATCTCAAGTGGTTGAAAATGAATGAGGTGAATGCTTGAAACTAGAAATACAAAGCGGCGGATACTTCCGGTTTGACCTAATATTGACAATGGTTGCTTCGGAAGGAATAGGGAAAAGTTTTTTTTGTCTGCTGCCTCGTATTATGTGCTGCATATCTCTATAGAGAGTTTGATATTTATTTATTTGTACATGTATGACAGCACGCGACAAAAGAAACACCATTAGGATAACATATTGGCAGTAAATAGACAACACACTGGTAGTAAACACGAAAATGCAAGAAACGGCGAATTATCGAGTTTTAAGATAGCTCTCAACTATGTGGTAGTACTGGTATGACCAACTTGTGTTATAGTTACCAAACGTCCACATCCTTGAAGTCAATACACTGCCCAAAATGCTCATGAGAGCATTTGTTTTTAGTTTTCTTTCTTTCCTTCGAGGCGCAGAGTGGGGTCCATTTCGAAGGCCAGGTCTGTGTTTGAATTAGTGCTTGGTTTTGAACTCTGTCTACCCATCAAAGTAACTGCGAAGTAGGCTACCTTTTATTATAACTTTTATTATTAATCACAATTTCGCAACAGCGTAAATTAGTCACATGTGGTTTAGGAGGTCCCTTGGGTGCTATTAGAAATTGCTGTTTCCAGGAAGAGTCATTTTCGATTGACATAGAGCTTGAACGACAGGTGGCTGCTGAAGCAGAGGCGCTGGAGAAGTTTGAGCTGTCGCAGAAAGCGTCATTCATAGCGAATCAGGTCTGTTTCAGTTCTGTTGTCTTTGCTCTCGCCCTACCGTCGGTTTTCCTTGGAAGTGGCTCGCTGTTTGCTGTAATCCCTTTCTCAAGCATCATTTTTGCATCTTCTTTTTTCCTCAGGAAAAGCGATCGGAGAACGGCCCGTCGATGTGCAGCACTGGGTCGCAGGCAGACCGCACTAGAGGTTCGTCAGTCTGCCTTCACAAATTGCGCAGTGTTTCTCCTTCCGCACTTATGTTGATGCCCACGGATACAAAGCATTTCTTATATTAGATGAAACACGTCGACGACCGTTTTTAACCTGGAGCGAGGTAGTGGGTACAACTGCCTACCGAGAACCAGGAACGGTTGCGGAGCGGCATGAAAAGATGAGCAGCCCGAGTCGACGGAGGTGAGATCTATTGTTACTAGCACAGTTGGCAGAGTTGCTTATGGAACTGTCGTTAAGATGTGACAAGAATGATGTCGACTTTTCCTTGAGACATGCTGAAAAACTGCGAAGGGCATCGGAGCTGAGGGCTCAGCTACAGGCGGAGAAGACTGCTCGTCTTCGAGAACTTGCACGCAGGGTAAGGTAATTTACGTGGTATTTCAAGTGCCCTTGGAACTTGCATGTTTGGAAAAGGCTTAAAGTATGCGCTAGTCAATCCACTGGGGATGTTTCACACACTCCATTTTTACACCTAAGTGTGTTGGGGGTATATTTCGTCTACAAAATTGTGTCCGTTGACAATCTAAGGGCAGACCCTAGGAAGTGTAGTACCATTTCCTCTTTTTAACGTTGCGGGAAGTTTGGCTTGAATGCGATTCAGACCTGAAATCTCTGTTCTACTCGCGAAAATAGCAGCTTCCGCGGGTTTCACTACAGGCCTCATATCATACGCACAGTAATGTAGAGAACAATGATAGCTGTTTCGATTTTTCCAGTGTTGCCATCCGTTTGCCAGCGGTTGTTTTATGCACTGCCGTTTCTGTTGCCGTCAATACAGCTATTACTGCGAAAACTCTGCTTCTAACGCATTCGTTAGGTTATTCGCTGACGAATGCACAAATCAGTTTTGGATTTGGTACCTATGAGGACAAGTCTTCCACTTCTGATGTGATCCAATGGTTCAAAACAGTTCTGGTAAGGAAGACTTGGCTGTGGGTCATTGTATACATTAAGCGTACACTGGAATGGAACCGCGATGCCACATGATGGATAAAGGTCGGTGTTGATCAATCCCTTTGTGGGATGCGCCACGAAGTCTACTTCAATGTGGTATTTTGTGGGCTATTTTAGTGCGTAATTAGCATATTCAATTACCTGCGGTGACCAGCTGAAGGACAAGTCAGTGTTTGATCCTTCTCTTTATCAGATAATTCTGTACCAGTTCATCGAGAAACAGAAGGCTTATGCGAGCTGAGCAGGAGCTCATTGTAAGAGCCTCGACTAAGGGTACGCGCGAAATTCGGCGCATCAAAAAAGGATTACCAAGAGTACAATATGTGGCGAGGCGTTGATTTATTTCTGCGTTATTCCTTCACTCCTTTTAATGATTCCTATAGTTACTACTCATTTTGCTCTCTTTCAGGTCGAGGAGGTGCGTGAAAAACGGCAGAAGGTAATAGAACGGAAAAGGCAGCTGTTGGAGAGCCGCATGGAGAGAGCTCAAGAAAATCGTGAAAAGAACATCACAGAGATCATACGAAGAGCAAAGGATGACGAGCAGAAGGTATTGGTTGTCTTATCTAGGAAAGGTGTGAAGCGAAGTGAAAGAAGCATTAGCTGTCACATGTATCCCAGTTTGATTCAAAATTCGGGTTCCATGCAGCCAAACCTAGTTCTCCATCACCCCTGAGGCGGTGAATTATACTAGTTTCGACTAGAAAGAACGAGGCACAGTTCACCATACATAGATGTTCAGTCGACTGGCGACCGCACATCTATGTATGGTGAACTACCATCAAAATCGTCCTCACGATGTCCGCGGAAATAAAAGCTAATGCTTTTCGCCAGTCTTTGTTGGAGATGCGGAATATACTCCTAGCGTGTTTAAAGCCGCATCGGCTGTCTTACTTTTCATCTCAATTCTCTTGCCTAGCTGTTATCCTTTCCTTGAAAGACCGTTAGACTGCACCTCAACTATAACCAACAGAGTTGTGTTTGAATCGGGGAGATACTGGCACTCTGGCAGACTGCACGCTCTCGTAAACGTTCGAGATCTGCCCTGCTGAGGAATGTGATCGACGCCTCGCTAATAGAAACAAGGCGCCATACTGCAAAACTAGCGATACCTTAGGCCTCATACATGCTACTGTCGCTGTACATACTTGTTCAGCGACACGAAAACGTGGCCACTCATTGCTCTGCAAGCGAACCAGAGCCGAGCAACATTGTTGCGGCGGTCGTGGCGCAATTGCCGCTAAGCCCGCCGCGCGCGACGGACTGCAATCAGCTGAGCGCCGTCATGACATCGTCCTGGTGGATGTACGTATTCGGCCTTACACGTTAAAGAAATGTAAATTAGTTCCCGCATTCAGGTAGAGGTTTTAGAGAGAAGCGTTGACTACAAAACGGGATCAACTTTTACAGACCGTCAGGAAACAAATGATTTTCGCACTATCGTAAATGCTGTACGCTCAATATGATCGTTTTCTTCGTTTGTGCATCTCATGTGAGCTCAGTTTTAGGTGCTAGAAGTTCAGTTCATTAACTCTCTGCAAGGAGGCAATATGTTGATGGATCTAAAGATGAGGGATGCGGGAGTAGAGGAAAGGAAGCAAACTATGGCTGAGGAAAGAGCGAGAAGGATGGAAGAGAAGGCCGCGAAGGAGCATGCAGCTGAAGAAAGGCGTAAGCTGGCAGAATCGGTGTGTAGTTCGTGGCCATAGTTATATTGGGGAAGATTTTCACAGATTTTCTCCTTCATTTGTCATAACGGGATAGGGTTTTAGGAACGAATCGCTAGACTACAAGAAATTGCCGAACGGAAGGAAGCGCGCCATGCTCAGTTTGCCGCGCAGAGAACGGAGCAAGAACGGCTGCGAAACGAAAAACGGAAGCTGCAACAAGAGAAGCTCACTGAGCTCCGTATGGCCGACGCTGAAGAGAATGAGTGTTTAAGAAAGCGAATTCAAGAGAAGGTGGGAGACGACGAGGGTCGGCATCAGTCCTGGACCAGAAAAATGTTCTTACAAAAGGAGCTTTTAAGATTGAGTCATCGTCACGGCGTCACGAGCAAACCCTCGAAGACGTACGTATACGAGCGCAGGAGTTCTCCTCTCCTCGTCCTTCTTCTGGCTGTAGGTGGATATGGTCATTTGTGGACTACACCCACTGGCCTTCTGATCTTCAAGGAACGTCCTTCAAGTGTATCCTCTGCGAGTGTGAGGTGAGCCTTACGGTTTCTTTATGGGCAAGTGGTCCACTATGCTGTCTGGGCCTGTTTAAACCACAAGCGCGTCGCATCATCACGTATTCTACGACTAACTGCTCAGAATCAGTTGATTCGCACGCGTTGCAGAGCGACTTGTAGTATCTTTGGCGGATGGCTAGTTTTCTAATCATGAATGCTCGAGTAAGTGTTAGACTTATCGCTTCCGACCATTTCTCTTTGTTAGATATGAAATTGTTAATATTCATCAATGTAGCTATCAACGCCATTCTAAGCCGCTTTTTATCGACGAAATTTTTAAAAATTAGTATCGTCGAGAAATTGGCAGAAGTTCGGTGTCGTGCCAGTAACTGATAAGATATACGATGCGTGAGGGTCTTCTTTGTGAGAAAGAAGACAGCGTCCGTGAGATAGGCCTTGAGTCGGGAGTGTCAGGAAAGCGGCTTAGTGGGCGCCCGAGGCATAGCTGGTCTGATTCGTTACACATGGACATGAAAGTAACTGACGCATACCCTGATCAAGCGCAGGATCGGGAAGAGTTGCATATATCGGGCACCGGAAGCGCGGACCTCGCGACGAAGGTGGGCAAATGCTCGAGAAGAAAAGTGTTATCGAAATATCCGCTTGGTACCTTGCTGACATGTAGTGCTCTATCCAGGAAACTATCTCAACGGTAGCTCGGAATGGCCCGTGTTGTATATGGGCAGAATCGCCTCTCTCTGGGGAACAAAAAATTCAGAATTTTGCGCAGAGTTAGGGACGACGGAAGTTGGGCTGTTGGCGGCGTTAGTCTTCGTCCTGCACCGTAGGGAGCGCTCAAAGTTGGCTGGAAACAGCGATGACGAGTGAGCGGCGGTGGCGAGAGGGTAAAGGGACGGCTTAATCCCCATGATCGCTGTTTCCAGCCAATTTGAGCGCGCCCTAGGCGCGCAGGCCGATGACTAACGCCGTCAACGGCCCAATTTCCGTCGTTCTTACCTCTGCGCAGAGTTGTATTGGGGTCGAGATATTTGCATTTTGTTGTTTCCTAGAGAGAGGTATTCTGCCCATATACAACACCTGGGCCCTTCCGACCTACCGTTGAGATAGTTTCCTGGTAAGCTCTGCTACAAGCACAGTTTGTTGTGGAGATATAACGGAGCAATATAATTGCTTTTAAGGCCTCCACGGAGCTTGAAGCTTTGGCCCATGTTATGTCGCAAAACCATCTCGCTAAGGCCAACATTGACCATCGCAGTATTTCCACTGATGAACTTGTAAGTTGATATCGTGGAACCTACGCATGATGAATCAGAATTCAACGGGGATTTCCTTCAGGAGAAGGAGTTCTGCGCTCTGAATCAATATACCGCTCCCCAGGGCTGTGAAGAGAGTCAAGAGGATGACTTGGCATGGCGGAAGAAGAGGGTCAAGGTGAAGCAACGACTAGCTGCCAGGTAAGTTTTGCGAGACATTCCTCTCGAGTGCGGCATAGGTAAGTGTATTGTGATTCCAGAAACAAGAAGATTGCCGAGGTTGCGGAGAAGCCTCCATCACCAAATGCTCGCCAAGGGAGGTCTGTGCGTGAGTTGCTGAATGCAGTCGGTAAGTGCCAACAGAAGCAGAACCGGCTTGAGGACTCTACGCTTCAACTGCTGGAGCGGGCTGTGGGCGAAGTTTATCGAGAGAGCGAATCACAGGTGTGTTTATCTTATAGAAGTTGTAACAAACATATGAATACCTATAATTAGTTGAACTCTGCCAAAGGTTAGCATGGCTGCAGGATTTTGATGGATAAGGTTTGTGGGGTTATAGAGAAATGGGTCGCAGGTGAAGCAATCGCTAGAAAGCTCGAACGCTCGAAAGTAAACGCTAGAAAGCTGTGCGAGTTGGTCGAGGTTTGATTTGGCACACCGTTGAAATAGAATTCTTGATGCATCCCAGGTGGGTATTAGTTAACGCTAATTTATAGCCGCTATCTTATCGAAGAGTGATTGGATTTACTTTCACATTTGCTCCGGTACTCGTTGTTCCATATTAGCCGCAGGAAATAAGCTGATGATGGTAGATGTTAACCACTCCGTTTTCAATACTACATGCGTTATATTTTTACTGGTGGTCCCTGAATACACTATCCGGTTTAGAAATAGTGTCTTGCAGTGGCTGGCCGACGAAGAGGAAACGTAACCATTTTTCTTGTACAAGACGGGCGCCAATTGACCTAAAGAACTAGGCGGGAGGGGAACACTTGACTGGCTTTGGTACGAACCGAGAGTATTCCGGATACGAGCGAGAACCGAAATCTCCTTCGAACGCGCCACACATGTCCTGTAAAAATACGTCAATCACTCGTTTACTTGGCTCGTTTCCCGTCTTCTAAACTTTTTTCTCACGTCAGCGACATAACTGTTTATCATTTCCCAGCATCACACTGCGTTTGATGAGGAGCATATGTACAAGGGAACCAAATGCAGTCGAGGATAGTCGGACCTTTCGGGATATACGCCACTGCTCAATAATGATTCCCTCACCAGAGGTTAGATCCAATTGTGGGGCATTATAGCTAGGCAGCGAAACGCAGTTAGACTTCTGATCTCCCATCATTCTAAAATAATTAGTCATTTCACAGGTTTGCTTGAACAGTGAACAGCTCTTATAGTCAATATACAGGGTGTCTCAAAAAAGTGTATACCCTGTTTGAAAGGCGATAACTCTGCTCACAATAAAGGGACTGAAGAAGTTAGGGGCTCATAGGAAACTTAAGAAAATAGAAATTTTTTGACATATGAGCGGTATGTATTGCGCCAGGCACTCGTCTGAATTGCTGAATATTATACTCGATTAAATGTGTTTCGCTCGAATACTTGTCAATATTTCTCCAAAAGGTAGCTGTATCGATTGATTCACTGTATCGATTGATTTGTGCTTCCTTTAAGATTTAAAACTTGAAAACACATTACGGCCTACCAAAATGCAGGGTATCCTAAAAATGCAGATACTATTTGAAAGGCAGTAACATTGCTGCTCGTGAAGCTTTGAAAGATGTTTCAGACTCATATGAAAGCGCAGGGTAACGAGGTTTTTGTGCCGTGCAAATTATCAAGATTGCGCAATACACCGCCTAAAACCTTGCATTTCAGGCTTTACTAATTGATGAGGAATCGCACGCATGATTCAGTTTTGCGCTAAACTGATCAGGCTTCCAGCAGCACTTCACGATAAAATTCTTACTCTCGAAGGAAAGCCTAGAGTCGAGCATGATTCTTGTTATGGGCTCAGATATGTAGAGAGGGTTATTATAGCGATTGCGATAGCGATAAATTCTGCAATCAATAAACTCACATGTCTTTCCCGTGATTGTCAAGTTCTAAACATTAAAAGAAACAGTACAGGTTAATTTGGTCAAGTAGTAACAAGATTGTAGCAAGCATTCAGCCCATGAACAATCAATCGAGTCTGAAATGCAAGGTTTCGGGCGGGGCATGGCGCAATATTGAATGTTCGCACATCACAGTAATCTTGCTACTCTGTGCTTTCAAATGAGTTTCATACATCTTCAGAAGCTTCACCAGCAGCAATGTTAGAACCTTTCAAATTGTACATGCTTTTTTGGATATCCTGCATTTTTCGCAAGCCGTAGTGTGTTTCTAAGCTTTAATCAGTCAAAGTCAGTCAATACGACCACTTTCTGGAGAAATTATGACAAGTATTCAAACGAAACACAGGTGTAAAATTCGGGAATTCAGACGAGTGCATGGCGCAATCCATACCGCTCTAAAGTCAGAAAATTTCTATTTTCCCAAGCTTTCGCATGCACACTTAACCTCTTCAGTATCTTCACTATGAGCAACGTTATCACCTTTCAAACAGCGTATACATCACTTTGAGACGCCCTGTAGATAACACTCAAGAATTTGAGCGAAGAGTTCTTGCCATTTCTCATTTTTGTTCGAGGGTGATTGTTCTTTTAACAGATCCGGTAATCACCATTGCAGGACTGGTTCTTAACGAACCTCGGCCACTCGTCCTCCCTCTCATCGCTGCTGCCAGATCTTCTGTCTCTGTTGATGAGATGGACGAGCACAGGAGCGACACACAGGTTTGCTGCACGTTCTTGCCAGTTTGCCTTCGGTAAATTCCGAGTCATGACTTTTGTTCAGACTGTTGCTAAAACTCTCCGCGATGGCGTGTAGGCTTTGCTCGGCTGCTTCACTCTGTCGAACCGTCTTATTCACTCATCTACTGGTTGACCTAATGGATAACATTGTTTTATTGCTGAAGGTGTGTTTTCGCTTTTGACGACTTAAATCATTGTTGATATTTGGCGCAGCAGGTATGGAGCCTGACAGCCGAGTACTGCTCGGTAGGACATTTAGATGCCTTTCTAGAGTGGCTCCATCGGTATCTCTTCCGTAACTGGCTGCACTAACTTAGCAACAACAAACTCGGATGTCCTTCTATTGCGCGATACTACTGTTATATAACCAACCCATGCTGGTCTTCTTTATTGTAAAAGCAGTAGGACAAATTCTGTCGAAGATGTGAAGAGAAATAGAGTGGACCCCGCTCTGTATAAATGTCCATGCTTCAGTTCTGAGGGACCAAATAAGAATATGCTTACTAATGCTTTCAATTTGAAGAGACCTGAGCATGATTCGCAGCTGATATGCCTGATAGACGTTATGCTTGCAACGGTTCAATGTGGGCGGAATTCCGATCAGTGGAAGGCGTTTGGCGTGGATGCGCACGAACTGGATGTCCGCGTCACTATGATTGCAAGGTACTGATGATTTTCCTTGTCGTTTGATTGGTTCCTTGTTACTTTAAGAAGTTTTGGAAGCCAAAATTTGTTGCGAAAACCATTTCCAGTTAAACCATTTCCAGTTACCTACTGGCTTGTCGCCTGCCGAAGGCTCTTGAGCCAGTGATGACTCTGTCGGTGCCGCTAGTGCTTTTCACTCGGCTCTTTTCGTTACATATGGAGTTTGCTGCGGTCTCCAGTGAGGACACGTGAGTGCACGTTTGATTCTTCTACGATAGTATCCGTTGTTATGTTTTCGCCGTAATTAAGTGGCACGATATCGACGGCGTTCTGTGGTCTCCTCCTGCAAGTTGCCATAGCAGCTGTTCGATCTCATTCTGTGCAGACGGGCTTGTCAAAGCCAGATACTGGTGTGTATACAGATGCTGAGCAGGTTTTGGGAGCGGCCGTTAGAATGTGCTGCTCGCTCAGCAAGGATATTCGCAGCTGGAAGGTGAGCATTTCCAATTACGCTTCTCGGGTTGTCATGGTTTTAGCTAGGTTATTAGTGGTTACCTCCGATAAATAAGTGATTTTCTGCGGTGAAGTCGTCTTAAAAATCCTTTTTGTATTGGCATTAAAACATCGACGTTCTGCTAGTGATTGCCTGGAAACGGGAAACATGTTGATGTACGCGGCTGATTCAAGTTATTCAGCTTGAACCAGCCTCGTATAATCAGAACCAGTGATGCCAAGAATAGTCATGTCGTCGATGCATTTCATGGGCGTAATGCATCGATTTTGGGTTCGACTCTCACCTCGGCTACTCTGACTTTCTTACTTCCTCGGGGAATGGGTACAAGACCGGTCGGTGTTATCATAGGTGAGATTTTCCAGTCGTTTGTGCGTGGTCTGAACCCATAAGCAGCTGTGAACCCAGAGTACATCTGAGCTTCTCAGCGTCACATCTTTTCGTTGAATTGACCATCTCAACGATTACGATGCTTTGAGTTGTTTGCGAACTGCAACGATCTTGTGAATGTAACTTCATTTTTGGACATCGAATCGTGGCTCCACCAAAAATGATACGCTGTAGAAATCCTCTTGCTAGGAGATGGCTCCTATTAGATCCATTGTTTCTATATCACACCACCGAGTAACGGTTGCGCCTAGGTTTACTCGCATTTGCTCTCAAACCAGGACCATCTTTGCTATACTCGACTTGAAGTTCTTTCTAGTATTGTTTCTTAACCTTCTTCCAAAAAAGGCGAATAAAAGTCTAGTACTTACACGCACAAAATCCAGTTTATCTGATAGTATGAAGTTCGGTGATTGATGGAAAGAATTTTTGTTTAACGTATTCCAAGCAGCACCTAAATTTGACTCTTTGCTGCGACATGAAATAATGTTTGAGGGCATGGGTTCCTTGTAAGGTTCTCTGAACTTTCCACTCTCTGGAAGTGTTTGCAAGCCGATGCGGAATCTGATGACGTTCTTCATAAATTTGTTAACTCAGCAATTAAGGTAGCACAGTTGTACTATATGTCTATGGGACTTTACTTGTAGTCTACCAGTGAATATGTCCTTATCCCGACCAGTTTTCACGGGATGAGTCTGTTTATTTCTCGACCCCCATTGGGCCCCAATTAATAGGAGGTTCCTTGGTACATTTCTAGTCGTGTTGTCATGGCACCTGTTATTGGAGAGTTAAGCACTGCCTTATAACGTGTTAGAGGGCGGCTGTGTAGTCCGTTATTTTGCCTATAACTGTAGTGCGTCCGTACTTGAGCAGTGTTGGTTTATGCTTTGAATTCGTCTTTGATTTTGCAGTGGCTTCTGGAGGATCCCAATAACAGCTTCCGCATTCTGCTGTTGCTTGGCCATGTAATGCGCTGCGAAGAAAAAGATGCTGGTGGATCACCACTGTCGTCTGCAGCACTGGAGCTAATGGGAAGATATGCTGCCTTTGACTCCTATCATCAGGTAGTATTCATCGAACTTATTGCCTAGCGCTTAGGAGGTTATTCCATCCATATTCCATACTGCTTCGTGACGTTATTGATTTTGCCGCATGAGGATTGATATCCGACATCGATCCTCGTCATGCTGTAGCATCAAGCGCTGGCTGAAACACAAAACATGTGGCGTAAACCTTCGTTCTGTTCAGATGCCGTGCATTCTTGGTGGACAGCGATCACTGCTGTCAGTTGTAGCGTCGCTCCCGGTGTACTACTTGACAAGGGCTTCCTTACGGATGTTGTTTGTACCAGCTTTAATAGCAATGACCTACGACTGTCGCGCTGCTACTCAGCTTCTGATAGAGGAGCTCAGTGAGAAACATCTGATAACGTTTATAAAGGTGAGTCTGAAAATGATCTCCAGGTCGGATTTTCCAACTGACTGTGGGTTGTTTAGGAATCAAAGACGGGAAAGGCCGCGTACACAGATGCCCTTCAAAAAGTGGCTCCGGGCAGGGATCCAGATTCTCTTCTGCGGTTTTACAGCACAGTTCATGACTGATTTCGTGGATTTGATGTTCTGTTTGGCGTACATAGGCAGAGCTAGTCATCCATTTCAGGTCTTCGAGAGCAATTCTAGGTCATGCATGTGTAATTAACTTGTTAAATCTAACTGGTGGTTTCTCGGAATGATTTCCTATATGTTGCAGTTGAAACCGTTGGGCGCGGTATATTATGCCGGTAGTGTACGTTGCATAAATAGATTTACTCTGGATTTTCTTGAATACTTGCGGAGGAAGCAGTTCTAGTCTCTTCTATCTGAGATGTTGAATATGTGGAGGCCTAGCTAGCTGTGCTTGAGCAGCTTTAGTACGAATGCTAACGATTTCGGTCTAGGCTTTGATCGGTATCACTGATTCTAGTGCTTCCGCCCGCTTCAGTGTGGTCTCTTTCTATTAGGGTGTCTCACACGGAATGTCGCTTCAGACCGAAAAGTTAAGTTCATACAAAGGAATTAAAACCAAACTTAATTCGGTAATATATTCTCCACAATTATCAACAACCTTTCCCCAACGTACACGCAAAGATTAGATCCCGTCTTTAAAGAAATGAGCTAGCCGCGAATCGAGGAAGTTGGTCACCCAAATCCGGATTTCGTCGTAGTTAGCGAACTTCTTCCCAGCCAAGGCGTGCTGCATCGAGCGGAATATGTGGTAGTCGGATAGGGCAATGTCAGGGCTGTACAGCGGATGAGGCAGAACGTTCCAACTAAGTTCCTTAATTTTGTGCTGAACGACTTTTGCGGTATGAGGCCTCACATGGGCATGCAGCAAGTTGGTAGAGGACGTGTCAACTCGATTTGGATTTAAATTTGGAGCAGGAAAGCTCGACCGCAAGCTCCCGAGTCGAATCGGATCTGCTTCAACGGCAGTCCGTGAGAGGTCGTTATCCAGGATAGGCGCTTGTCTTCCCTGCTTTTCGTCTTCAAGGCTTTCGTCGCCGACGGCAAAACGTTGAAACCTCCGCTCGTGTTGTCTTTTGAAAACGACACCTCTGCGAAATGCAGCTATCAACAAACTGTGCTATTCCGCAGCGGATTCCTTCAATTTGAACTCGTAGAGCAGGTACGCGCGCACAATCATTTTCTCATCTCATTGTAGTCAGAAGGCTATAATTTCTGAAACCGATGAGGGAATAATGTAAAAAGACTAGGAAATGTAGGTGATGAAACGCCGCGAAAAACTAATCCTAAGTGTGCTCACAACCGGTGCGAATAACTGTGGAAAGATGGCCACAATGTATGTGACATTCCGTGTGGGTCAACCTAATAACACCAAGTTTATGCATAAGCTGTCGCATGACGAGGCAAGTTGACCGTTACCGACATCGATTTAGGTGGTCGATATCGATATGACATGAATTATCGCGCCGCTTCGTTGCTGAATCGTAAAAAGTCCAGAAAGCTGCAAATGAAGTTTCAGAACAGGGGTGCGGTTGTGGCTCGTATGTTAGATACTGACGAGTTGTATACCGCTGTAGAGCGAGTGTTCAGCAGTCCGGGAGAGGCATCGACTACCGACCTTTCGAAGGCGTGTCGGTTTTGTGCCACCGACGAGCAGTCTGTTCAGGCGTTCGAGGGAGTGCAGGTGGGGACTTTTTTGCTGTTGTTATCACCGTAATGATTATCGTAATAAGAGTGCACATTGGGCATGGAGCAGGCTGCTAACGCGAGCCAGGGTTTAAATTGCTATTGAGCCGAAACAGGCCTTGTATTCGCTAGCGTGTAATTGTTTGATACGTCTTCTGTCTTCGAAAAGATAGCGCGCTAACTCACTGCTCATTCTACTAAAGAATGTTCCCAGAAGGAGAACAAGGACGAGTAAACACTAGATTACATAAAGAAAGGATTACTGGCGTATGCCTGTGCCATCCTTCACTTTAACGGAGTGAAAAGCGGTGCTGTATGCCTACGTATTTCAATTTAGTGTTGCTCGTGCTCACCCTCGTAAGGCATGACTATTCTATTGATGTCGCACAGCGGCAAATCAAAAGAGCGGTAGCAAGACTCGATGAAATGACGGGAGACCTGCAGGGTTTGGTTGGCTCCCTAAGGGATGACATTTAGAGCTCCCGTAGTTCTCTGAACGAGAATACGCTTATGCTGGTGATAATAACGGTCAGAGATACGCGGCTTGTTATTCCGTCAGTATGTCTCTTGCTCCGACGATTATGAGGCCTGCTTTTGCGGGTATAGACGCTATGAGAATTAAAAATTTTGAAAATCTAGAGAATGGTAACATTTTGAGTAGGCCCCCAGAAGCTTAGTAGCCTTCCTCACAAGGGAATGATACCAGGTGCATTGACAGTTTGCGATGCAGTGCAGCTTCGAAGGATTAGTCTAGTTTTGTGTTCCATATTCGCAAAGGACGTTGGGAAGCGAATTGCAGTCCGTTTTATGTTCACCATCTCTACACTTGATGACGGAGGCTGAACTCAAGTAAGCCACAAAAAGTGCTAGCAGGTGAGCAGGGTGGTGTAACAGGAGGCGATGCGCTATGATGGGAAGCAGGTGGTCGTGGTTCGATTCCCTGGAGGTACAGCGTTTTTGCACACAAAAAGGGACGCGACCAATCGAAGCTCATCGTGTAAAATCGAAACGAAAGTTTTCACCAGGAGGACACCGCATTTGTCGCCACTGTTGGACTCCCACGACTCCAGACGTTAAAAAATAGTCTAAGCTTCATCCAGTGGGACAATTTGTGGTGCTGATCACAAATCTGAATCCTTTTCTGAAATTTCGGTCGATTACGGTAGGTTGGGTTAAGTATGAGTAAGGCTGTTGCTGCTGGCTGCCTTGCTGGCTGCAATTTCGTCTAAATTTCGCCAGAGTGGTTATTTGTGGTGCTGATAGGGAGCGTGCTCCTGGTATTGCGGCGACGTATTTAGATATGGGCCCATATAAGAGATGTTATTGTATTTGCTCATTCATAGCACAAACTAGCACTGGAGGAGATTGTGATCGAAGCAGCATCCCAAATAACCCCCTTGGCGAAGTTTTGGCGAAATCGGTGATTATGAGCACCCTTACCTACCGTAATGTGCCGAAATTTGCCAAAATCTCGAAAGCAAACCTCATATTCCAACCCCAAATAACAACCTCCTGTCTTTTTGATCTCTGCAATCGTGAGAGTGCAATAATGCCAATGAGTGTGGTCTCGCTCCCGGTGAAGTTTTTCTGACTACAACATGGCATCCCCCTTCAGCTATTAGGTGTGAGGCTGAGAGCGGTACTGCCACTGTCTTAATGGCAAGCACATATTTTCCTACGTGCTTCCAGATTGTCATGTACATTTGAAGGAGCTCTGTGCTATTTTCAAAAATTCCTAATGTTCACACTGTTCGATTCTAGGGTGAATATATATGTGACGACTACCTTAACCCATGTCGAGAATGCAGTAACAGTTGGAGGAATGCCAAAAGACCCGATCAGTCTTGTTTTTGAGCACTTCTATGTATTATGTAGCCACACACGCAACTATATTTTGTCACTGGCATCATACGACAAAGGTACAATGCCACCCCGAGATATTCGAGGATATGTGCGAAGCCCGTCAGCGACGTAACGTCCTTCGCGCAAAAGGTGACACTGCCTGAAGGACTGGTGCAAGCTCTGATGTGCCCACAAGGTTGCCACGAGTGTGACCAAACCAGCGATGACTTTATACGGTGCATCAGGGCTTGAAGATGACTAGATTCCACTCCGATCAGGAATTTGGTTGGGAAGTAGCCCCAGCATTCCAGGAAAGCGGGCACCGCAACTAACGGAGACAAACGCAGAGGCAGAATAAGAAGTATGAAGAGACACTCGTGTTTATTCCATTGCTTGCGAGCTGGGTGACTACCACAACATTATGCAGTATCAGTGTTAGAGGGGTGGCACCAGAAAAGCGGACCCCGTCATGATACGGGGCAAACGCTGAAGAAGAAGAAGTGTTAGAGGGGGCGGGGGGGGGGTGGCCGTAAGAAAATGGGAGGGATTGAAGAATGAAGACGAAGGAGAATAAGAACGAGGGATAAGGAATATATTCCATCAGCTGGCTGGACAGAAAGTAGTTGGGAGTGCAATTTTTGTAGAAAAGGTTATTTTCATGGGAACGATCGACGATTTCAATTTATCGCTGTGCTTAGGATCTCAAAGGAGCGTTACTAGGCCTGCTGAATGTATCGCTGGAAGGACGTGGAGATGAAGATACATCAGAGGTGGACGTGAGACGAGCAAGGCTTGCCCTGCGTACGCTCATCAACGCGGCGAACCGCAGTAAAAAGTGAGTCATTCTGGCATCATGTGTCGTTAACAGCTTTGCTTTGGGTTATGCATAGGTTTCAATTCAGTAGCAATTCGCTCTCACAGTTTTTGTTTTCGCCTTAGATTTGCCGAATGCGTTACCACCGAGACGTTGACACTGTTTCGTACGTTGATTCGGATTCCTGAGCTTCGCACTGAAACGTTTGCTGCTCTCGTTGCACTTGCAAGACCGATGCGGATCGGTTAGTCGTTGGTGAATCTCGTTTCAATTCTTCAAGAAAATCGCCGGGTGTTCTTAAGCTTGCGGACTTTCGGACAATTACACGATCTTGTTCGGAGAGCTTGTTTTGCTATGGGAGTCCCAAGAGCTCAACGATTCTCATAGGTCATGGATATCAGCTCTGGTTTCCGTGCACTTGGAAGAGGTACGTTTCATATGGACGGATGTTCTCTTTGGGTCGAATCATCATTTCTGAACAAATTCAAAGAAAGTTTTACACGAAGCTCAGTGAATAATTTAGTGAACTGTAGGACATGGATGCTTATTGGTGGATTTTAGGATTTTGGCTTCCTGGCAAGCCACTTTGCAGATCTGTCGTGCGATGAGTTCTCAGCTCTACTTCATATCACTGGTGTATTGATTGAATCGTATCACGGGGAGACTGTTACGAAGGTTTGGTTTTCATTTTCAGCTTTCTCGTTTCTGAGTCATTCAATCCATCATTATTGTCACATTTTTAAAATATTTGCTTCAGTATGTCTACTCCAATATAGTAAGGTCTTTATTTCCGGCATTCAGGAGTCGTATCGCGTAGTTAACAAGAGGCGCCCTTTCGCGCGTGTTTCTCGAATTCCTCCGTATATTCGCAGGTTAACACTTCGCTTGATTGCGAAATATAAAAGTTTGGCTTGCCGAGTACTCACCGAATTAGTTTGCAAAAATGAAATTGAAGTTGCCTGCACGCTAAATAATAGATGTAAGGTGATGTGGATATCTTGTAGAGGGATTGAGTAACACACACCGAGTTTCATCCTGAAATGGAAGCCTTTGCTTCTCTAGCAGGATTTCACCGAAAGTATCCAGTAAACAAGCAAGGGCTCTTTGGGGTCCTTATTATCTAGGTGATTTACTACATACAAAGGATAAATTGGAGGATGTAGTCGACGGATAGGTCTACATTCGGAGTTCCGGGATAAGGGTAGCAGTTCTCTAGCGTCGGGCTAGAAAGACTAGAAGGCGCTACGCAGCTATCGATTCGGATCCGCGCTTTGTTTAGTATATAGGCTGGTTAAAAGAGGAGCGTTTCAGGCTTGACACTCAAAAGGTAAATTGGTCATATCATCGTTGCGCCACTCATTCTTCTTGTCTGTTGTTAAGGCATTTTGAAGGTGTAAAGTATTTCCGTTGTCGCATAATACCAAGGCAATACCAAGGCGGGCTTGGTTTTCTTAGATAAAATCTGCTATTCAACGAGGTATGGAGTAAGTATGCTGCGCTAGTTACGCAGCGTTTCCGAGAGGCCGCTTAAGCGCCGCATGACTAACGTGACTAACTTTGGAGCGATTAAGTTGTAAAGAAATTTCGAAAATTGCGCAAACTAAAACTCAAACCACTGCTTTTAATTAAAACTTTATCAGACTCTGTATTGGGATGTATAGGATTTGCTCTACACTTGGTGAACGAGAACAGAGGAGAAGGCAAAGAAAACACTATTTTTTTAGTCAAATCGTACAATAGAGAATTTTCACAATACTTATGGCACATGAGACGATATTCTTAAGATTAGCTTGGCTAATCTTAAGAATATCGTCTCATATAAAAATGTAAAAATCTTTACTCCATCGGTTTACTATTTTTGGAGTTCTTGGCGGCTTGTTTTAAACGAACTAGAATCGGTGACTTTGAATTGCTCTGCGCATTCAGCTTCCCAAGCCTCAGTCAGTGCGTTGGAAGCACTGTGCTCCATGAAGTGATCTCTTCTGCCTTTCTTTCTTACTTCCTTTTCTTTCCTTTTGTTCACTAGGCTTCATCTAGTCAGACGGTTCAAGCTTCGTACTTATATCAATAACACACATACTTTTCTTATGATATACACTTATGAAGCATGCAGATTCCTTGTTTAGGTTCATCCAAACAACATATCTTTCTGTGTCAACCTAATGGAGAGAATTCTCTATGAATTCGGCGAAGGCGTTTCTTCTGACAGAAGGCTTCCCTACGTGGAACAATTGTCGTATGCAGTAGATATCATAGGTAAATCTTCGGTGTCTCTACGCTACGCGAAGGCCACGAACTTGTTCCAGCTTCGGCCGCGTTACGAGATACTGAATTCTCGACGCAGTTACTCGATCGGCCAACTGCAGTAGAGATTATTGTGGACATACTGGAGGCTGTAAGGTTTTAGGGTTGCTTTCCAAGGCAGATTGGTGTTCATGAATTGCCCTTAAGGTTCTCGATGCACAGTGGATGGATGAGAATGATGGCTTCTCCGAACTGACTCCCCCAGCGCATCCCGACCGCCCTCAAAGGGAGAGGGAAGTCCGCTGCCTCCGAGTGTCGGAGAGTCCACAACTTAGTGCGCTATCAGCTGCTATACGTGGCTCATCGGTGGAGGTGAGAGCAACGCTGAAACGCGAAGCCGTCAGAGCAATCGGTATGGTTACAGTCCTCATGTTCCATTGTAGAGTTTGTCCTGTCGCTTCAGTGCGAACAATTTGATTCCTGTGCAGTTTGTCCTGTCGCTTCAGTGCGAACAATTTGATTCCTGTGCAGGTCATCTCTGCTACGAAAGACCAGCGCTGCGGGTTGCCGCAGGTTCAAGAGGAGCTGTCTTAGCTGTGCTTCGCTGTGCAAGGCTTACGGATAAAGATGCACCATTCATCGTGAGTTTTTTGGCCCCGTAAGATGTCTCACTTTTGGTGATCCTAATTTCGGCATTATTCCAACATGGGTGCAATTGCATGCTACTGTGGAGAGGAGAGAGAGAGGCCGAACTTTTCTTAATTTTCAACGACTTATTTACAGTTGTTTTTTTTTTCTTCAGCGTAGTAAATCTTAGCTTTGCTTATTTAAGGTGCAATGGTCTATTGCGACGCTGCGTCAGCTGTGCCTTGGATGTCCAGAAAACCAGAAATTTATTCTAGAAATGGATCAGGTTAGTTCTAACTAGTTTCCCTGTTTTCATCTTTGTATAAGTGATGTCTCGGAACTGCTTTGTGAAACCAACACTGCGATAATTCGGTCTGCATCACGAATTTGAAAGCAAAGTTTTCCAACAATCCCATTGCGAGAAAGCTCCTATAGTCAGATCATCTCAAAAAAATACTCGTACAGCGAAGGCTGACGGCGTTTAACCCCATCATCCAGTGAAATACTAGCTGACACCCTTCGGAACTATTATTCCACTGTTTGATATTGAACGATTAGAACCCTAAGTTCTTAATATTTGGTGTGGTTTAGTATGGGATACGCTTTTCCTGTTCTGCTATGACAATAAGCAATGGTAGATCGTTGTCTCTTATGCTCGCTAGTAAACTTTTTAGCTATTATGCCTATCTGTTCTTTTGTTCTTATAGTAACAAAGGTGCACTTATTTCAGAACAAATTGCAAAGAATTTAAAGTAATAAACTTCTTTCGCGGCTGAGTAATAAGTAAGCTTGCATGCTGTTTTATTCAAAGAATGTGCGGATGATATCCTGTTTCACCTCTTACCCCTATACAGGATTCATTACTGCAATATAGTATAGTGGTGTAGTGGTAGGTTTATTTTGATGGGCCATCCGGCCCCACTTGCCCAACAGAAACCGAGATCTTTAACTGTATTCGCTGAGACCACTTCGGATAGTGAAAGATTCCTTCTTTGTTGTCAAAAATTTAATTGGGATTGTAAAACGGGTAGCTCGAATTTCTGCAGCATTGTGCTCTCGGAAACAAGAGAGGGAGGGCTCTGGAAAGACCATGTCTAGAATATCTCGGTGATTCTAGCTAAAATTGGCCCTGAGTCTGTGTGTATGAGTGCGTGAATGGCTATGACTACGTTTATTTGGTTATGTGTAGACATTGGTACAAATACTACCCCAATCGTGAGGACCAGGCATCGTAGGGCGAGGTGCGAGCAGGAATCCGGGGCGTCTGCTGCGGGTGTACTGCGCCCTCGACATCGACTTCAGGGAACGGCACGCCGGACGCTTCAGGGCGCCGAAGACGCTGGTGACGACCGTTGCCGGTGGGGCGAGGAGGGCGAAGTTGAGAACGAGGAGCGACGACCGAAGAAGAGCCCCGGAGGCGCTGGACGGCGGCTTTTATAGAGCTGCCACGCCCCCGGGATCAGGCGGCGCTGGCGGCTCCGCCCCTGAAACCCCCTTGATTGCGTTGTTTGCGACAGATCACCTATACCATTCCTAAAACGAGTTCTGAATCTAACCATTTTACGTTTAGAGCAGGCTTCATGCTCATTTGTTTTAAAAGTAAAGTGGATTTGAATCCATCTCTGTTTTTCTTCGGTCTCAGGTAAAGCTGGGGACCGACTTTTTTGTTATTAATAAGTTTTGCAGGGCGCGTGTAGCGCAGTCGGAGGAGGCGCGACTGTCGCATGCACCCGATACCAGGTTCCTGGTTAGGATTTCCCGCCCAGACCAACCAAGCCTTCCATCCCTACGGGGTCGGTGAATTGGTGCCAGACTTGTCTGGGAAGGATAAAGCGCTGACTTGTTCATCGGCTGGCCACCGCAAGTCATTGTATGGCCAAATACGCATTCATGTCGCCTCCACGACATCCCGTAGATGTAGAATGCGCTGGCGCATCCCAGAAGGGATTGAGTAACGCCGTCATTTATCCTTTATCCTTTAATAAGTTTTGCCTCTGGTCCTATTGGTTTGATAAGCTTTCTAATGTCTGCCTTATGCTGAATAATTAGTCAATTCACAATGTCCACCTGCAAGAAAAGTTCTTGGGAGAGTCGAAATAACCTGACCCGTCACACCTAAGTCACCACAGCTGCTTATTTTATTTTATTTTATGGCGCGAATTATCGCGCGGTGCAATACATCGCACCCACATGCAACCACATCAGAAATGGCATGACAACACTAACATATCCAATGAGAGATTACAATAAAAAGTAGGACAAACAATTAGATAAAAGGAGAGGAACTAAATTCCGAACTCTTTTAATCGCTGGTCAATGCATTTTTTAAATCGACCGAAGGACATCTCAGGCACATTATCTCTGAGCAGTGGTCGAAAAACTCGAACGGTTCTGTTCGAAAAAGGGTTTGACCGGATTTGGCTTTGGCTCTTCGCAACTGGATCAGTGGCTCTTACGTAACCATATCTTGTTCTGGCCTCAGGTAACACCGAAAAGAATTCTGAGGCTTTTATTTCTACTCTGCCTGCCAGTATTTTGAACATCATCACGAGATCGGATTTTATTCTCCTACTTCTTAGGGACGACAAACCCAACTGAGTAGCTGCTTTTGTGCTTTGAAGTTTACTACAGCCTTGTATTTATTCTTTTTCAGAAACCCACCGGTGTCATCGACCGCCAAAGGCTTCTGAAGGAGCTGGGAATAAACGTTGAGATAGATCAATCAACTGGTGCCGTTCGTATCATCGGTCCAGCAAAAGCTCCGTCAAACTGATTGTGATCGCATGTCCGTTTAACTACTGAATCTTAGCTTGTCAGCATTGCCTAAATTGAGCATATTTTGTGGTTATACTGGTATTTGGTGTTGTTTTCAGAGTGTTTAGCTTAGAAATAAAATGTCATATTATTATACCGGGAGCAATGTTGTGTTCGTGTTGAAGTCATCACTTATTTGATCATATTGTTGTGTTGATCGCAAGGTTATCGGTGCCTCTTCGAGTTTTCTAGCTGCTTAGTAGTGTAGTCAAGGGGTGTTGTGGAGTGTTGACGTGCCACAGTTACTAGCGTCACTGAGACCTTTCAAGAACAACGAGCAGCTGGGTTTTGTGTGTAACAACAGATACCTCATTATAAGAAATAGTTTGTTTCGGTCAGAAAGGGTGATGGATTTTTCCGACATGGAGAAGGTGGTCTATGGCGGGAATGTAGAGGAGGATGAAGAGCTACTCGCTGAGCTACTAGCCCTTCAACAAGAAGAAGAGGCTAAGCAGAGGTCAGCCTTGAGACATTTGCTTCTATTTTATGCCAGTTAGTTCTGTGGTTTTCAGAAGGAGCGCTCCCCCTATGCCGGCAAGGGCTGCGCCGCCTCCACCGCCAAAGATCAAGGGAGGAGTACCGTTAGGTAGGCTAGGTGTTTTTATTTACTTTATCTAAACTGACATGATACTCTAGCAATATAATTGAAGCCGTCAATGCGTGTGTCAAAGTGTCTCCTGCTAGGTTATCAGGGTCTCGTGTTGCTCCTCGCTTACATCAGTCTGCAGGAAAGTCCCATTTTGCTTCGCAGTTGGTTTTTCTGTCACATCGCGGGTCCCTTCCATTGCCTAATGAACCCCTTTTCTTCTGCGCTATGCACTCAATTTCTACAGATATCGTGGAAGAAATTTGAACGCCTATTTGGTATACAATGGTGTGTGGCCAGCGGACAGCCAAGTCAGTGTTTTACACTTTGCAGACGAATAGTACCAATTCACCGACCACGGAGGGATAGAAGGCTGGCTTGGTCTGGGTGAAGAACCTTAACTGAGGAACTAGAATCGGATGCACGCTTCATCCGGCTCCTCCTTTACCTGCACTACCACGTGCCATACCCGAAGTGGTAGCTGTACGAAATGAACACTTTTCCGACTTCGTAGTCTAGGACGTTGGTGTAGCGCAGCCACTATTGGCTTTTGTTGCTGTTCTTCTTCATCAGTTATTAGGTTGGAAAAAAAGTTTTCATTTTTTTTTGAAGATTCATTACTTTACAACTAAAATGTCAAATCAATTGAGATAAACTCCGTTTTGTTCCCCTACAGTTCTCCACATAATGGGTACTTTTCTAATTGCTCTCGCTTAAAGGACTGCAGTTCTGGAGTCGTACCATTGCTGAATCCAATTTTTGAGGTCTTCATCCGTTTCAAAATATTTCTCTCCAATTTTTGCTTGAGAGCATGGAAGAGATGGTAGTCGGGTGGGACGAGGTCAGGGCTATGCGGTGGATGTGGCATTACCTCCCAGCCCAGCTCCTTTATTGTTTCTCTTGTGATTCTTGCAACATGTGGTTTTGCACTGAGTGTCTGACAAGCCATGTGGAATCCAAGCTCCAGATTTCCATGCAAAGCCAAGATCTTTCAGATGGATTTCCTATGAGACACTTCGAGCTTCTCTACCAGTTGACGTGTTGTCTGCCTACTATCGGCACGAAGAAGATGGAGTAGTTCAGGGTCGTCCAATTCAGTTGGTCTTCCTGACCTTCCTTTGTCCTCTAGTGAATAATCTCTCTTTAAAAACTTTCCGAACACTCATAACAGGCGCGATGAGTAGTAGATCCCAAGCCACATATATATGGTTAATTTGGTCGGCTTCCTGACGTGCTGTAGATCCTTTAATGAATTCATGAAGAATGCCGTGCCGAAAATGGCTATGAGATAGATCTGGCATTGAGCCCGGAAAATTGGATGGATAACGAAGTACAAGAAGGGTCTCGACCTGTGTCCGCGTGCGAACGGTAGATAAGTGTGATTATGAAATCAGCAATCAATACTGGCTAGTGTGTTTACAGGGAGAACGGTAAAAAAAACCTTTGGAAGCGTGAAGAGACTTTTTTCCAACATAATATTTCCTTTCCTTGAATCTTAAGGTTAATTGTACTAAAGGCTTATAGCTTCAAATTTTTAGAGTAAATACTAACAACAGCCTAAACCTTGCCATAGAAAGAAACAGTTTTAGTCAGGTGCAATATGGTGTTATTTGCCTGTATATCATCGTGTTTATTCGTATATCCTTGGAACATTCGTAATGTGTCTCGAAGTGTCGATTGAGGAAAGCTTTGAAAACAGCCTCTCGCAGCAAACTGCGCAAAGTCTTACAGATGCCGTTTCTCTATGGAAATTCGACACTGCGATAAGCGTGCAGAGGTAACGCGATATGGGAATCGAACCCTCGAACAAGGGTACCGCCGGCACGGCTTCGAAACTTGCTCGAGGCTATTAACCGCTGTTAAACATAGGAAACGTTGACAAAATGACGTCTGATGGCAGTCTGATGGTTTCAGTGAATTCACTCTTGAGTGCAACTTGGTCCAAGTGACGCTCGTTGACTGGAGTGCTCTGTGACAAGAAGTTTCGAGAGCGTTTAAAGTCAAAGACCTATAGAACCGTCGTCGAGGCGGCAACGAAGTGCGGTGCTGAGTGCTGACCTGCGAAGGATATGGAAAGCCGCCTCAGCATAATGGAGACGAAAATGCTGCGCTGGACGGCAGGAGTCGTGCGCATCCCAAACAATGCCATTCGGCAGAATTTCGGTGTCGCTCCGATAACCTACATGACGCGCGTGGCTCTCCACGTTTTGCGTGGAGAAGAAGACAGCGTCCGCAAAATAGGCCCTGATTTTGGAGTGTCTGGAGTCTAGAGGCCCGAAGCAGCGCTAGGCTGATACATCACAAAAGGATTTTAAAGTAGCTGGTGTTCTCCCTGATCTTGCGCTGGATCGAAAAGGCGGCGTTATGGCGCCAGAATAGCGTACCTAGCGATGAGGCAGGACAAACCTTGAAGAAGGGGAACCCAGAAAAGATTGTGTACCTCTCATTTGCCTCAATCGCAATCGCAAAAAATAAAACATGTTTTTGGCTATATAGGGTATAGAGATTCTTGCCATAGTGTTCGTTCTTCTCGTTCCGGCTTCTGTTGAAGACTGTTCACATATAGGATCATAATGTTTGTCTCCTTTGGATCTTTTACGAGGAGGTCCGACCTACGGGTTAATGGACGTCCTGGTATTCTTGTGACACCCCGTGGAGTCCATTCGGTTCCCTCTCTCACTCGGTACGTTCCAGCAGCACGCATTCGTTATGAAAACACTTTGGTGGGCGTCCTGCTTTTATTTCGATAGCTCACAGAATTCATTCAGTTACACTCTGGTGTAGTAGGTGTCAGCAATCATTGACATACACCGAAAGTCGACAATGCTCGGAACTCCATTTGCTTTTTCGCAATGGTATCAAATCTATTGCTCCGAACATACTTCTCTCTTTTCTCTTAGTGTGGTCTTAAGAAGCCTCTTACGATTTCTTTGCTTCCTACTCAGATAAGTTCAGATTGCTCAAAATCCTACTTGTCTTTCAACGTGGGAGAAACTACCTTGGTATGAGACTTTGTAGGAGTTTTCCGGCTCAAGTTGAGAACGTTATTACCATCAGAAATCGTAGGCGTGATGTCGTTTTTTGCCCCTAAATTTTGGTGCTGATTATGAGCGAATGACTTGGTGTATAGCTTATACAATGCTTCCAAGATTGAGCTTGAGGAAAAGTGACTAGGGAACTATATGGCAGTGTTCGTGACCGCGTAGTATAGTTGTGCTTTTGAAATTTTTTAGAATATTCGAGTGGTTTCGAATACATTTGGATAGCCGATTTCGAATATTTTGGAAAACACGTTTTTTTGAATGCTCGAATTCGGGTACATTCGAAAAACGCGATTTTTTTGAATTTTCAAATACGAACGAAAATCATTCATATCTATTCAACTAGGTCATTCGAGCACAACTATACTCTGTAGCATAATCGACGAAGGTCGAGCAACTCAGATGCAGTTTTCAAGGCTAGCCAATCTTCCTTCGTTTTTGTTTCTCGTGGAATCGATGTTATGAAAAAGCAGGTAGAACATTGAATTATTATGGGATGGACCATGTAAATGCCAAAATGATTTTCCACTACATTATCCTCCAATAACTGAGCACACAGTGAATCTGCTGTGAAGGAAAGGTATTGTGTTTTTGAGCATATCGGAAGTCAAGATTTATCTATGGCTTATCTTTGTTTTGTTTATTTAAAAAAAAACATTAGTTCGATCTTGAAAGGCCAAGCCAAGAGCTATGAACTCTGGTCCGTTGGTCCCCGTTTCGTCGCTTATGTGTTCTATTCAGGAGTAGACCCAGCGTTGTTGGCCTCAGCTCTTGCAGACGATGTGGACGTGGACGAGAGCGCTCTTGAGAACGATCCTGATCTACTGGTTCGCTGCGTACCTTAGTAGAAGGCGTACGAGTGTATTGAAGTCCACCTAATAGTACGTATCTCAGGCTGAGTTGTCCGGGCTCATAGGAAGCAGTGATGTGGAAACACCCGCAACTCCAGCGAGGGTATCACAGCCATCTGTCGCCGTCGACACCGCGCTGATTGGTCGATTACGAGGATTACTGTCTGTCTACGAGAAAATGCTTGCCGCCAGCACAAAGGAGGGAAACGATGTGAAACAGAGAAGGTACGGTGACCCACCTGCACTTTCCGTCGGTAATTTATTATTCATGGTGCTTGCAGGCATCAGCGAACTGTTGATAGGCTAAAGGAGTTGATTTCGAAGGCCGAACGCGGAGAGACTATCGACGAGTCCGAGATCCCACCAGCGCCGCCATCGTTTTCTACACCGGCTAATGATGCACCGGTTCGCGGGAAGTGCTTCTGTTTCTTCTTCACTTAACGTTAGCTGGAATTTTCAGTCGCCAGCTCCAACTGCTGCTGCACCAAGGCCTCCTCCTATACCACAAAGGAGAAGCTCCTCTGGACTCGGACCTGGGTCAAGCGCAGAGCCGCCTCCGCCCATTCCCCAGCGAACGTCATCCTCGTCGCTGCCTCCGAAGAGCCCAGTTAGTCAGTCACAGTCACAGGCTTCTTATGAGTAACAATTCTGTTTGCGAAATGTTCAGGAGAGAAGTACCGAGTCGAAGAAGGACCAGATCTTAGCCGTCCTTAAAAGAAGGAGAGATCTCTATGTTTCGAACGGAAAGGTTTGTGCCCGGCGACTCCCTAGTCTAAACGCATATACTGACTTATAGATATTCGTTTAGGCCGCAGTGGCTGCAATGGACAAGACCGCAGCTAAGCACTATGTGGAGACGGCGAAGATGTTCGATCAGGTGGGTCGTACGTGGTACGGTGTACTCATGAATTATGAGAAGTATTCCCTTATCGACCATTTGGTGGTGCCTTTGAATATTAATTAATGGTGGGATTAGACTAGGGACATATTATTAGGTGTTGTTGTTCAAGAAAGGTAAAAATTTGGGCATGGGTAATTCTCAGCTGAATCAGGTCTTTAACTGTTTTTTCCTTTTTTTCACCATTGTCATTTTACTCGCACTGGTATTCTGAAGTATTTGATTGTTTTGGGGCGCACTCTTTGTAGTTATAAATAATTAAGTAAATAAACAAATAAATTTGAAAGCAAGGGGCGAAGCGGCAGCAACTCAAAGGACACAGAGCATCTGTAAATGAATAAGCAGCCGAACTGAACAACGTATGTTGTTGTTAGAGGATGTTTTGTTGCGATCGAAACTCTTGCCCCAGTAGGGACTCGAACCCTCACCTTTGCTTCCCGGGCAGCGATGCTACGCCTTACACCACCGGCACTGTTGGACCGCACGAAACATCCGAGATATCCTCTAGGCCCAAGTTAGAATAACGTATAGCCTAAGTTTGAAATAATATCGGCCCTTATGAAAAAAAAAACACATAGGAAACACAGTAAGTCATCCTTGCGGTCATCCTTCTGAATGTTTTGCGACTTGTTGCCGCTGCAAAATTGTTTGCCATTCTAAGGTAGATCTTACGGCTCGGAAAACAGAAAATTGCGCATACATTCTACCTTCAAGTGACTTGCGGATGGTTTCAAAAAGTGGAGCTTTAGTTCTCGATGCCATGATTTCGATGATTTTTTTCATACCCAAGTGAATGGCGCAGAGTGATTGTTCTATACACTGATCAAATGCCTCCCGCCGAGACTCCCTGTTTCCATGCTAGGAGCCCGTTCCTCATAGTTGGTATACACCACTTTTTACTTCAAACCGGACACTCTTCAATTTATACTGAACGCTCTTTATTTTGTACACTTTGAGAAACAAGATGGACATTTTGAAAACCAAGCCAGACATATACTACTTTGATACTTTGAAGTACTACTTTGATACTTTGAAGTTAAGATTATATTTTTTAAAGAAATTTTCGATTAAAAATTCACTTTTGTGAAGTGTCTTTACAAAAAATAAATACATAGTGACTCTGAATGAACACAAAATGCTTCTAACTTGCCATCACACTTTATTTCAATTGGTGGACAGCGCACCCGTTTTATGTATTGCATTGTTCATTGGAATGATAGTGTAATTGCTGTTTATATGCGTAAGAGTCGAGAAACTGCAAAATCAATCAGGGTAGAAGAATTCACCGTTCTCTACTGCACCAAGGATGAACGGCATTTGCACTATCAATCGAATAAACATTGCAATGTTCTGGACGAGTACAAGGCATGAGGTCTTCGCAACTGAGCAACTCTCTATTTATAATCTATTCAGTTCAGAATGCTCAACAATCATTGATCTGGCCAAAGGGATGGGAATTCTGTGCTTTTTTAATAGGTGTATACATTTGTTTCTAGGACATGAGGAATTTCTTTATATCAGTTTTATTAAGAAGACGCTGAGCTTTCTCGAGTAGTCCAAGTTCAGTCTTGCATTTGTCGACTATCAAAGATTTACTTACATGTGATAGTGCTCGCGCTTGGCTATTACTGCGATTTTGTTGCGTTTTTTATTTGTATCTTCATAGAACAGTTCGGTGGCGATGTCCGTTCCTCCACGTGGTGCCACTGGAAACTGTTCGCCTCTGCGAGCTAAGCTAATCATGGACATTCGAGTACAGGCGGCAGTCCCTAGTGACAGGCCGGCCTATGGAGATCCCATGTCACATCACATGGTTGATGACGTTAAGTGAGTATCGAGATAATGCTACGGCGTCCGCGGGAGCCGACGCGCACTCGCAGGGCTCGGCGAGTGTGAGAAGTATGCGAGGGTCCCTGATGCGAGGACGGCATCGGGGGGAAACTGAGCTAGTCCGAAAGTCCCGTAACGTAGGCAAGACCCGCGTAGCTACGCTGAATGTGGGTACGTTGACGGGCCGCTCGTGCGAGTTGGCAGAAGCACTGGAGCGAAGACGAATCGACTTATGTGCGGTACAGGAGACGAGGGGGTCCTGTTGTAAGTCGAGGGACATAGGCCGAGGCTTCAAGGCCATTCTGTGTGGCAGTCCCAGGACCACCAACGGAGTTGGTGTAATCGTCTCCGAACGTTTCCGAGACGCGATTATAAGCGTGGAACGTTTTAATGACCGCTTGATGAAGGTCGTAGTCGCTGCTGAACAGCGTATGTATCATTTCTTCTCTGCATACGCTCCGCAGGCAGGCTGCTCTGAGAGAGCCAAGGATGAGTTTTGGACCCTGCTTGATGAAAAAACAGCAGAGGTACCGTCAGAAGACGCTGTCGTTATCGCAGGTGACCTCAACGGTCATGTGGGGACTGCGAAAGATGGTCGCAGCTGTCACGGCGGTTTCGGATATGGAGCACGTAACGCTGATGGTGAGCGAATCCTTGAGTATGCGGACTCGCATAACCTCATCATCGCGAACACCGTATTTCGAAAGCGTGACTCCCATCTGGTGTCGTTCGACTTCATCCTTGTGAAGCATCGCGATCGAAAGCTGGTTACAGATGCGAAGGTGGTGCCGTACGAGACTGTCGCCACACAGCACCGTCCGCTGATATGCACTCTTAAGTTCGCCCCTCCGAGGCTGAGGCATGTCGAGCGATGCGGTCCACCAAGAATCAAGTGGTGGCGATACGCTGCAGCTTTTGTTTCTCGTATTCGGTTACCGACGGTGACAACCGTCGACGATACATGGAAAGATGCAACCGATACGATTTTACAAGTTGCATGCTCTGAATTAGGCATGACTAAGTCTGGACGCCGCAAGATCGAGAAGCTGGCGTGGCTGTGGACTAACGACGTAAGAGAAAAAGTCCGAGAGAAGAAAAAATTATATCACGCGTTCCTGCGCGACAAGACTGCAGACAAATGGCGTATGTACCAGGAGGCGAAGAAAGCGGCAAAGAAGGCCGTAGCCGTTGCAAAAGCCGTCCACTATGATGATCTCAGCGATAAACTCGAGACGCGCGATGGTGAACGACATCTTTATCGACTTGCCAAGGCACGCCATTGTCAGGCCGAGGACATCGAGAAATTCTTGGGCATCAACGATGAGAATGGCCATCTACTGACGAACCGCAAGAGGGCTATGAAACGATGGCATGACTACTTCGAGAGAATTTCGACAGAAGAGTTTGCCCATCCGCCCATCCCTTGCGTCCCTCCTATGCACGGTCCTGTGCAGAAAATCACTTTGGAGGAGACGGAAGCGGCTTTGAAGAAGATGAAGCCAGGCAAAGCAATGGGCCCCGATGATATAACGGCCGATCTATGGAAGTTGAAGTGCTGGAGTCCTGCTGAGTGGCTAACGAAGTTTTTCAACCAGGTTGTTACGGAAAAGAAGGTACCTGGTAGTTGGCAGGAAAGCACGACGATCCCGATATGGAAGAAGAAGGGCAGTCCTGCGGACTGCACGAATTACCGTCCAATTCGCTTGCTCTCGCACAGCATGAAAATCTTCGAGCGAATTGTAGATGGACGTATTCGCGATATGGTCCAACTTTCCACCAATCAGTGTGGCTTCGTAGCGGGCAGTGGCACCATCGATGCCATACATGCTGCTCGTCTTCTGGTAGAGAGACATCGCGAAAAGCAGAAACCGCTGCACATAGCTTTTCTCGACTTAGAGAAAGCATTTGATCGTGTACCGCGTGAGGTTATATGGTACGCCTTACGACAACACGGTGTTCCCGAAGAGCTTATTGAGTGGGTGCGCATACTTTACTCTGGTCCAAAGAGTAGTGTGCGAGCGCCAGCCGGCACATCGGCGGAGTTTCCTATCTCCGTTGGTGTTCACCAGGGCTCTGCGCCTTCCCCGCTCCTATTCATTGTCGTAATGGATGCCACTTCGAGAGACCTTCAGAAGCCTGCCCCCTGGACGCTGCTGTATGCAGATGACGTAATGCTTGGAAGCGAAGAGAAGAGCGAACTCGAGCGACAAGCGCAAGCTTGGTACGATCGCTTGGCGATGTTCGGGCTCAAGCTAAACGTCAAAAAATCTGAGTACTTGACGACAGACGTAAACGAAGCCGGGTCCATTGAGATCAATGGCACTGCGCTAGTACAAACGACAAATTTCAAGTACCTTGGATCTGCAATTGCGTCTGATGGTAGTCTGACGTTCGAGGTGAACTCGCGCGTGAGCGCAGCTTGGTCCAAATGGCGCTCGATGACAGGCGTTTTATGCGACAGGAAGATACCGGAACGCCTTAAATCGAAGATCTATAGAACCATCGTCCGACCAGTAGTGATGTATGGAGCTGAGTGCTGCCCTGCAACCAAGGAGCTTGAGACTCGCCTCAGCGTAATGGAAACGAAAATGCTGCGATGGACGGCTGGTGTTACGCATCTGGACCGTATTCGCAACGATGAAATACGCCAGAGGTTTGGTGTCGCTCCAATTGCTGACAAGTTACGTGAAGCTCGCCTTCGGTGGTATGGCCACGTTCTTCGAGCTAGTGGTGACACTGTTAGGAAGATTGGCCTTAACATAGATGTGCCCGGAAAACGGCCTAAAGGGCGGCCGAAGCAGGGATGGCTTGATACGTTGCATGTGGACCTAAAGGTTGCTGGTATCCATCCCGATCAAGCATTTGATCGCGTAAAGTGGCGTCACCACACCAGAATAGCGGACCCCGCCTTGAAGCGGGACAAACGCTGAAGAAGAAGAAGAAGAAGAAGAAGAAGAAGAAGAAGAAGATAGAACAGTTCGTCGGGTGACTCTCTGCGTCGCACCTAATAGTAATATGATATCCGAAGGGGGAATGATTTGCAAGATCCAGGATGCATCTTTCCGTTAAGGCATCTCTCAGAAGCCGAGTTAGAATAGGATCCAACTGTAACTTCAACAATTTTGAAGCTTTGAAGGCGTAAAAACATCGACCCTGCTCGAGATTAAAGACATCCTCGAGCGGGTTCGGAAATGGAGTTCGGTGCACAGTGTTGATGACGTCTGTTTTTGAGCAACACTTGGAGTAACAAAGAGGCAGTTGAGAATTCTATTGAAGAATACTTTAAAGTGAGGTCATTTCAAAGTTCACTAGGTGTTCGCTGTATTACTTCCGTTCTGCTGACCAATTTTTCATCAGCATTTGTTTGGATTGGCGAGGCTGCAGCTCTGAATATTGTGGCCGTTCTCTCATTCAACACTCTTCCAGCAGTTGTTCTTCGTAGCCTTCCTCCTGGTCATTAGCTTGACCGTATCAGGGGCATATTTTCTGTGTAATCGTCAGTGTCGTGAGGAGATTAATCGGTTCGTGAGTTGGGGCGATGCGCACTTTTTTTATTAATACCATTGTTAGGCGGGAAAACCGGAATATATTTGAATTATTCAACAGTTCGGTTCGAAAACTGCATACTCGATCTTAATTTGTTGGTCATTTGACTATTTGAAACTTCCGAAGATGCTATTGGTGTTGCAACAAGAATTAGTCTCCATAGCTGTCCACTTTCGTATCGCAGTTCAGAGCACTTTCTGCTTTGAAAGGCCTGTTGAAGGTTTCTACGGCAACCTTGCGCCTCATCTTCCGCGACATTTCCATTCGATCCGAGCGGAAACCTACTTGAGTGCCGTATAACGAGGTGGAGCACAAAATCGGAAGTCGCCGTTTCACCTTCTTTCGCCTGTAAAGCATTGGCTGCTCGTTTGTCAGCTGAAGGTCGCCAAAATTGTCGAAAAAAAAGCAGTAGCTGGTGACGCAAACAATTCGTTGTGCTTCCGATGTTAAGAGCTCATGAACCGGTCCAAACAAGGGTCCTTAACCGAATCCTTACCAGCGATGAAAAGCGGATGCTTAACTGCAACTGCGAAGCCGGAAAGCAATAGGTGGAACTGTAGGTTTTATATGGTAGGCTGTAGATTTGGGTTTAGGGAGATTTATCTCAAAAGTACAGCACAAAATATAAGAGAGTAGGAACTGATTACAAATCTAAGGCGAGCAGGCTAAGAACTGGCGCTCGGCGACTGCGAGGATGGATGAATGGCGAAACCGCTCCTCGTCTGGCACTTCAGAAGGCGGGTCTAGGAGTACAAGTGAGATACATATGGAAGTACGAGGTGCCAGACTGCGATACATTTTTGGGAGTCATAGCATACAGTAATCACGAGGAGTCAGAGTAAATCAACAGGATTACGGTAATTATATAGCGCAATAGAGATGGTGAAACGAAGTTCGGATCTCTACAGAACTCAGTGAACTGGGGCTTCTGACGCCGAAACCGGAGCTGCACGAAAAGAAGATCCTGCTTTGCGTTTGATGGACTTGCAATGGTCCAGTGTAACGGGGACTGTATCCACGTAGTCAAGCCATCACTGACGCCCGCTTCTGTCAAAAATCTAGACTAAATAGATCCAGCAAAAATCAGTGGAGAAAGCAGTTGACACGAGCCGAAGTTTCTTCCACCACGGAAGCGCCAAACCCCACACTTCGGATGTCAGCAAAAATCGAGGGGTTGGGCTGGACGAAGATCAATCAACCGTCATACGGCCTAGACATTGCACCGTGCGACCGGTTGAGAAGTATCTATCTGTTCCGGTTGAGAAGTCGCTTCCTCCGCTGTAGGCGCTTCACCGATGTCGATGAGGTCATGGTGGTGGAAGACTTCTTGGGTCGGAACCAGGGGCTGTGCGTTCAACGATTAAACGATTATTTACTGATTTACCGCACTTATCGGCATTTTTCGTTGAAAGTTTTCAACAAAATTTAACGACGAAAATTACCGTTAGATTGCATTAACGAGATTTTACGCGCCATTTTTGAAATGTTTCTTCTTCATGTAAATGCATTTTGGACGAACATTTTGGATGAGCACTGAGGAAGCATTCTACTTACTTGGAGATAGGTGGTCGATATCGTCCTCATATTTCGAGGATCGCTTACATTTTCTTTTTCTTTTACCAACTTATTTGCGTGAGCCCTACTTTTCTCTGCCGAAGTTTCGCGTTTTTGACTTCTTAGGCAGTTTCTGGCGTTAGAGTGTTACATAATTAGTTCTTCGTACTTACTTACCAGTCAGTTTTTTTCATGGCTTTTTGCAATATTTGTTTCATAAGTGGGCTTGAAAAGACGTAAAATGTGAAGAAGAAGTGGCGAGACACAAATAAACTGTTAGAGCGCGGCTGCTGGTACTCTCACTGCTTCGCTTTTGTTGAATTTCATGCTATGGATGTCAACGATTCTACTTATCCTTTCGTCCTCTTCGAGAACTCTGTTCGCAGTTACTTTTGGGAAAAGCACAGTCAATATACACGTGCGCGTGTCCGATATGAATCTCCTTGGAACACAGAGGGGAAAGATTTAACAATTCAAATCTGCGATACTTGGGTGGCAGAGACAAAAATACTCAATGCGGAAAAGTTCGATTCGATTAAAAATTTGTCAACGATCTGTAGCTTTTTGATTCCCTGCTTTTTTCTTTTCTTTTACCACGGATCTCCCTCGATAGAGAGCCTTCGGGCTCTCTTGTTAAGAGGGATCTCGGGCCGCTTGTCGCAGGGCCACGTGGCGCGTCCCCGGGTGGTGGATAGGGGAATTAAACGCGAACCAAATGCGACCGTGTACTGCCCAGAGACGCAGGTGGGATGCAGGGGATGGACTCCTTGCTCCTGCTGTGTCGGGTCGATGCGTTCCTTGTGCGTGGGACCGGCATGTTCGTGCACTGTGTGCGTGGATGTGTCCGCGACTGTGCGGATTGTAACTGTGTCGGCTCGGCCAAAAGCTTGCACTCGGTAGACTGGGAGTACATGTAAGGCGATTCGAGGCCGCCTTAAGTCTCGCCCCGTCCCTTCGGGCAGTCTGGCTGGCTTCCCGGAGTTCTTCGCCCGCACGACAGAGCCTGACTAGCTACCCGTGTTGTATTCCAGTCAAACACAGCAGCACTAAAGGGCCTCATTCCCCTGACCCCGAAAGAGCCCCCATTTCTGCAGCGATGGGAAGGACGAGTACGGAGAGGCTGCTAAAATCTCAGGGCCTAACCAGGCTGCGCAAACTGAGAAGGACTAGGATGACGATCTGTACTTACAACGCCCGCACGCTTGCGTCGGAAGCATCCGTCGAGGACCTGATGATGCAAGCCAAGAAGATCAAGTACGACGTCATCGGACTGACCGAGACGAGAAGACACCACCCCCTACACGCTGCCTACGACTCCGGAGAAGAACTGTTCCTCGGAACATGCGACAGCAGGGGAGTAGGCGGCGTTGGTGTCCTCGTCAACACGCACTTGGCCATGAACATCGATTCGTACGAGTCTCTGACAAGCCGAATCGGACGTCTGCGACTGAAGCGATGTGGCTCCGTGCCAGCCTTGACTGTGTTCGTCGCGTATGCCCCAACATCCAACTACGACGACGAAGACGTCGAGGCCTTCTACGTGGAGCTGGAGAAGTTCTATAAGGAAGATCACACCTTCTACAAGGTGATCGTCGGCGACTTCAACGCCAAGATCGGGCCACGAAGGTCACCGGAAGAACTTCACATCGGAACCCACGGTTTGGAGTGGAACGAGCAAGGTGAAAGGCTGTCTGAGTTTATCATGTCGACCAAGACCATCCATGGAAACTCGCAGTTCCAGAAGCCTCCCTCCCTACGATGGACCTGGGAATCCCCCGGTGGCCAGTTCCACAACGAGATCGACCACATCATCTTCAATCGCAAGTGGCTGAAGCAGCAGAGGCAGGGCTGAGCATCCGCAATGCCCGCCGGAACTTCGCCAACTTCAAGACCAAGATGACCGCTCTCCGACGTCCTGACGGAACCGTCACCTCTTCCAGAAGGACCATGGAGAAAGTCATCCACGACTTCTACTCCGATCTCTTCGATAGCCACGTCCACCTGCCCCTACGCCATCTTCCGCAGGATGGATACGTCATCCCCTCTGTTCTCCCTTCCGAGATCCGACACGCCATCTCGTCAGTGAAGAAACGTACAGCACCCAGTCCCGACAGGATCAGACCCGAACACCTGAAGTACCTCCCGCCAGCGCTCATCAACACCTTGGCGCGGCTCTTCACACGCTATCTGTCCGAATGCAAGGTTCCATCTCAGTGGAAGACCAGCAAGACCGTCTTGCTGTACAAGAAGGGAGACGTGCACGACATTGGCAACTATCGCCCGATCTGCCTGCTGTCCGTAGTCTACAAGCTGTTCACTCGAGTCATCCTGAATAGGATTAGTAGAACGCTGGACGAAGGACAGCCATGCGAACAAGCAGGATTTCGGAGAGGATTCAGCACGATCGACCACATACACACCATTACGAAGCTCATCGAAGTGTCGCGAGAGTACAAGCTGCCGCTGTGCCTTACTTTCATCGACCTGAAGAAGGCGTTCGACTCCGTCGAGACTGAAGCGGTCATGGAAGCCCTGCTCACCCAGGGCGTTCCTACTCAGTACATCAGAGTCCTTCGAGAGCTGTACAGTGGATTCACGACCAAGATCTCACCATTCTACAACGACGTCGTCATTGACGTGAAGAGAGGGGTTCGACAAGGGGATACCATATCCCCGAAGCTCTTCAGCGCCACCCTCGGAAACGTCATGCGCGAACTAGAATGGGATGACATGGGAGTGAAGGTCGACGGCCGGCAACTGCACCATCTTCGCTTCGCTGACGACATCGTGCTCATAACACCGAGCATCAGTCAGGCGGAGCGAATGCTGGCCGACTTCGATCGTGTATGTGGAAGCGTTGGACTGCAGCTGAATCTTACGAAGACGATGTTCATGAAGAACGGATGGGTTTCTGATGCCCCATTCTCGCTCAACGGAACGAACATCTCCGAATGCTCCAGCTATGTGTATCTGGGTCGCGAAGTCAACATGGCCAACGACCTAGCACCAGAGCTGAGCAGGAGGAAACGAGCGGCTTGGGGAGCTTTCAAGAGCGTCGAAGAAGTCGTGAAGAAAACGAAGAACGTCCGACTCCGTGCCCACCTATTCGACTCCACTGTTCTTCCTGCCCTAACATACGCCTCAGAGACCTGGGCTATACGAAAGCAGGATGAACACGCGATCAGCGTCGCGCAGCGTGGAATCGAGAGGACGATGCTCGGAGTGACACGACTCACGCAAGTGAGAGAAGGCCTCCGGAGTTCCGAGCTTCGCCGACGTTCGAAGATCAGAGACGCTGTCGCACGGACCAAGTCGTCGAAAATTAGGTGGGCCGGCCACGTAATGCGCTTCGCAGACACCCGCTGGACGAGAGCCGTCACAGACTGGATTCCGCGGGATGTCAAAAGAACACCAGGACGCCCACCAACGCGTTGGTCGGACTTCTTCGTGAAAGCCCTGAACGACCGATATGACGCTCTTCGTGTCCCTCGAGCGAGTAGGATCCATTGGACCACTCTGGCACGCGACAGGGACGAATGGAGACGCTGCTGGCGCCCGCTCGAGCAAGTCGATGATCAACGGGACGACAGGTGATACAGGTGATGCAGGTGCTTTTTTCTAACAAAGGGACCATTCTGAGTTCACAGGCAGATCTGTGAACTTCATAAAAATCTTCCAACGGCGAACTGGGCAAAAGAATTGACTATCACTGCCTGACCTGAATTCTTCATTAAAATTGTAATTTCCAATATAATTATGGCAGTGTAGAAGAATCTTGGGCTGTAAAAGTCGTCTTAGCGAGCCCAAGTTCTGTATGAAAAAATTGTCAGAACAATTGAAAAACGATCAGCCTTGCTACGGTGCGTAGCACTTTGGATTTTCCCAGAAACTGGACGGCTTTTCGCAAACTAAACGAACTACGCATAGTAAGGAATTTGTTAGTCTAGAGGTCTTGCTGTTGCTGTTTGGTTTTAGAATTGGTTTTAGGATCCTGATGATTTTTCTCGTTTAGCAATTTCATTGATGATAGATGGACTGTTGTTATTGGTTGTAAAGACGAAGACATAGTCATGCATATGGTTGCCATGAAGTCGAAAAAATGGATAAAGGAAAAGATCTGGCTTTTTACGTACTAAAATACAGGGTGCGTAAAAAGTATTGACGCACCAAACGTAAGCGTTAGAAATGACAACACATTATAAAATTTAACAAGTTTATATATTAGGTTGTCCCATAAGTCTTCGCCGTTTTTTTCAACGATTCACTGCAGATTTCGCCGGCGGTCTCTTGCATAGCGCTGCATAGCATTCGAAAGAGAATGATTTGCTCTATCAGAACTTGTATTGCGTTTCTTTTTTAATCATGAATTTTGTCAATTTTGAGGTCGTTGAAGTGAAAAGTGAAAAAGTAGCCATTTGCGCACTTGTTCTCTCCGCTTAGGTTTGTAATTTTTTGCGCAGTTTTTTGAGCATTTGGAAGACAATGTTCTGTACTACAAGAATATGTGTTAGGCTATTTGCTCGTTTGTCATTTATTGATTTTTAGGTCATCAAATTGGGACGTCCTAAGGAGGATGGTTATTTTTGCCGACAGCTCCTGCTCTGTGGTTGAACTTTTTGGGTTGGTGTTATATGTCATTCGAAAGAGAATGTCTTGCTCTATAAGAACATGTGTCGCGTTTATTGATTTCTTTTGAATATCAACAAAATGCCAAAAAGAGGAAAACCGTCTTCACCAACTCCTTCTCCTTCTTCAGTTGCTGATATTCGACAGAAATGAGCGTAAGCCAGTAAACGCGACACAAATTCTTACTGAGCAAGACATCCTCTTCCAAACGACATATAACACCAAGCAAAAAAGTTCAACCACAGAACCGGAGTTTTGGTAAAAATTCGGTTCTGTGGTTGAACCTTTTTAAAAATTTAAGATATATACTCCCAAACCCTTAAGAAAACTTTTCTATTAAGGCGCTAGCTGCTCTCGATACGGCCAGTGCTGATGAGCTGGACATGTCAGAAGTGCCACCTTCACCTCCACCGTACAGAAAGGTGGAGAAGGTCGACAAACCCGCCACATTCGTCGATGGGCTGAAGAGTCGAATGGAGAGGTTCCAGGCGTTAGCGAGAAAGGCAACTCAGGATGGAAATGATAGGAAAGCTAGGTGTGCATTTGATGTCTCTGTGTTTTTTCTGCATTCTATCATAACGGACCCTATAGGATGAATACCCGAATGGCCGATCAGTATGCCGCAGCGATCCGCGACGCGAAGGCCGGGCGACCCGTAGCGGTTGCCGATCTGCCTTCTCTCCCCGATATGCCGCCACTTCCTCCGCAAAGGCCTTCCTCGGTGCCGGCAGGGCCAGCTCCAGGGAGTGAGTGTTCAATTGTTTTCTTCTACTTTGCTTCACATAGAAGCGCAAGTTCCAGTGCGCCCACCTCCAGCAGTCGGGCCATTGGCTGCGTCTGGACCGCCTGGAAAGTCGAGGAACGCCACCCAGCTTGAGTTCCTCATTGCTCGACAGAGTGAGTTCAGGCACGCTGCAATGCAAGCAAAAGCCAAAGGCAACATGGAACTGGCGAAGAAATACTTGCTGGAATCCAAGGTGAGTGCTTGAAAGCTCCAACTTGAGAAGTAGCTTCCTATACCCTGCAGTTTTGTGCTGCCTTCAGGGCTTCGACAAAATGATTGCCGCAGCGCAGGCCGGGCTCCCGGTTTCCATTAAGTCTGCTCCTATTCCACCTCAAGCGTCTACCTCCCAAGCAACTCTCCAGCCGCGAATTGTTCCCGCTGCGACGAGTAGTACGGGCATTGAAGGTAACGCATGGTTTACTGCTAAAAATGTCTGCCTGCCTTATTATCAGGTGTTGCTTATGGCTGGGGTTATAGGTCGAGGAGAGGCTCTATCGATGATGGAAAAGGCGCTCATCGAACAGGTTCAGCTGGCAGAGAACAGCCGAATGCGCTTCACTCGACTAGGTGATGTCGGAAAGGTGGGTATTCGAGTAATGATTTCAGAAATAATGTTTCGCTCGAGTGAGTGAAAATCTCACTTGACACGGTCAAGCAGTTACTCCCTGTGCCAAAGGTGCGTGAGGATCGGTGACCACACATAGGACTCCGTCGTTCTTTCTGCGCTACGTGCGACTCAGATGCCTACAACTCGGACGTTAGACGCCGCCGTGTACATACTGGCTAAGCGTTACGCGATTTTTACTTGATTGGTGATCTAACTATCAGTTTCTTGGGTGCATCAAGGAAGGAATGTGCGGATTTTGGCTTACACCTTTGCTAAACACTCACTTGGATTTGAATTTTGATTGAACAGGATTACTTTAAAACTTTGAGGAGCTCGCGCTTAGTGAGCAGCCAAAACGTGTTGATGATGATTAAAAAGTAGGTTCTTTGACTTAGCCGGCCTCCGAATTCCTGTGATTGTTTGTTTTATGAATGACAAATCGCTCGCATATCTACAATCCTTTGGAACTTTGTTAATTTTACGTTAATCAAACATTAACGCTAATTTCACGCGGGTACGAATACCGGCAAACGAACAGATTAAGCCTTTATGTAGTCGAAATTGACTTATATTCCGTAACTCTGGGTGAAATGCTAATCTCAAATTGAAGAACGTATTAGGACGTCTTGGTAGGTTCTCCGACCAAATTCGGCTGCCGGACTTTTCCTTCTGCAGATTTTCCTTGCCTTCTAGGTAAAAATGTTTGAGGAGTGGGCAAAGGCATCCAAGCAGGACTTGTTACTCGTTCGTGAGGTCGCCAAGCAGGGCTTAAAATTACCCAAGTGAGTATTTGAAGTTTTGTTCTACTTAAGTTATATCTTCACTATTAAAAATCTATTGATGACAGAAGTATTCCTACACAACTTTTTTCCAGATTTCATTACGAATCCCGTAACATTCCCAGTGCTGACCTCTTTCCTGATCTCGCTGAGGACGTGCTCGAACTGTCAATTATTCGCTGCCGGTAAGCCACTCTAATCGTAGGTGCCGGATTTGTCGCCTTTACCGCCTTTCTGTCTCCAGGGATGTTCCTCTGCCGTCGGGCTATGAACCGTCAGACGCGAATCTCTTTGTGAAGTTCGTATTTCCTTATCCCTCCGACGCCAATCAGACTGGAAAGACAAAACATGTTGCAGGGACACAGAACCCTGGTACGGTTTGCTGATCTTACAGCTCACTTTCGTTACTCGAAGTAGTTTTACCGTTGGTTAAAATCTTTAAGTGCTCCTTCATTATTATTCAAGGCTTATTTGCCGGTGAAATGAATGAGCTAACTGATTTGGACTGGGCGCGACTGGAACCCACTGTGGCCCTAAGCTGTAGACGCAACCATATTTATACCTGGATCTCCGAGTAGTGCGCACCTATTACGCAGAGTGCTCTACTGCTGTAGCGAGTGGCATCAGACAGCCCGTTTATGATGGACTTCTTGAATCTAGCCATCGACAAGACTTTGTCCACTACCTACGATCCTCTAGATCAACTGCAAGACAGTTTTTTGGAATTCGCCGAGACCCTTTACTGATTTTTCAACGTCTTTACTGGTTCTCTAGCGGAATTATTACAACAGTTCAAGAAAGCTGTAACCCATATGAAAAGCATTAAAGCCAGGCGCTAGTCCACTAGTCTAGTCCGGCGCTATGTACCGGATACTCCAATTAGACTAGGTGTTGTAAAGGTACTAGTGAGTGTATGTTTAGCATTGGCAGGGTCTTTTGATGGTCGGTTTAGAGCTGAACAGATTTGCTATTCCCTGAGGGCCGAAACCTGAAATAGATTCTCTAGGTTCTCGAGGGTGAACTTGGAGTCCTAAATGCTCCAACTCCATCAGATGTCTAAAAAAACATAAACGAGAGTTCGGATTCTGTCTAGCACACGATATATTTAGAGGAGTGCAAAAAAAGTTATTTGGTTCTCCTAGCTGTACGTTCATACTCTGCTTCCAGAGTTCGATGAGGTGAACATGCTGCAGATTGGCGCACGAAAAGCCCGAGGACATAAGCTAGTGAGAGTGCTGAAGAGGAGTCCTCTCAAACTTGAGGTTTGTCGTTTTGCAGTTTGCAGGGTGCTAATCCACAGATGACGGGTGTGAGGAGGCAGCATGGGCACACCATCAGGGAAAGGTTCCGATGGTTAATAAACTGATTCTGGAGGGCTTTCGCTGAGTCTGGGAGGGGTTGAGTGGCTTCACGATTCATTCCAAGGTTAGCGGTTATCGAAACGGACTGAAACGGCACGCGTGAATCAAGCATTTGTTGGAAATATATAAGAACGAACAGCTAAATATCTCATATATATTATTTCATAATATTTTTTTTTTCATAATATTATTTTTTCCATAATATTTTTTATTTTTTATTACGCGACTATGTTTGTGTGCCGAAATTACAACAGAAATACAACACAATACAATATAGCGTCAACAATAGTTGCTAGCAGCTGCATAGTATTGAAGGTGTAAATATGATAATCTAATGAAGAGTTTGCAACATCTGATGCATCTTACTCTGGGAACGTATATGCTCACGAAGGAATTTTTGAAAGCGTTAAGTTTGCTGGCAAGAAATGCTTTTTGCGAAGCTTCTCATATAACGAGAGTGTCCTATGAGCGAAAGTCATATGCGCAGGAACTAACTCCAGAAGGTATGCAAAAATTGGATGTGTTTAGAAGGTACGTCAAAGTTTGGTGTCGCGGGCTGAAAATGCGTATCGTCACAGCCAATGGTGAGTCGGCGCACCTTCGGGTCACAAATAGTGCTGGTCAGAGCCAAAATCTCAACTAGAAATCGACTGCGTGGCGCATCCTGAGTGAGCGTTGTAGCCGGCGCTCGTTGTTTCATAGAAACGAGAGACAGCGTTTCATTGCCATTATTGGGCGTGCTCGCTTCTTTGTTTTGACAGGCGTACAAAGTCGCAGGACACAGACCATCTGCCGCGCGCATTCTCTCGATTGAACCCATTGCTGCGTGGTGTTTTTCTTGCATATCAGTGCTGTTAATGGCACTTTCACAGTTTTTTACAGAGTGATTACAAATGTGCTACAGTAGTGATGGCTGGTTATCAAAAAGATGGAAGAACATGGAGATCGTTCTTATCGAACAAGATCCCTTCTTGTTTTTGTTTAATGCTGTCTACACGATGGTCCAAAAATACAGCAAGAAACCTATTGGTATGGAAATGATAGGGATGAACCAAATTTCACGCCGTTTGTAAGAGTGGATAAACCTGTCTCCTGTATCATCTATCGTTACGTTGCCATGCCATGGAGTTGCACGAACGGGCGCCAATACCTTCTCCATTCGTCCCTGTCGCGTGCCAGAGTGCTCCAATGGATCCTCCTCGCCCCGGGACACGAAGAGCGACATATCGTTCGTTCAGGGTTTTCACGAAGAAGTCCGACCAACGCGTTGGTGGTCGTCTTGGTGTTTTCTTGACATCAGGCGGAATTCAGTCAGTGACGGATCTCATCCAGTGGGTGTCATTACATGGGCGGCCCTCCTAATTTTCGACGGGCCCATGCGACAGCGTTTCTGGCCTACAAAACGTAGAATGATAGCGAAATTAATTGCGGGCTTGACAACCAGCTACTTCACTCATCCTTTTGATTGTGACACATTTGGCTAAATCGCTATGAACTGGTAGATCAGGGCCATATTGCCGTAAAAGTCTTGTGTAGGCCAGTTCCTAGAACCTTATGTGTAGGCCAATTCATAGAACCTCATAGTATAAGGTAGAATGCTTCGCGCATCTTAAAAGAGTTGTGCAGTGTCGAACGGTGTTGTTACTATGACTATAACTCTGCTATGGCGCGTAACTCCGAGCTTCGTCGACGTTCATGGATCAGAGCCGCTGTGGCGTAGGCCAATTCAGCAAATAATAGGTGGGTCGGCCACGCGATCTGTCTCGTACACACCCACTGTATTAGCGTGTCGCGAAGACGCACAGCAGGGATGCGTAATGCGCCGTTACTTCTACCGTAGTCATGTCAGCCAATCATGTGCGTTGTTTGTGCTGCTGAGCCGTTGTCTGATTGGCTGGCGTCGTCTTCGCGACATGTACGCGAAGCACTAACCGACTGGTTTCCGCGAAATGTCGAAAGAACTCCAGACGCCGACCAATGTCATTGATCTCTTTGTGAAAGCTCTGAGCGACAAACATATGACGTCCTTGGTGTCAGTGAACGGAGGGCTGGCCCGCAACACTGTCAAGGAGCGATGGAGAGGTTGCTGTCGCGCTAGAACGTCAACCCACGTGGTCGTCGTTTTTGAAGGAAACTGACATGCTGATACCCTTCGTATTCATCGTGCGATTATTGAGTAACTCTGGCATATGACAAGGACGAATGGAGGTGTTGCTAGCGCTCACTCCAGCCGTTCGATGACAAGGTGACTGATGGTTCATGTGGCAGTGGTATTCATCAGCTACGTGCATTACAGCTGAAAGCTGCATAAGCATTACTCAGACAATTTTTGGAATGCGCCACACCTTTTATTCCTCAAGTTTTCGTTGCCTCCTATTGATTCGACTATACTCGACTTTTCTTGAAGACATCCAAGTGATTTATCCTAACAAGAGGGTTAGGAGAAGTTCGTCAACCTTATGTAGGTGGATGTATGGCTTGACTGTCTTGATCGCACAACCGAAGCCTGGCTGCATTCTTTTTACTATCGTAAGTCCTATCTAAGGTATGCCAAAATATGAAAATGTTTCGTTCGTTTGCGTATTACCGATTCAAAACTTTTTTAATGGAACAGAACCTTCCCTGCATCTTCTTGAACATTAAGCTCGTAATCAGATTGTGAATTAAGGTGTACCAGAAAGGAAGCTTCCTTCGAAGCGATAAACTTCTTGGCACCTGTGAGTGGAAACTGGAGCAGCTGGAGTCAAATGCGTTGCTGGAGGAGTCACTACCGTTGAAGGAGGGCCGAAAGGCGGTCGGAGGCCTTCTGACGCTGAAGATTCGCATTCGGGAACCGCTTGGAGACACGAAAATCGCGGCGACCCAGCATCGCTGGCTCGTTCTGGACAACTGAGACCAGACATACCTCTGTGCAATATCTTACATACTAAGGGACTTACCGATCCGGTTTTCTGTGCATCCTTGTCACCTATCTCATCTGTGATGATACACTCGATACTGTGTTCTGCTTAGACTTTTCATAATCACATTGTGATCGAAACTGAATTGTTTTACGCGATAAATAGACGTTTGATGTGGTCTGTATTTCTGAACGTTTATTCGAATGGGTGTCGCCTGGAAGGTTCACTGATCAGGTCTGTACTTGTAGTAGAAGAGGCGGCAATCGTATTATGGACAGAAGATGGAGATGGTTACGCGGGACAGCAGATTTCATGGGAAGCGAGGTTCTTTGAGACCCATCGCTTCTCATTGATCTGGTTAGTTTCAGCTTGAATTTTATACCAAGATGATCTGCTACCTCGTAAAGCCCCTTAATGGGCAGATGACCCTCGTAGGGTCGGGTTGTGCACTGCGTTAGAATGAGGTGTTTTGTGGTGCGTTCAATATGGGCTCTATAGTCCAATATGTGCGCCCGCTATTCGGCAAATCTCTCCGTTTATAGAGCTTCCGCCAGTGCGAAAGCAGATGTGGTCAACGCAGGCAGGGGGTCTTTCTTTCTAATTCAAGCGGAGATGTATTGTGGCGAAACGATTTTTGCCATAGAGTCGACTTAAGCGCTGAATCTATCCTATCCTAGCCAGGGGGAGGGGCACGTAACTTAACATTGTGCAACGAACCGACATCAGACTCATTGAGCCCCTTAGAGATGACAAAATAGGACCTAAAAACAACCAAACAAAAAATAGTCGCGGTTGTGAAGACATCTCGGCGGGCAAAGCGCATTTAAAACACTGACTGCGGTCTGACATGTTATAACTGGGTTTTATCATAGTGAGGGGTGCACAGCTTTGCCTGTTCACAACCGTGGAGAAACCAAATCCAATTTTTTTGTTGCTGTTTTTTAATTTCAGCTTAGGCCCTATTTTGTCCCCTTGAAGGGGCTCCGTGAATCCCAAGTTAATTTGTTACATAATGTCCCCACCCACCTCTCGACTAGAGTAGATCCCGCTGAATCTTGTGCCTAGGTTGGAGATGTTCTAAGGATCAAGAAAGTGGGGAGTGGTGGGTGAACTATGTAACTGCCTCTATTCTCTATTCAATTTATTGTGCTTAGTAGCTCTGCCATGATCTCACATGGTCATTGAACTGCACATCTGACCCGCATCCCAAGATGAATTGAACTTCTATGTCAGGTCTCAATGCATTGTAATGCATTGTGGTAGAACTACAATGCACAATACCTGCTGTGTTTCCATGGAACTGGCCTATTCGAAATTCGTGTTTTCATCGTCTATGGATTCATGCGCTTTTTGCGTACTGCCCCACAAAATGGAGACGAAGTCAGTATACTATCTCGGTGAGTCCGAAGTTCGACCTCGTGTTGACACTGTGTATTCGCGGTAACTACTGAACAATAGTTCTAAACAGGTAATAAATGCTGTATGCAATATTTAGCGCTTGAAATGCTCTTTCAGGTTGTATCATTTCGATGAACACTGCTAGTACACGGCTATTTTTTCAGAAAAAGGCTTGAAAAGAATGTGCCGGTCCGTAATAGGTTAATTCGCGTCTACGATGATTCTCGCTCAGTTGGGGCCAGAGCCACTCCAAATTACCTATCGAAACTCGGGTTTTTTCTTACCACTATCGAAAACTATGGCATGGTAATGCAGTCGGAGGAGGTGCTGATTATTATGTGCTCCCGATTCCAGATTCTTGGATCGGGTTACCCGCCCAGGTCAATCAGGCCTTCCATACCTCTAGGGTAGTTGAATTAGTGCCATCCCCTGTCTGGGATGGATAAAGCACTGACTTCTCCATCGGCTGGTCACAGCAAGTACTTGTACAGGTTAAACAATCGTTCATGTCAAACAGCCGCATTCGCGAGATGTGCCTGGAAGTAGAAAGCGCGGCGCATCCCTCAGTTTGTCTTTATTCTTCGTTGAAAGCAACACTGCATGGTCTCTGACTCTCCAAGGGAAACAGGCGATGTTTAAGGAGAGGGTGTTGTCCTCTCAGGTACAAACGAGTATTTTAAGCGTTTCAGTAGCAGAGACAGCCTCGAAGAGTTGTCACTTCGCAAGTGTTCGTCGTCAATAGAATAGGCACTTTGTAAGCCACTATAGGCCAACTTGCAGTTGAGCACCAGCAATCATCAGGAGCTTTGCTGCCAACATCGGTCTCAATTTCAGACTTTCAGTTGTTGGACAAGAACGACGAAAGATGTCGCGTAGTGCCATACGAGTTGACTGCCGTGGTAGAGCAGCTGCAATTGGACAGCTGTCAGAAGCTGTGAAAAATTGTATCGATAAACGATTCGTACGAAGGAGGGAGTTCTGGTGAGAACTGGATTTCATTCTCAATGCCTGGTCACAGAATCTCGGGTTGAACCGTGGACAAGATTCGGGTCAGTAGTCGAAAGGGAATGTTGTATGTTCGTTGGCAGCTTGGGGAAACGGTACACTTCGAACGTGTCCCTCAAGCAAGTTAGCAAGTTCTTAAGGCCGAACTATGTGCGGTCAGGTCACATGAAGAGTTGCAGAACTACGTCGAAATTGCCCGGTATCGGCACACAGAGGGTTGGTCGTACTACAACACCGAAAAACCTGGAACGATTGGAAGGCTTCGGACTCCTTCTAGTGCTTGAGACCCAGATCTTCAGTGATTCCTTTTTACTACTACCTATTTCGAGCGATGACTAACTTTTTATACGACGAGCGTTTGGAGAACAAAAGGGCGGTGAAGACATACGTCGCGAGTTTTTGGTTTTTAGAGACAAGGTTTTGAGTCACCAAGAAATCGGATGGCGTGCCTTAAATTCCATTCAAGCCGCGCAATCTAACCAGATTGTCGGATGCAGTTACCCTGAAAAATTAAGGGGACTAATTAATAACGAGTTTAACGCAATGCGAAAATGGCAGCTAAGACCGTTAGCAAATCATTTAATACATAAAAGCGATCGCCTGGAGCAAGATTCAATGAGAGGGAATCCTGGTATTGAGTCTGGATTGCTCAGCAGCTGTTACAACTTTATATTGTTGAAACAAAGAGTGGGAGAAAGCATCTTGCCGAAAAGTCAACGAATTTATCAAACTACATACGTTGCATCGTGTTACGTTTATATCAAAATTGCCTTGTCCTGTTTCGATTTTTTTACGCTGTAAACATGGCTTCGTTACAAAATATCCTGCAGAAGCCACTTTCTCAAGTCTGTTGCAGTGGAAATAAATGGTACTTTGAAACGATTAAACATCTGCATAGGTACGACGCTCAGAGCTATGTATGTTGAGAAGACAGTGATTTTGACGAGAACGATAGTTGTGAGTTTTTTGCAAGAAAATGCTGATGAATAATGCTCTTGGAGGTTTCAATAATACTATACATGTATGCAACATAAAGACAATATTTCCATTTTTATCAGGACACGTCGGCACCTCGAGGGATCAGCGTAGACCAAAGGCGATGTGATTCCAAACCTCCTTCTTCATGGCACAATATCTGTTTTCTTTCTCGGTGGAATTGTGCTCCTACAAGAGATTGTACTAGATTTGCCGGAAGGACTACTACACTGCACGCCGCGCGCTTATTCCTACCTCACACCTGATCTATGGAAGGAAGAATCTCTAGACAAATCCCTTATACATACTAGCGACACCACGGTTTCCTCTAGAGCAATTAGCCTTGCGACGTTGCTTTGTGGTTTGCGGTTTGTGGCTCTGTTGAATGTATCGGGTTTGCTGTCAGTGCGACACCTAGATGAGCTATTATAGAATGGATCCCCATCAAAGCGGTCTAACCACTAGGGCTAGGACGTTGTGGCTGCCGAAGACATCGTTCATGGTGAGGGACTAGACCTAGCAGGAAAGGTAGTTCAAGACTCAGGAAGGCGTATTTGTGAAGTTGCAGAATTTCATGCACTCGACTCCCAGTGCAAACACTTGAATCAAAAGTATAACGATATCCTTGCTAACAATGACAGAAAAAGCTTAGCCCCAAGCACAGGATGATCGAGAAACAGACTCACTTTAACCAACGACCAGGGCTTCAAGGGAAGCACTGGCTGTCTGAGCACCTACAGAGTTTATCTGCTCAAAATACTCGAAAAACGGACCACCATCGAAATTTGAACACCATCTCTTAGATGCCACGCAGGTGCAGTTCAAAAATAGAGAGCAGCGCGGGACAGTTGGAGGATTTCGATAAGTAAACATTCCCTGCGACACATGCAATTAAGTTGACTGTGAGGCAATTTGAGAGCTATTGGGGGCGTCATGAAGGGAAGGATTAGCGCAAGTCCGATCTAGCGTAATGCAACATTGTTTGCGTTTTTCCGAATTATGTGCTCCACATGTTTTTTTTATCCCACCTTCCGTGAATCCTTACATCTTTAACGCCATAAGTCGGTCTGGCTTGAGAGAGAAGGTGAAGTGTATATTACGTAGCAGTAGCCATGTTCGACTCTCCTTGAACCTCGGATGGTAAAATCTGTCTGTAGAGTTGCTGAGCTCTTCACGAGGTTGGTAAACGGCTTTATTGGTGGCTAACGTCTCGGCTGGATCGCCTTCTTCAGAACCTGAAAGGGTCAAGTCAATTAGGAGTTACCCTACCAAACATCTCTCCAACCTTACAAAATTCAATGTCAAATTTTTGGAAGCCTGAACAAAGGAGAGAATCCGAGTATCGTACCTCACCACAGTCCACCGAAGGACCAAAGGAAGCCGCACAGGGTAAGCAGGGGTACGGGACAGCATCGGGTATAGTCTACCTGATCTCCTGTCAAGCGTGTGGCGAGGAGTACATCGGCGAAACTGGCCGCCCTCTGCACGTGAGGATAAAGGAGCATCTGGATGGCAAGGAGAAGCTTAGGGCATCCACTGCCCTAGGCTACCACAGGATCAATTCTCATGGAGGGGAGGATTTTGGAGTTGAGGTGAGGATTCTGGGACACGAGGTTCAAACGTCGGCGCGCGTTTGGATCTATTCCAGAGGTTCCAAGGTCAACCGGAAGGGGGAATGCCTGTATATAACGCGCGAATTCAAGCCCTACCTCAGTCTCGCATTCTAACCTGGGGTAGGTGCTGTCCCGTACCCCTGCTTACCCTGAGCGGCTTCCTTTGGTCCTTCAGTGGACTGTGGTGAGGTACGATACTCGGATTATCTCCTTTGTTCAGGCTTTCAAAAATTTGACATTGAATTTTGTAAGGTTGAAGAGATGTTTGGTGGGGTAACTTCTAATTGACTTGACCCTTTCAGGCTCTGAAGAAGGCGATCCAGTCGAAACGTTAGCCACCAATAAAGCCGTTTACCAACCTCGTGAAGAGCTCAGCAACTCTACAGACAGAAGTGTATATTGCCTGAAAGCAGTTGTCTACCTGGGATGCGAGGAGCATTTGTCCTTTCCAAACAAAGCTGCATGTCTTTTTATTGGGCGCAGATGGCTGAAGCGCCTTGTTAACCCTGTAGCCGTAGAGCTTAATTATTCCAGCTCGAGCCGCTGTATTTTTAGAAACGGTCTAAGCCCTGCTGTTTCGCTAGACGTTTGCATGACCTTTTTATTCGTAGAACGCTTCACTTGGAAATCGCATCTCTTCAAATGGTCAGGCACACTGTTTCTGATGTAAGCAGGGAATGCCTTCAGTTTCCCATGGAGCTTCGTGCAGCTACCTATAATTTGTGAAGGAAATTGAAATGCTGATTACAAATATGTCGACCAATTTTACTAAATGGACCTCCTGATGTTTTGGCTGGCCAAAATTTGCGTTAGCGATTTCACTTCTCGCGCTCTCGGGTTGCTTACCAGCTACGACGAGCGGCACTGGTGTGCTAGCGTTCTCGCTTCGAAGTGATAGGGTCATGCGTTCGATTCTCGGCGATGTCGCTTTTTCTGCATTTTGCTACTTATGGTCCTTTGACTCTTTATTCTCCTGTGCAACGCAGTTTTGAACAAACGCTTAGTAACAGCTCTCATTTACGTTTTCGAGCCCTTTGAAGGTAGAAAGGCAGCAGGTTTTGATTTTCATGTAGTGCCAGTCAAAAATCGATGCCGGATACGTGGTCGGCACCCCAACATAATTGTTCAAATTGTGGGCAGTATATTTCGATTACACATTTCCTCCATCACTGTTGAAGTAGGATGGTACATCGACAGCTTCCCCTTACAAGTTGAATAATAAGCATTGACTCCATTCATGAAAAGAATAAAACTTGTTATCTACAATATCTTTTCGTCTTGAAACAGCTCGAAAATCAAAGTGCAGTTTTATTGTACAATTCATTTCATGGTTTTTTTTCGTGTTTTTTTCATGTTTTTGGTCATGTCACTTGGATACGCGGGTGCGGAAACGTAAGAGCAACGGCAGTTCCCACCCTCCCGTTGTGTATCCAAGAGACATGCAGCAAAATACTCCCTCATACATCGTCTAAGAGCGTTATTTGGAGTGCTGATCACGAATCTACATAGGTTTCTGAATTTCTCTTTTTTGTTGCAGGTTAAGGTGCGTATGAGTAAGTGAGAATGGTAGAAAAGACCTTAAAGGGATTTAAGTTTCAATTTTTTAAAACTCGTCTTCAAAGCGCTCGATAAACGTATGAGACATTTGTTTCCAAGCGTTTGTTCAGAAACATGTTGGGCATGAGGATAGAGGGTCCCACTGACGACAAATCGAACAACGCAAAGCGCCACCATCGGCAGGAATCCAGCCCATCACCCCATTACTTCGAAGCGAAAACGCCGCAACTTCTAGCCGAGCAAAGCGCTCGGCGTGATGTCGGCAAGGCGAACTTTGACCGGCGAGTACTCGCTCAGGAGGTTCACTTAGCAAGTTCCGTCCACACATTTCTAGTCATGGTTTTAAGCTGCTTCAAATGGCGTGGGGTCTTGACCGAAGCTCTCTGGGAAGTGAAGGCATAGGCAAGCGCCACGATAAGTGCTTTCTGCTTATGGTTTTAGTTCTTACCGTCTACATGATTTTGCTATTAATGAGCTGCAGAGAGTCTTGTCTCTTGACAGCTTTACCACCTTCCCATCTGGGCTAATTCGTGAACGGCCTCTCTTCGGGAATTCACAACACCTTGTTCGTCGTGAAACAACCAACTGATAAAACACAACCGACCGACCAGTTCAGCAGAAATACAGCAGACGGAGTCGGCAATCCTCGCGTGCGCCTCAATGCGGGTAAATGTTAAACCTCCAAGCCAACTAGATCATCCCTTCATGAATAGAGAATGCTTATGGTTAGCTGGAAATGAGAAAACACCGAACGGTGCATTGACTAGCCACCGCTAATCATTGTTTGGACTGGGTGCGCATTCAAAATTGCCTTCTGATTCAGAGTAGAGCAGTGGCACAGCCAACTAGAGGTTGGCTAGCGCTGAATTTGTTGTTTATTAGTTGATAATTCACTTCCAATGGGGTGCGATAGCAGCGAAAATGTCGCGATACTGAAGAGTTGTTTACCCTGTCCGCTTCACGCCATCACCACCCGAGCACTTTTTTTCGCTGTAACAATTTTAAAAAAGCGTAGGTTTCCCGCATCCATTGTATACGCTTCACAATTGGATCGTGGCTGTCTATACGCTAACAGTATAGACATCTAGGGTACAGGTAATATCCATAGATAGGAGACAGGCAATAAAGGATAAAAAATATAAAGGACGCCCTCGATGATTTCCTTTTTAGGATTCGCCACGAATTCTACTTTCATGGGATGTTGTGGAGGCAATTAGAATGCGTATTTGGCCTTGACTTGTGGTGGCCAGCCGGTGAACAACTCAGTGTTTTATCCCTGCCAAAAAAAAGCTTGACACCAATGCATCCAGGAGGGATGAAAGGCGTATTTGGCCTGGGCGAAAAAAAGGAACCAAAAGCCTTGATTCGGGATGCAGCCACTGCCTTTTGCGACTGCTCTACCATCCTTCCGGGCAGGCAATATCCATCAATAGTGATCGATAATTACTGGATTTCCTTGCAGTTTATGCTTATCGTTCACTGGCAATGACTGTGCGGCCGCGTCGTTCAGAAATGAGACTCGGTGGGAACCACTCGGTCAATACTCTTCGGCTTTCATGATTCTTTAATAAATATACTTTCTGTTATGTAGCTGGGAGGGTGAAAATCTGTTATACCATTTTCGCGTCGAGCTAGACACTTTCCACATCAAATTGGACACTCTTCTAAATTAGCCTAAGATTTCTGAAATAAACGCGAACTCTTCCAAATTGAAATGATCGTCTACGCGAAATAGAGGCTGTCCAAAAAGGTTAGAATAATTTTTTGTTTAAGAAAATTTTTAGTATAACTTTCTTTGAAGTTTTAATTGACCTAACCTATAGGTGAACAAGTCGTTTAAAATTGCATAAAACTTTTTTGAGAAAATATAATGGTTTAAACTTGTTTTGAAAAGCAGGAACGCAGCCATTTTTTAGTGCCAAAAAAGAGGTTGCGCCACGCCCTCTTACAAGACGTTTTTATTCGATTTATAGCAGAATTTCTGTTTGTATGGAGCTTCACACTTGTAAAAGATGGAACAAAAACAACTGTAAAGAACACACATGTCCTCACTTCGATGGTTTCTGTTAGTGGCATTTGCACTATAAGTCAAGTAAAGGTTGCGACGAACTTTTTGAGTGCATGGCGCGATCTGCTATTTTAAAGCGCTTTATGCTTACTTCTTTGTGGTGCTTTAGGTCAATTTTTAATTTGTTATTTTTTCTGCAAATAAAAGTTTTATAAAATTATTACACTTATTTGGGCTGGTAAAGTGAAAAGTTTCAATGAAAGTTATACCAAGTTTTCCTTGAGCAAAAAGTTATTCTAACCACATCCTGTACATATAGCCTCTCTCCAGACTTTAGCAAATGTGTTAAAATATTCTAACCATCTTAGTCTTGAGTCTGTAGTTCAACCTGCCTGAAAGTCATGCCGACATGGAAGGGTTCGCTTTGATTTCAAAATTCTCAAACGTAGCTTACAGGAGTGTTTAATTTGACTTGAAACTGTCCAATTCGAAGTGAAGACGGTATATATGTATACGGTTGTGTATACTTGTGAACGCAGCTGAGTAAAGGCCTGCAGTTCAGTTTTAGATAATGGCAAAAGTGCAGCACGGTGCAGTGTCACAGCAACATGTTAGGCCGGGGGCATACTTCCATCGCCGCGCTCAGTTCATGGCCATTCCGCCGCACGCGGCCGAATAGTCAAAGAGGACTTCGACGCGGCCGCCGCAACAGTGGCGGTCGGCATGCGCGATGGCTTCCCGCGCCCATCGCGGGCATGGCATACTTTTTCGCGCCGCGCGCGGTGTTTAGCGTTGGTCCTGGACGAATCGCCGTCGCGCTTCCTTGCAGAGCGATGAGCGATGCGACGAGCGCTGAGAAATTCAAATTCTTTCGCGTCGCTTTGCAAGACTCATCGTCGCGATTCCATCGCGGCGACGGGAAGTATGCACGAGGCCTTACGCGTGTTCGTTCACTTTCACTGTCTGTTTCAAACCATCTTCTTGAAGCTCCTTGCTAGCAAGGGGGAGAATGCGAATCCAACGCTGCCCAACCTGCAAATGTGCACCTGCTGGTTGCATATCCTGCTCGAGATGGGGACTTCCCCATTCCTACGGCACTCCGCCCATTCATCAGAAGTTTCCGATGCGCGGTCACAGTCCGTCCGGTGTTTGCACATCGAGCCGAAAATCAACACAGGCTGCCGTCAAACCTGGTTAAACAGGGCGTTCGGCGTGCTCTGAGCGGCTGTCGGTCCGCGATTCCCGAAGCTCGCAGCGCTATGTTGCACTGGAACTCGTTCTACTGCCGCTCCACTTGCAGTACCCGTCCGCGATTTTTTCAGAGGTGTCGGTTCGAGTTTCCGCAGCCTAATTTGGGTTTCATGCTCGGCCCAGTATTGATTCGCCGTCCTATTCATGTCGTCGCAAACGGAGGTTTTCGCTCACCTTCGCTCTTCCAGTTCAAGTTTTGCCGTGCTTGCCCGCCTCCTTGTCATTTACTCAAGTGTATTCTATAATATGTCCTGGTGGAGTTCTACAATAGCAGGAGGCACAGCTTGAATGGCAGGCGAGACTTATCAGCTGTCTGCTTTGGGGTTTACTATTCCTTGTTCCAGATCCAATCGTTTCATCCAATATCTTCGTCCAATGTTTTTTGTACATCTTCATAGTTTTTTAGATACCTACTGTGATGTGCATAACGTGGTGACAAGTGGTGTTTCTTGCGCATATTCCTTCCATGGTTCGATTTTGGCTTGGTCCCTTCATACTTACTCTTTCAAACTTCCTTTTAATTTTGCATTTTGCAACTTCAGACCGTTCAGAATTAATTATTCAGAAATGTCTGAAGTTGCATAACTAACAAATTTCTCTAAATGACAGCAGGTGTTTTTTTCTTTTTGACGAAGTTGACTCCCCCGAAGTTTTAGGTAAAGATACTACTCTGATTAAATCGAAATTATTCTTCTTGAATTCGTTTGTTTCTTCTACACGATGGGATCAATTTGTCGAGTTGCAGTGAAATTTTTAAATTTCAACTTATTCTTCAGTATAGGTACTAGCATACTAATCAATATTTTTGAAACAACGGCCTGGAACTAATCGAAAAGCGGCTCGGAATGGCGTTGATACCTAGTTCATCATCCTCTTCTCCTCCATTGTCTTCTTTTATTCTCCATTTGTCAAACGTCCTCTCATCGCCCGTAGAGCGTACCAGTTTAAAAAGACACTCGAAAGGCGGAGCCCGTCTGACTGGTGCGTGTCTGAATGGTTTGTGTAGGTGCTCTGATAATTCGAATCATTTTTAGCCAGTCTTTTATAGACACTCCGTCTTATTAACGGGCCTAGCTGTGATGGGATGCGCTAATGTCTTCCCAGTCATACTTGTTTCTTTCTCTAACTTCCTCGTTTCTAAAAAGTAGAAACAATAATAGAGAAAGGGTGGAAGAAAGGAAGGGAAAAATATCTGCTGATGCTTACTCACTAACTAATCAATCCAACTACTGTAGGAATTTAGGTAAATGCTTCGTATGCTTCGCTATGCTACAATTTTTGCATGACGCTGTTCTGTCGTGTTAATATTGTGTTTCGTAAAATAAATAAATAAATAAATAAATTTTCTCCCATTGCCTTAGTGTAGTGATATCAGCATCTTACTTACTTAGTACTTAGTTCCTCCCGTGCTGTTGAGCGCATAGGGCGACGAGTTCTTTCCACCGCTGCCTGTCTTGGGCTATTTCTTCGCACTCCTGCCTAGAAATATTCATAACTTTTAGGTCATTCATGAGCGTGCGACGCCACGTGTTTCTTGGGCGTCCACTAGTTCGTTTTCCTGGCGGAGTCCATTGCATGGCTGATCTCGGCAGTCGGTGCTCCGGCATACGCAGTGTCCGGCCAGGCGAAGTCGACGTTGCGTAACGGTTTCGTAGAGGCACCTTGAGTGACAGCGCCGCAATACTTCTTCGTTCGTCACGTGGTCCGTGTAACGTATCCTCATAATTTGCCGCAAACATTTGCAATGGAACGCGTTGACCCGTCTGATGATACTAGTTGGCGCCTTCCATGTTTCACTAGCGTACATTGCAGTTGGGACGACTATCGACGAATACAAACGCAGCTTTATGTTATTTGAAATAGAGGACGACGTCCACAGTGGTCTGAGTCTTCGGAATATTGCTGTCGCCTTCGCGATCCTACAACGAACGTCGGTCTCAGCATCTCCATCATTGGCGATCATACTTCCCAAGTAGGTGAAGCTATTCACTACTTCCAAGCGGTCCGATCCTATGTAGATGGCGTCCCTTGGACTCGCAATTCCTACGCACATGACCTTTGACTTTTCGGGACTAATTCGGAGTCCAATGTTGCCTGCTTCTTGGCTAAGGCGTTCTGTAATTCTTTGTAACTTATCGTCGTCCTCAGCGAATACGGCGATGTCATCAGCAAAGTCCAGGTCCATAAGTCGTCCCCTAAACCAAGGAATGCCTTCCTGTACTTCGGCTGTCGTTCTTCTCATTACGAAGTCGAGGGCGACGTTGAATAGCAACGGTGAGAGAACACATCCCTGCCTGACTCCTGTGGTGACCTCAAAGTAACTTGTATTTCCCTAGCGTTGTCTTCACGCAACACATGGAATTTTGATATAGACTTCTGAATATCTTAACGAAAGTCGCAGGGACTCCAATCGTCAATTGCATCTCGAAGCCTTCTTAGCAATGCGGTGCAGAATACTTTGCCTGGCACTGATAACAAGGTGATCCCTCTCCAGTTTCAGCAGTCCGATAAACTTCCTTTTTTCGGCAGTTTGACTACTAGGCCTTTTTTCCAGTCTTCTGGCACGTTTTATTGGTGCCAGCAGTTGTTGAAGAGCGTCGTCAGTTCTTTTGCTAACGGCGTGCCTCCAGCTTTTAACATTTCCGCTGCAATTTCGTCAAGACCAGGGGCCTTCCTGTTTTTAAGACATCGTATTGCTGTCTTTGTTTCTTCAACCGTTATGCAGCCTGTGTTGACGTTCAGCTCTCCTAAGGCGTTTTCGTCATCGAACGTAGGCGTAGTGGATGGTTGGGGCTGGTTGTACACTTCACGGAAGTGTTCGACCCATCTTTCATTTTGTTCAGTTTCACTAACAAGTAGTCTGCCATTTTTGTCCTTTATAGGGACACACGTGTTGAGTCTTGCTCCTGTTAGCTCCGAAACGATTCGATATAGTGTTTTTGAATCACCACGAGTAGCCGCTGTTTGTGCTTCCGTTTCCTTCTGGGCAATCCAGGCTTTCTTATCACGGCGACATGATGCTTTTATCTGTCGGTCGAGTTCTGAATAGGTTTCGCCCCATTGCCTTGCTTCGTCAGGTGTCTTGGCACACTCTCTTCTTTGCCTGGCTTGCTTCCTCTCATCTATCAGCTCCCAGGTTTCTTCTCGAATCCATTGCTCCTTTCGCTTGCCTCGTCTGCGTCCGATGGTCACTTCAGCACTTTCACACAACGCGGTCTTGACGGCTTCCCAGTGTTCGTCAATGCTTTCGCATTCGGCAAGCATGTTGAAACGGTTTCGTAATTCAACGCGGAAGTTCCTCGTGGTTGTGTGGTTCTTGAACTATTCGACATCATATGGTCGTCTGACAACTGGCCTTTTTGATATCAGCATCACTACCATATTATTATTAGTAATGTGAAGGACTGTCTTAGCTTAGGGTTGTTTCGTAAATGGGGAAATAGGCTGTTTCAAATGGTTTAATAATTTTAAGTAATTTTGATTAACCAATACAGTTTGAAAATTTTGTGCAAAACTAATGCATCAAGGTGAACTTCAAACTTAGGTGTCCTCTACGTTTGTGCTCTACCAAAGGTTTCGATTATTCGACTGAATTCACTTTCTGATCGTTGCGCATACGAATAACCACAGACTCCATGAGAGAGACGTCGTATACCCTGACGATAATCCAGATCACCTTTCGCACTGAGATCACCTTTAGTCGAAGAAAAAACGATGAGACCTTTGGAGCTCATCTAGTGGCAGATTGCTCGACACGTTGCTTTGTTCTTATTCAAAACAGTTGTAGGGATGAAGTATGGATACCCTAATCATAATTGTTTGAATGTTTATTCGAGCAGCATAACTTTTCCAGCTTTCGATCCCGTACCCGAGTTCGATCAGGAGATCAGCAGCAACTACCATCCTTGCCTTAGTAATGTGGCGGACTCTCTTAACTCATGATTATTTCTTAAATGGGAAGGCAAACGGTGTAAAAAGGGACTTAGTGAAAGTGAGTTTGATTGATTAATACAGTTTGTAAAATTTAAACCGTTCCTCTTATCGATAACCTCGAAGTCACTTGAGAAAACGCTTCTCCTGGAGCGACTTAGAACTCTAACCTATTCCACAACTTTGAAAAATGAAAGCTCTTGGGACGAAGAAAAGCGTTGTGCCCTGTATATTGGGAGCGTTGACGGCTGGAGGAGTGATAACTGTTGATCAGAAATAATTAGAATACTCTCAGGTTGAAATATCGATATGCGGCATGTTTCAGCGATCTGTTGGCCGACCTTGCTAGGCCTTTTTTTAATAATCTGACATGAGGACAGACAACATACATAGGCAGGCGCATTCGACCTTCGGTTACGGTTTTGTTCGACTTTGGATTAGTCGAGAATTCCTCTCTATTTTCTGAGCTCATTACGAGATTGTGTATGGTTTTATGGGACAATGCTCCCGCCAGATCGCCTTCTTTAGATGCTGAGAGCATCTTTCGGTGTGGCCATTGTAGGCCCCAAATGCCACGCGAGTTCATTGAATGATCAACTGAAGCCTGGTGGGGTTGACCCGATGCACGGAAGAGAACGATTTCCCTTTGTATGTCATTTCTTGACTTCCATGCATCGCTTTTGTCTTCGCAGCCACTGTTTTCGATTTTTTACACACTATATTTATTTTATTTTTTTTTATTTTTTATTTTATTTCTTCCACTGTATGTAGTGGTATAGAAGCTCGTAATTTACAAGATGTTCATCCATCTTGACGACACCTTTCGTAGCCCCTAGCGTTGTTCAGGACGAGATGTTGCTAATGCTAATCCGGCTAATGAGTGAACCAGAAAATAAACGTTGATGGTGCTCTTCCTGGCCTTGCATTGGGACGGCATATATACATGTCACCAGGAATTAAGAGGTCTCATCCGGCTTATCTTACGTGTTACGCCATGCGTGTTTCACCTCTGCGAGACCTTTAGAGCAGGGATGTGCGGAATTTCCGTTTCCGTGTTCCGTATTCCGGTTTCCGGCCGTTTTAGTCCTTCCGTTCCGTTCCGTGTTCCGCTCTCTTTTGAGGCGGAAGACGGAACGGAAATGGTGACTCATCACTCACCGAAGTGGTAACTCATCACTGCTTTGCGCTGCCTTCATTTACCTCTTGAACTTAAACAAAAGGCTGAAGAAAGCGATCAGCTATGCGTCTCCTTTTTGTGATTGTGTTGCTTTCAAACCAGTGGTGCATCCTTATGTCAAAACAGGGTGATAACCAATTTGGACTTTTTTCTTTTCCTGCAATGATGCACTACCGGATAGTGTAAGATCACAGAATGTTTCATGGGTGTTTGAATCAAGTATCAAATTCATTATCCAGAGCATACGTATCCTTTTCCCTAACAATCTTAGTTTTGGCCGAAACACCAATTCAGGATCGAAGTTCTATAGGCTCTCTTAGGCTGCTAACAATGCTTTCCATAGGGGACATTGGATCTATTCCAATCGGAGGAGGGCATGCGGTGTCTTCGCTCTCCACTCCCTCCTTTGAGTTTGTTCCAGAGTTTCAGCTACTGCCACTGATACTACTGTGTGTTACCCACGCGAATTTGAGACTGATTGCCGTGTCGTGAAATGCGAACGCATCTGTAACCTTAACGCTGCCCCTCCCAATTAGGATATGTCCGGGACATTCAATAAGACCGGTTAAGTGTTATGAGCGGCGAAATTCTTGACATCTTACGTGTCAGCTGGATTCATTGCGTTTAAAATTTTTCTTCGTATTTACAGAAAGGTTTCGCATAAACTTCGATTTATTACACTACTAGTGTTTGAAAATTTATCTTAGTAATGATAGAAATGCAAAGATTTTCATTGTTATATGTTGCTGGAAAAGAGTCGCTTGCTGCCTTTCGGTTTTCTAAATTTGTTAGTGTTAATTTGTTTTTCATAAATACATATCGATAATGGTAGTAATAACTAAGCAACTTAGTTATTACTACCATTATCGATATGTATTTATGAAAAATTAAGTGAAATAATGAGTTCTGAGCCATTTCCGTTCCGTGTTTCGTATTCCGGTTTCCTCCCATTTTTGAGCTCTTCCGTTCCGTATTCCGTGTTCCGCTTTTCTCAACAAAAAATCCGCACATCCCTGCTTTAGAGGGTTTTGAATTCACTTCGCTGAGGATGTTGTTAATCGCACTGATTTTTTTTAGTTTGTCATCTTTGCTTGTTGTCCTCAACGGCTTCTTTTCTCACATATCCTCATACAGTGCTTTGTTGTCTGCAACCATGTTGCGCATGTTAGGACGCATAGCATTTGTATCCACTCACCGCCTGACCTCTACACTGTTATTTAAATCATGGTCATTGGGCTATTGCTGGACTGAGTGAACGCGATCGTTTTAGACACCACACAAACGAGAACGTTTCTAAGCAACCTTTCACTACCCCTCTCGACTCGGTTAACCAATTCTAGATTTGTGCAGAACAGCAAAAACACCATTATTTATTCACCAGCTGACTTCTGCGAATAATATATGGGCGAGATTTGTAGGGAAATTTGGGCTTGAGGATTGGACCTACTTAGCACTGCCTGGGCTATAGCTTCAGCATACCTTATACTTTCGAACAATTGTATAAAGCCCACAAGAATTCTAGCTCCTCTTGTCGTTTTCAACCAACTTTACGGTGTTTGTAATGGAGACAGTGCCCCGATCGTGCAAGGAGTTTCCCCGAACAACAAGCACTGATGGTTCCAAAGCCGTTCCTAAGCAGATTTTTTGAATAATCTACGATCGCTGCGACATTCGGACTGTTTAGAAGTTCTATGCTTTAAATGATCGTGAACTTTTTGCCGTCTTTTTGCTTGGTTTTAAACTCCAGTGATATAAAAATGTGGGTTGAGAGGTGTTAAACACTGACTTATCTCGTGCTCGCACCGCATCTATTCTTACTTGGCTGTTGTTGTAATTCCCATTAGCGTGTGCTATAAAGGCTTCTATGTTATTTTTTGAGTTCGGATTAGCCGAACCTTCGTCTTGACCAGCAGCTTTTACCCACCTAACTATGATATAGCTTAAAAACTCCAACTCAAAACTAGCGCTTTACCGGAGCCTTAATCACGGGTAATCAAGTTGTTTTCCTGTCAAGAAAAAAGCTTCTTGGCTCAGATATTATTGAAAATTTTGTAGAAATTAAAGTTAGGCGTTGGTCAATTCCGTTGTGGTATACACTGCGCACTCTACTTCTACTTGATATCGTGGAGGCGATTTGAGTGGATATTTGGCCTACGCAAAGACTTTATGTGGTCAATCGATACAGAATCCGTGTTTTGTCGTTTCCAAACAAGTTCGGTGGCAATTTCCCGATCCCAAGGGAAAATGATAAAGCGCGGCGTTAATCAATCCTTTTTCGGATGCTCGGCGCACTCTGTTTACTGGTCCCGGACTCTGAGTGACATCCGAACTAGGCACCTGTATTTTCTCCCTCGATCGTCCAGTCATTCAACGGTCATCATCATTCGTACCTTTGACACTCCAGCTCAGCCACTCTGCAACTGAAGCCCGGCAGAACATATGTGCAGCTGTAGGAGATGAAGTTGTCCAACGGTCGACAGTGTTCAAATGGTTCAAGAGGTTCCGTGAGGGCAACGTTGAAACTGCTGACAAGCGATGCAGCGGACGCCCGATTGCCTTTGATAATCGAGCTGTAATTAGCGCCATCGAAGCTCTATGTAAGCCATAGAGCTTGACAGGGCGTATGTTGACACTCGACTTTAGATGCTCACATACCGCTATTGAGAAGATTCTGCACAGCATTGGCTTTTCTGTAAAGCTCGGTAAATGGGTGCCTCTCGACTTGAGGCTATCACAGAGGATTGGAGTGGATGCCGTGAAAGAAATATTGGATCGTCGCAAGTAGGGACAATTTCTTCAGCGACTGGTGCCATGTGATGAAATGCGGATTCCACTGAATATTCTTCAGCGTTTTAACCAGTGGATTAGAGCAAAAGAGAAGCCGCTGCCAACGCCTATGCTCGATCCCCACCAGAAGAAGGTGATGCTCTCCGTTTGGTGGTGTCGGGAGGGTATTATCTTCTGGAAACTTATCGAGTGTGGTTCCAGCATTGATGCCGGAGTCTACTCTTTAGAATTTGACCGTATGCAGGCTGAACTCTACCAGAATCGATTGCGACGGGTCTTCAGAAGTGGTGAGCAGGGTAAAGCCAGATCACTCGTCGCGAACCGGACTCTTCAAAAAAGTTGAAGACCTTGACTGGGGCTAACTCATCGACCTTACAGCCCAAACTGTGCGCCGAGTGACTACCGCCTTATTCGTTCGATGCAGAACTCCTCGGCTGGAAGACGATTTACCAATGTGGACCAGGTCAAAATGCACCTCTAAGGACTTTTCGCCTCAAAACCACGAGAATTCTACAGCCGTGGAATAGATCAGTTACCTTATAAATGGGAAGCGGTCCTGCGTTCCAACGGATCTTAATTCGATTAAAGATTGTTATTTGTTCTACGTTAATAAACACTTTTGTTGAAGACGCTTGAGGGTCCACGAATTTAGTTGTCAATCTAATATATACTGTTTGTACCGAAATGTATGGATTTCATAAAAATCTTGAGCTTGAGATTTTCTGAGCAGATGAACGTGATTAGCGGGTTTGTGCGTTTGCCTTATGATTTTATAAAGCTTATTAGGTAATTAATATCTTGCAAAAATGTAGGTTCTGCTAACGATAATTTTGGGTAAATGTCATTTACACGTAAACATTGTGATTGTGATATACTATATGGCTACATGGGCCAATCTCAACATGTCACTGACGGACCAATTTACTCTTTCTTAGGCTTTTATTTGATGCAAAAACCTGTAGAAGGGTAGGAGTAAAAGTTTTATGGCCTCTCAAACAGCGTTCAGTTTCTAAATCCAGTACCCACGTTTCAAGCAGGAACAGCGGCTAGAGTTTGAATTAATACCATCAGTCGCAAAGCATCCTGAGATTCTGATGGTGGATGAATAAAGCTTGTCCTCTGAATGAGCAAGTACACTACTTTTACATGGTTTTACGGATGTTCCTTGCATGTCCATGTGACAGACGATTTCATGACTGTCAGCCGATGAAGCATTCATCTTCCCAAAACAATTCTGGAATCCTTCACGTAGCTCGCTCCTTCGTGGATGGCTCTCTTAGGCTGTCCGAGAAATCGAACCGACGTGAGGTCGGCGTTGGTAGTTGTCTTCCTTGCCCCTGTATCTATCATTTCATGCTGACACTGGGAAAGCTATCACAATTTTTGTCGGAAATAAAACTTCAGAGCTACTTCGGCACAAAAATTGTGATAGCTTTCCTACAGTCGTTGCTTTAGATATGATATTGAAGGTTACTATTGCGTTACAGCTTAGGTCAAGAGCATGGTAGCGTAGTCGGAGGAGGTGTCGGCTGTTGTGTGCACTGATTCCAAGCTACTGCTTCGGAACTCTCGTTGAGGCCAACCAACCTTTCCATCCCTCTGGGATCGGACGAGATCGTCTGAGATGCATAAAACAGTGACTTGCACATCGACAGGCCACCGTAAATAACTGTATAGGCAAAAAGCGAAGGTATGCCATTTTCACGTCGAGTTGGACAGTTTTTCAAATCAAACTCGACTCTCTTCTAAGCTAGCTTAAGACTTTTGGAATCAAAGCGCACTCTTCCAAATTAGAATAAACTTTTGCATTAAACTGGAAACTCTCTTAAAGAGTTAGAATAATTTTCTGTACAAGGAAAATTTTAATATAACTTTCTTTGAAGTTTTAATTCACCAACCGAATACGTGAACACATTGTTTGAAATTTTACACAATTCTCATCTTTTGAAGAAAAGTGGTTAAAAACCTGTTATAAAGAGCAGGAAGGCGGCCATTTTTGGCTCCAAAATATTATAGAAATTGCGCCATGCCCTCTTCCAAGACGTCGCGATTGTTATTCGATTGAAAGCGGGATTTCTGCCTGCAAGGAGGTGAACATCCGTTAACGATACCACAAAAACGACTGTAAAGAACGCACATGTCCACATTTAAAAGTCGCGGCGAACTTTCTCAGTGCATGATGCGATCTGATCTTTTAATGCGCTAAATTCTTGCCTCTTTGCTGTATTTTAAGACAAATTTTAATTTGTTTTTCTAAAAATAAAAATTTTATAAAGTTATTGCACTTATTGGGAAAGCAGGTAAACTTAAAAATTAAAAGAAAGTTATATCAAACTTTTCTTGAACAAAAATGTGTTCTAATCATGTTGTAGAGTATGCAGTTTAACCTGGAAGAAGGTCATCTCGATTGGAAGAGTTCATTTTAAGTTTAAAAGCTTTGGGCATGCTTAGAAGAGTGTGCAATTTGATTTGAAAAGTGTCGAATTCGATGTGAAAATGGTGCAAATTGCCTCCATGACATCCCGTAGGAGTGAGTGGCGCATCGCAAAAGGGATTGACTAGCGTCTTCCTTCATCCTTCTGTTCTTTATAGTCTAGGCCAAGCGTAGCTCCCTGAAGAGTAGATTTCATCATAGGCTACCTTGAGTTATATTCTTCAGAAGATGATCGAAGAAGCCAAAAAAGCAGTTAGTCCTTGCTTTCAACAGACGCGGATTCTACTAGAGTTGGAGGGAGAGGGAAACCACTAAGAATGTGAATCACACAGAGTGGCATCTCGCGACAAATCAATTGCAAAACACGTTAACTGATAAGCTAGTTCGCGTGTTCCCTTTGCATAATATTTAATTTCCAAATTTGCTGCTAAGGATGCAGATTCGAATGCTTCCCTCCGTCTAACCATAAGATATATCTATGTCGACTTTTTTTTGCCAAATCTTGGCGAAATCGCGGAGAAGGGAGCGTCATCAGATCTCAGAATATGATTCTCGTTTTCAGGAGAACCTCATTGTAACCTGCAGAGCGCCTGCCACGATTTTGAGGTAAAGAGTGGGTCGTGACCACCCTTATGCCGTAGTTACCGCTTTCTTATCGTGCCAGCGACTCGGCAAAGATGACTTTATCGATTTCAAACTGGCCCCTTTTCACTGATTCACCACCTACCGTTCGAGCATTGTGCAGTTATTGTAGGGCTTGACTAAGTAGATGATCATGTGCACGTTGCCGCGTGCCTTGTTCATCGTCGGCACCTAATTTTTCATTATTTCCATAGCAACCCTCTGTTTGTCGTGATTCACGCCCACGGCAGCTATCGCGTGCTCGTTTTTCTCACATCTGTTTATTCCTTTTGCACAGAAACCGTTGTCGACCGTTCGTAGTTTATTTCGCAGCGTCGCATATAAATGTAACAGTGATGGAAGACGTCATTTATGTGCGCGCTTATCGAGCACGTTCGGCGCTCGTCCAAACCAAGTAACCCTTGCTGCCGCATAGAACTGACTGCTCCTCACCACTTGATTTGGTATCGAAAAGATTAAGTCTATACCGTAAACACCGTAAATGATCTACAGGATTGTGCCACAGTGAACCCAGAGACTCATTGAGCGAGTAACCGTCGCTTATTTGTTAATTCTCGTGTACCTGTATTTACGGAGCTTTGCTCATACTGATTCGTTTCAACAATTATAGCGTCTCCATCTTTTGTTTGGAAAGGAACCAGTCTTCTACTCATTTAGTCGTGGCAGTAGCACATGGCGCAGCGACATGAGACAGCAGCTCTCGTTCGTGAATCAATCTTCGGTTCGCTTACCATCCTTTCGTTGTCTGTAATAAGTGAGTTGTAAGTCATGCGTAGGCCAAGCTAGGATTCAAGATTCACCGTGTGCAAGTAAATTTACCGCGTCTGCCAAGATGATGTTTACCAACCTCGAGTTATCCTTATCGTCTTTGTTCCCCGCGTGAAATTTAATGTTAGGTCGTATGCAATTACTATTACGTATGCAAAGACTGGGTCGCGTGGCTGTAATCTGTGGAGGTTTCGGCTGTGGCATGCACTCGGCTCCAGGTCCCTGGTTCCGATTTCGAGCCTAAGCCAACCAACCCTTTTATCCCTCTGGGATCAGTGAATTGGTGCCAGACTTGTCTGGGAGGACAAAACACTGACTTGTCCATCGGGCGGCCACCGCAGGTCATTGTATAGGCCGAACGCATTCAAATGGCCTGTATGATATTCCGCAGAAACATAATGCGTGGCGTATCCTGAAAGGGATTGACTAGCGTCGTCCTTTATACTCTATTCTTTATGCAAAGGTCTTGTGTTCCCGCGAAGTCAACATATCGGACTATCTAGCAAAGGGACTGGATGACGAGCGGTTTGGCTTTCACGAGGGTAGTAAAGAAGAAGAAGAATGTCAACCTTCGTGCTCACTGGTTCGACTCCACTATTCTTCTGCGCTAACCAGCCTGGGCAGTTCGAAGGTGGCCTCCGGAGTACCGAGCTTTGTCAGAAGTTTATGGATCAGAGAAGCTGTTTCTTGTAAGTCGTCGTCACAAATTAGGCGAGCCGGTCACGCAGTGCATCTCTCTAGCATTGGACAAGAACCGTAAAAGGTGGATTGGAATAGAAAATGGTAAGGGTTGCTATGCGCAGGAGGGTGCTATCGGAATTTATTCTTCGAACTCTAGAACGAAGATATGGCGCTGTTTGTGAACGTTGAAGGAGAGAATCAAGTGAGGCTTCTCCTACGAGACGAAAGAAAAGGTTGTTCACATCCGCTTTAGCAAATCGACAATCCACAACACAACAGGTGGTAAAGCTTACCCCCATTTGTGAAAAAAGGCTGTCGGGATTTACAACCAGATTCAGCGATTGTTCGTTGATACCGCAGAATTAGCGCCAGAGCTGGATTTTTTATTTATTTAATTTCATTCAATGTCTTTGGGATGAGGACGGATGAGGCTTTGACTGTTGCTGTCGATCAGTTGGTACCAGACCTTTCTTAGAAGATAAAAAAACTGACTTGTACATCGGCTGGCCACCATAAGTCATTAAATTCGCCTTCATGTTGCTTCCTTTCCCTCAGTGTAGAACGCGTGGCGCATCCCACAATATGTTGTTCAACACCGATCGTTTTCCCTTACATTCCCAACTCATAAAGGATGAAAGACGGCGTTAATCAATCCTTCTTTTGGATGCGCCGCGGATTCTGCTTCTACGCGATAATGCGGGATTGTTTGAGTGCTTATTTTGGTCAAGGCAACTGACTTGCGGTGGCCAGCCAATGGAAAGTCGATGTTTTTTCCTTCCCAGAAAAGTTTGGTACCATTTCGCTGACTCAGAAGGGATAGAAGGCTCGGCTGGCTTAGACGGAAAATACCGAGATAATTTGGGGTGCATCTGAGAGCCTGCGCCTGCTAGGACTGCTCTATAATCGCCCAAACTTTATCGTTTATTCTTTATTCCTGACCCGACCTCTTCTTTTCAGGACCTTTTCCAGAACGAATACCATAAGGGGCAAATTATTACGAAGGTTTAACCTTCATCATTTTGTCTTCGTGCAGGTTAGAAAAGCTGCGTTGAGTCGTTAGAAGGGCCTGTGGGGCGTGACTCGATGCAGGGCAGCACATATACAGAGAGGGCTAGGATGCTCATAGTTGCACATCCAGAACAGCGTGATCGGTTATTCTCTCCAGTGGGTATTCTGGTTACTGTGAAGTGGTGGGAAGGATCTGATGAACGTGGGAGTTCGCTGAGCTGATTGTCGACCTGCCCAATCTGCGGGGAGCCGAAACACCTGTCACCGGTGATTCATCACGACCTTTTCCATTGATTCGCTAGTAGGGAAGGCCTGTGTTTAGAGCTCCTAGAGGAAGCTTCAGGAGACGGAGCGCTAAACCAACTGCTTCTCGAAGTTCCCTTTGGAAATGTTTTCGGGTATTTTCTTGTTTTTGACACTTTCACGACTTCTGACCCTTGTCAGTATGCTCGCCTCTTCGAGTTGCGACTTCCGATGCTCTCGGGCGTGATCTCTGCTCACCCGGATACTGATTAGGGGACTTCCGAGGTTGAGCTGCTGCGACTCGCACGGAGCGCCTGCCGCCTGCGGTCACTCGTCGTGCCGCAGAGGGCTAGAATCGATCAGCTGTTTTCCCTCTGCGACCACGGGAATATCCGTCATTCCGCGATCTTTCTGTCGCATTAAGCTCGAATACTTGCACTCTCTTTGTGGGCGAGATTTTCGGCTCCAGCACAGAAGTGGCCCTCATTTGTAAGGGTGGATCCATGAGGCAGCACTTCACCAGCTCTGCTTAGTACTGAAGTTTTGTTGCTGTCGCTTTGAGCGGCCCTATTTCGGCTGCATATTTCTCTTTCTATTTATGGATCTCTTTGATTCCAATATTTGAGCTCGTTTGCATCCTCCAAAACTCTGGACATGGTGAGTGAAGACGGATGCAAATATGTGCACAACCTTGAGTTGGACATTTCTAATCAGATTGGACTCTCTTCTAAGTGCATTTCACGCTTTTGAAATAACCAATATTTTTATTAATATTTTTTTTGTTGAAGGAAAACATAGTGTGACTTCGAAATTTTAAGACCCACCCGCCCCATAAATAACACATTGTCTGAAATTTTATGAAATTTTCATTTTTAAAGGACCATAATGGTTTAATGCTTAGTCGGAAGTGCACGAATCTAGTCATTTTTTAAAGTGCCAATAGAAGAGATTGTGCCATGCGTTTGTCCGGGACGTCGTGATTTTCGCTTGATCGATAGCAAAAAATTCTGTTTGCGTTATACACTTGTCAGTGGTACAACAAAACAATTGAATTGAATACACAGATTTTATCTTTACTCTTCATTATCTTTATCTTTATCCTTCAAGTAAGCAGCAGTAACGATGTAACTCGAGTGAAAGTCCCGTCGATGGAAAAGTGCATGGCACGAACAGTTCGCTTAATACGCTAAAATTTCCGTCATTCAGTGCCTTACAATAAGCCTTCATTTCAAAATAAGAAGTTTATAAAATTTTAAACAGTGTTTGCACTTATCGGGCAGGTGAATTAAATAATTCCAAAGAAAGTCATACAAAATTTTCCTTTATAAAATATTATTTTACTTTCTCGGAGGGTCTTTAGTGTAACGTAGAAGAAGCTCGTTTTGATATGTAAGGTGTTCAGTGTAATATCAAAAGCGTCAGCTTGCTTAGAAGAGCGTCTAATTTGATTTGAAAGCTGTGAGGTTTGAATTGAAAGGTATCTAATTTGGAGTGGAAACGGTTATGTGGTTTATGACTAGCCTGCGACAGATGCCCCATCCCTCTGGAATCTCGCTGTAAAGTACTTGATGTTTGCTGCTGATGGATCCACGCTGCTGGACCCCATTGACTCTTTAAAGGTCATAAAGGGACAAAGATCGTCGTAGGTAACTACATTTTTGTGGGATAAGCCATGCATCTCGAGGTGTTGTGGAGGCATTTTGAATGCATGCTCAAACTGTATGCCGACACAATATAAGTGTTTTATCTTCGTCAGAAAAGTTTGTTTTAAATCAAGTGCAATTAATCGACGGCGGATGGATAGGAGGCTTGAGACCGAGACCAGAACATGGAATCACAACTTGTGGTGCAGTGTAGGCGTTTCCTCCGACCCCGCTACCGACGCCAGTAGATATTTCGAAATGAAAAAGTCTCACAGGAGGAGAGTAAAAGGTTATCCCTTCCTAGTTCTGGAACCAAATTACAATTAATATCCCTCGGCTGAAGAGTTAGTAGTTCATGCTTAAGCATTCTTAGCCATCTTCAGTCTCCTCTAACACCGGTCAGATAAGAAGCAACGTTATATTTCCTTGCATTGAAATTTTTTATCGAGCAGCAAATGACAAGGCTGAATAGTCTTTTTTATTCTTTATTTATTTTGTTTATAATCGTTTTTGTCCGCTTTATTATCGGCGGTTTTATATGCAAGGACAATAACGAAGTTCGTGGCGTGTTCTTGCAGTGAAATACAGAAGCTGTTCGGTTACTTATTTTAGCTTCACTTTCGTGGTTTCTAAAGCTATGTTCTTGCTCTAGTGAGGTGTATGCGAAGATTTATTGTAAGTTGATAGCAGTCGATCTTTTTCGTTCAGAATGTCTTATGTATTCTGTAGGCACCATTCCTTCCTCGTTCTTCACCAACTTATCCTGTGCATTTAAACACTGGCAAGTGATTACACCGGGCTGGCAGAGCTCCCGCCCATATCTCGACAGCGTTGATCAATGTTATTCATTCTTTGGTAAGCTATAATATTAGGTTGTAACGAAATAAATGGCACTGAACCACTGTAAATTTAAATAGTTAATATCTCGGCTTGTAGGCAAGTATATTAATCGAAATAAAAACCATCTGATTCTATACATCTTTGCCAACATGACTCAAGCTTTTTTTATCCCAGTAGCATAAAAATCAGAAGTTCTGGAATTGACGAAATCTTCGAAGGCACTTTCGGCATCCTGTTGGTATTTGAATATTTTCCCTACCAAGAAGTCACCAACATGCTTGAAGAAATGGTAGTCTGTTGGGGAGAGGTCGGGAGAAAACGGAGGATGTGGTAGAGTTTCAATGCTCAGCTCATTCAATTTCTGCAACGTCATTCGTGCTACATGGGGGCGAGCATTGTCGTGCAGAAGGAGAACTCGCCTTCGGTTTACCAAGGCCGGCCGGATATCCTTCAACTTTTTCATCATTTCTTCAATTTCAATGCAGCACTTCTCTGCCGTGATGGATTCACCGGGAGGGAGGAAGTTGTGGTGAATAATTCCCAGCGAACACCACCATACTGTCACCATTACTTTCTTTTGGCGCAATTCCGGCTTCGCAAAAACCTTGGGGCTCTCATCGCTGTCCACCCACTGTGACGATCGTCGCCTGTTGTCGTACTTTATCCATTTCTCGTCACAGGTTACGCTGCGATCAAGGAATGATCCGTTTCGTTCCGTAGAAGCAATGCGGACGAGATCCCATATCGTCGGTTTCTTTGCTCCTCAGACAGCTCGTGAGGCACCCATCTTTCCAGCTTTTTGGTCTTTCCAATTTCCTTCAGATGCCGGGCAGCTGTGTTGGGACTGACGCCAAGAACCTTCGCTATCTCCCTGGTACCTTTGTGTGGATCCTCCTCTACCACATCTCTCAGCTTGTCCTCATCAACATCACTATGCCTCCCACGACCTTCATGTTCTTCCAAGCTCTCATCTCCATTCCGGAACTTCTGATACCAACGATACGCCGTCCGAATTGTGGAACATCCTTGACCGAATGCGGCGTTGATCTTCTCGTCCGCCTCCTTAGCTGTAGTGCCCAGCTTGAATTCATACAAGTAAATGCCTCGGATTACCCTTTTGTCCATCTGCAAAAAAGTCAATAAAACTCTAAAGTTTTCCCACTTTTACATAGAAAATTTGGTACTCACCGGTAGAGCAAAGCTTGCGCTTCTAAATGATATGCCACATGTTACGGTTTGTTCTTGATCAAACGCGTAAAGACGCGCCAAAAAATGGCGCGAGCCAGTGCCATTTAATTCGTTACAACCTAATAGTTCAGTTCGTGTTCACCTGGCTTTCACTTCAAACGGCGATTGTTAGCCAAAATCGATATTAATTGGCCGATTAGTGCTTTTTACTCATCGCGAAACCTGCCGTCTTAACATCATACCCGAGTAACGCACCCAGACGAATAATCCTGAGCAGAGATCGATACATAGTGCGGGTGGTATAGATTTTATTCTTCATTTATGTTTATATTTAAAAAGGATAAAGGGCGGCGTTATTCAATCCCCTTTGGGATGCGCCACGCATTCTACTTCTACGGGATGTCGTGCAGGCGAGTTGAATGCGTATTTGGCCATATAATGACTTAATGACTTGCGGTGGTCAGCCGATGAACAATTCAGTGCTTTATCCTTCCCAGACAAGTCTGGTACCAATTCACCGACCCCGGAGGGATGGAAGGCTTGGTTGGCCTGGGCGGGAAATCCGAACTAGGAACCTGGTATCGGGTGCAGGCGACAGCCGGCGCCTCCTCCGACTGCGCTCCACGCGCCCTTGTTTATATTTGCAGAAGGCAAATATTTTAAAAATATAGAAGCGTTAAAGGTGTGAGCAACTTACATCGACTATTAATTTTGCAAGCACATGAGGGGTAGCAGGACGTGGGAAGGGCGGATGCATCAGCCTTTATATATTGTAAAGTTATCTCCAACGCTAGTATTGAATACCACTCGTTAGATAAAATTAGGAAAATTTTGATGCCGCTTAAAGACCTATGTTGGGAATTTATTTCTCGTCCTACACTCCCACAGGTAGCACCACTTACATATGTGACCTGAGCCTTGCCAACGAAAGTTTCACATTTCTTCTATGCTGGTGAATTTGTGTCCTTATCTTCTATAATTTATCCTGTGTCTCTGATCGCTCAGGCATAGATGCCAAAATGCCTCAAACCCTTTATGGGACCTGAACGTACTATGCGTGGTGCATCTGATGGCGAGAGATGGCATTTGACACGTGGCTTTTATCTAATTACACCACTTTAACGTCATTGAACACTCTTTTAAGCCAACCTAACACTTTCGCAATCAAAGCGAACTTTTCCAAATCGAAACGAGCTTTTTCACATTAAACATGCCTCTCTCTAAAAGGGTTAGAATAGTTTCTTGTTCAAGGAAAATTTTAGTATAACTTTCCCTGAAGTTTTAATTCGCCTGCCCAGTAAATGATCATATTGTTTGAAATTTTATAAATTTTTTTATTTTCTAGGAAAAACAGTGGTTTCTTCTTCTTTTAAAGGGCAAGAAGACGGCCATTTTTATTGTCAAAAACGATTGCGCCATGCCCTCATCCAAGAACGACGACGCGAATTTTATTCGATTGATAGCAGAATTTTTGTTTACATAGAGTTTGACACCTGTTAGCGATACAAAAAACATCTGAAAGGAGCACACATATCCTCACTTTGGTGATTCATGTAAATGGCGTTTGCACTATCAATCAAATAAAAGTTGTGGCGATCTTTTTGAATGCTTAGCGCGATCTGATCCTTCAATGCGCTATATGCTTGCTTCTTTGCTCTGCTTCAAAACAATCTTCAGTTTAATATTTTTTATTAAAATATAAATTTTATGAAACTATTACGCTATTGGGGCAAACTTTATCTGTGTATCTCTAGATTAAACTTAAGAGTAAAGTTGAAAGTTCAAAGTTTTTTTTTCAAATTTTCCCTGAACAAAGAATTAGCTTAACCTTTTTAGAGAGTTTCTACTTTATTTATTTATTTATTTATTACACATAGTGTGCCTCATAAATGATAAACAAAACAAATACTGTAGATTAAACCTGATTACATGACATATGTTCGGTTTGAGTGTTTTCAGTCCTTTTGTGAGTAATGTGGAAATTGCAGAAAATTATTTTAGTGGAAATTACTTTAATGTAGAAGAAGCTAATTTTAATTTGGAAGAGTTCGCTCTGATTTCAGAAGTCTTAGGCTGGCTTAGAAGAGTGTTCAATTTGATTCGAAAAGTGTCCAGTTCGACGTGGATTGGGATACATACATATTGGCAGTTTGGGTCTTATAACTGCCTAGATGTCTCATTGGACGTCGAATTGCTCAGACGAAGTCAGTCAACGTGTTCATTTTCCCTGTCGCTTGCCAAACTGGCCTTCAGGGTCTTTCTTGCTTGACGGACTTAAAACCGTTAAGTGATTGTTCAGCCATGTAGTCTGTAATTAGATAGACCTTGGTGTGAAATGCGAACTCATATTCCATCTTGACTTCCAAATCCGCTCGACTCCCTTGTAATGTGTACACTATTTTCTTCTTGAGGCGACTGATATTTTCGGCATCCCCAATGTGGAGATAAACTTAGTAAATTAGTTTCGATCCCCTGTCCGTAAGATAATCGCAGGACAGTGTTCCCCTTTCAGATCTATTTATCGGGGGCTCACTGAACTAGCCCACGAAAGGACCTCTCCTTACGGTTCCCTGGGCGGAACTGTTGACTGGGACGCCACGCTGCTCATGTTTGCGCTTTTCTAGTAGTACCCCCCTCCGACTAGGATAGGTCCCCCCTGCCTTCATGGAGTGCGCTGGGCGTTCTCCTGTCAGCTGTTTGATGTAGTTGTGCTCCGGCCGCTAGATGAGGGCGCTGCGGTAATCCCTCCGTGTTTTTCCGTCTTTTCCGAATGTTTTATTGTCCATGTTCGGCTGAGTCAGACCGTGTTTCTGTTGCAGTTCATTTGCATTCGACCGCTGCACACAGCTGGTTGTGCGTGTGTTCGTGTGCTGGTCGTCCGCCTTGCTCTACGGTCGAGTCGTGCCACCCCGTAACATGCCATAATCACGATGATCGGCTTCTGGAGGCAGATGCGCCTCCTTCTCTGGAAGGGGGTCCTAGTGAAGTCTAGACAAAAGGTGAGTCTTCTTGACTGTTAGTGGCGCCAGTTTAACACTTCGAAGATGCTTTTGAGTATTTTAACTGATTGTGAGTCCTGAAGTCGTTGTCGATGGAACTGAGATCTAGATTTAGATTTAGATTTTTTACTAACTGCGGGCTAAATCCGTTTGGACATCAAGTGATTTTTTTCGAAATCCTTCGCGTGCTTGCTCCACATGTTGCACACGTCATTACACGCAAACACCACGTACGTCAGTGCTGTTGCACTGGTGTAGTACACATATCCTACACGTTTTTACACGCAAATCCCAGTCATCAGTGACGCTGTCCAAGAAATGAACAGGACCGTCTTTACGGACGAGTAGTTTCCGCGGCGACGGTCTCCGCCGCGGTCGTGCGAGCTACATACCGCCCATGGCCTGTTACAGAAGCAGGTTTGAAGATTGGCGAGCAAGCTCGCTATTAGGGAAGAGATATTGGGACCATAATCGCATTAATTCCATGCCCTCCTTCGCGTAAGCAATAAAGGCGTAGGCAATAAAAGAAACTCCCAGATGCGTGCCGCGGGTAAACTACATGCACCGCATCCCGAAATCATGTACGGAACTAAAGGGAATTTGATCTCCGTATTTCTCCCCTTTTCCCACTATCGATATCTCTTTCCAAAACTACGGGACTCACGAGAAGGGATATCGCGAATTGAACAAAAGCCGATGCTCAAACTGTTTTCAGATGAAGCTTCTTGGTAAGAAGCTGAGGTGATGCACTACATATCGCAGTGAAAATGATTTTGTAACACTTTCTACCTCCTTCCCAACCTACTCCTTTCGCCCGAAGCCTAGGTGGATTTCCAAAGTAATAATATTTCTGTAATCGTGCCAAGAATTTTCGTTTAAGAAGATGGAGCATAAAGGATGGCGTTACTCGCTTTCGGGAGGCGCCAGCTATATAGTGACCTCCGGTGGTCAATCGATGTACAAGTTAATGTTTTATCCTTCCCAGACAAGTTTGGCGTTGCACCTTCTCCGATTGCGCTTCAGGCGCTTCATTAAATTAAGATATAAGAGGAATTATCTGAATGTTGCGAATAAAAGAGAGGGTGCATCCTTCATTCTAGACTTCCATCCTATGTGGTTCCTATCAGAAGAAAATTCTTTAATCAATTTCGTTTAAAATTCGTTAGGATCTACCTTGTCGGAAAGAGACACCGCTTGAAATGAGAAACAAACACAAACAGGGTGATGTACACTAGGAAACTGCATAGAAACGTCCTAATGTAATTCAATTCGGTGCGTAGTCTCTGCTGAATTGCTCATCTTCAATTTAACCATCAGGCAAAGTCGTCAAAATGGCTGCGAGAAGTCTTCCCACCCACCATTAGAATAGATCTATTATTTTATTCCTGAACGCTGCACCTAAATCTTACCTGAGGCTTGCGAGTGAAGACGTGTGAGGACGTGTGGTGGACGTGGATAAAACCGTTGCAACATCACAGGCCCCATGATGTTAACGTGTAAAAATGTGTGCAAGACGTGGGAGATTCCCCAAATTCCTCTTGGCGTCTAAACAGCCCTAACTGCAAAGGATGTCGCTGGGGTTAACACGAATGAGGAATCGAACACTCTTGTGGTGTGAAATCGTGTGAAGGCTCGTGGCGCTTGTTGGCAGCCACATTGCCTACGTTTTCGACAGTATCTGATTCAATAAGTGTGGTACAAAAATTGTTGCTAATGATAAGAACAAAGTTTTACTACTAGCAGTTTTTTCTGTGGAACTTAGTAGAGTGTATCTAGAGACACACAGATTAGGTTCGGCTATTAATGGATGTGCTGAGAAAGGAAGTTGACGCAAGTAGGCACTGTGGGGTTACCTTTAGGACAGGCCTAAACAACGTCTTGTGTTGCTCCAAATTTAAATTTTGTACAACACTGGTGTGATCTACCCCTATGTTGAATTAAGCTGAGCGATTTTTGATGTAATTCGGTATAAATGTGCCTTTTGACCAAGGCGATTACATGCTGAGTACAAGGGACCCTCTCGAGCTTATCTGTCGCAAGAAGTTCAGTGATTCATCACTTTAACGCCCATGTGAAATTTTTGTAGATCTTTAGGTGCTCTACGACTATGGTAGATACAGAGATTTGGCGAAAAAGTTGTTAAGCTAATTAGACAATTATATACGGAACCTGAAAACACCCTTTCCCCAGATTCCTGCAATCCAAGGAAATGAAATTAAACTTTAATATAACCGCATAGCAGCGGCAATTAAGGGTAGGGAATAACGTTATTTTGTAGGCTTTTCAGCTTTTCAGCTGCTGCAATTTCAGCAGGAGTCCACTAGGTGCAATCCTAGTTGGTGGTGGCCGCTCCTAAACGATTTTCTGATGTAACGAAACGTAGTAACTGGGCAACGACATGTAGAAATAAACAAACTACGCTAACATGGTTAGACACAGTTGCAAGTCGGGAGAGGGGTACCTAAAAAAGGTCGTTCTCGGTGCAAATCTGGGATGGGAGGACCCTCTTATTATATTTGAGGATCAATTTCAAGGAGCTAAAACAGATGACATCTGTAAGATAAAATAAAATTGGGCGAAGACACCAACGTTTTGGACACTGACAGGACAATGTACTTCACGTCCCAATCAATGGCAAACATCCCGACCAAGCTTGCAAACGTTATATATTCTCATGTTTTTAATGTTATTTGTCCTGATTTCTTTAGTGCAGTTGTTTTCTAAGGAGTGGCAGGTTCTGTATGCTTCAATACTGAACACATTCAGGTTCTTATGAAATCGCTTAAGAGTGGCCACCACCAACTAGGATTGCACCGTCTACTATTATGTATTACGCATAAAAACCTCCGGGGGGGGGGGGGGGGGAGTGGTTCAGATTCGGCAGTGGATGAACACCTTGCCGATAGCCGTTAGACCTAACCACTTGCTGTCGTGGCAATGTGCCAGCTCCTGCTTACGTCATCCGAGCCGTTATCATTGGAGCTCGTTTTCGTCACCCAGGAGGAGTGAGCAGCTCTTCGAGCGCAGAACCAGGCTAGAGAGGGGACTCCAGGGTGTGTGTGTGTGTGTGAGCCAAGCTGCTCGTGTGGAAACTGCATTCGTCGCCCAGGGAGGGTCTACAGCTGGGTTGTCACGGTATGCGATGGTGGGCTCCCTGCTGAATGTCATAGCGCTCATTTCCGGGGAGAGAGTGTTTTTAGATTCCTTATGTAATTATCTAATTGGTTATATAATTTTTTCGCCAAATCTCTCCACACCCCATAGCCGGATGGGCCGATCTTTAGACATGTATCATCTAAGCCTAATTCGTTTTCGTTTTCAGTTTTGGCTGACCGTAGAGCTACTCGTTCCACTCGTGCTTTTCATCATATTGGCTTTTGTTCGGACGAGAGATTTCAACGACTATGGAGCGCAGTGTTAGTTCGTTCTAGCGGTTATGCTGAATCACGTCACCTCGGGCCTAAGCTGATTGAAGCGTCGGTTGGCGGCTTTGGAAGTTCGACATTAGACACTTCACCGCTGTGGGTCGGCTGCGAAACCTAGAGAGGGACCGCCGCACTACATCTTATCCATAACTGGTAACGCTATCGTATCCGCAGCAAGTTTATGTGTTCCTATACATTTGCAATGTATACGCAGTCGTTGTTATGTCTTCGTTTTAAAAACTTAGGCCTGCACCGGGTCTTGCTGGGTTAGAAAGGGATACCAGGAGTTGACGCTATTTATATATATATTTATTACATAAGTATTTACTTATGTGAAAAGAACCTGAGAACAAAAACAAAAAGCGTTATCATAACAACACACTTCCAGATAGTAAAGTAGTGAAAAAAAAATAAGAAAATGAGTAAAAACAAACAAACAGACTTCAGGGAGAACAGCGTACGACATCACGGACTGAAACTTTCAAGCACGCGTCTTTTGAACGCATTGTAACTCAGCGCGGTGATCCCATTTCTGGATAGTTTCTCAAATATTGGTAGGGTTCTATTGACAAAAAAGAAGCGCCGGCAATTGAGTTTTGGGACCCTAGCCTGGAATTTCCTGGCTCCTCCTCTGGTGGAAGAAGCCCTAACAAAAAAGAGATCCTCCGGTTTTATATCACATTTACCAAAAAGAATTTTGTGGAGTAGCAAGAGATCGTTGGCTTTTCTCCGAGTCGACAATTTATGGAGACTCAGATTTTGATTTCTTTCAATGCTGGAGGGTATCTTATCATAAACAAAACCAAGAGCTCTGATCATCAGTTTCCTGGTAAAACAGTTTTGAACTCTCTCCAGCATTTCAATGACCCTACGTTTGAATGGAGAGAACACCGGTGTGCCATATTCTAACAGTGGTCTTACATAAGTCTTATAAGCCCAAAGTAGGACAGCAGAGTTTGACGTTGACAAGGCCCTGAATAATTTGAACACCATCGCTGTAGCTTTGTTCGCAATCAACTCGCAGTGCTTGTCAAAGCTGAGACTCTTGGTAACCACAAAACCTAGATCGGTGACCTCATCTACACTAGTAATTAAAGACCCGTCCACATAATAAGGATAATTAGGATTGTTGCCTCCTAGATGAAGCACTTTCGTTTTTTCTTTAGATAATGGTAAATTCCAATCCACTGTCCATGAATGTAGCGCATCAATTGAGTTTTGCAGGCTTTGCGAATCATTGACGGAATCTATCACGCGGAAAATTTTGATATCATCTGCGAATGCGCTGAATTCAACCCCATTCCTACTAAGCAAGTGGGGAAGCTCATGTGTGTAAATATTGAACAAGACCGGAGATAGCACTCCGCCTTGGGGTACGCCACTGGTTACAGGTCTAGGATCAGAGAATGATTCATTGATACGTACTGAGAACGTTCGACCTTCAAGGAAAGCAGCGATCCAAGCAATTATCCGAGGATGAACCCCAACCATAACAAGTTTTTGAACTAGTTTGGAATGCGGAACCCTGTCAAAAGCTTTGGAAAAGTCAAAATAGATGACGTCGATATTTTTACCATCATCCAGAGCAGAAGTCCACTTATTTAAATTCATGAGCATAGCAGTAACAGTCGATTTACCTTTTTGAAAGCCATGTTGGTTGGATGAAATAACAGAGTTGGCCTCGAGATGAGCAACAATTCTCTTCCTTAAAATCTTTTCAAAAAGTCGTGCAAACAAAGAAGTGATGCTAACTGGCCTGAAGTTGGAAGGCAAAGTGTGAGGAGGTTTTTTTGGGATTGGTGTTACAAAAGAATGCCTCCACCTGCTCGGAACCTCTCCCCTCATGAAACTTAAGTTGAAGATATGCTCCAATGGTCCTGCAATGATGTGGGCAACTTTTTGAATAAACAGTAGTGGAATGCCATCCGGGGTGATAGAGCGGGACTTGAGGCCTTTAAGAATGATCTCTAGGATTTCTTCTCTATGGAACCACACAGAATCCTGCATCAAGGGAAAATTAGACTCAGCTACGGATTGCCGAGGTGACCCAAGAGAAGAACAGTCAGTGAAGGAACCTCCAAAAACCTGAGCAAACAGTTCCACTTTATCCTTATCAGACCTAACAATATTACCATCAGAAGTAGTTAATGCCCCTATAGTAGTTCTTCCAGAAAGCCTTGAATTGAGTAATCTATAGAACATCTGTTTGTGCCCAGTTTCGATAACCTTCCTTTCAACATGAGAATAAAATTTCTTCAACCTCCGAGAGAACCTTTCATTTAAAGTCTTAAACTCAACTAGCTCGGCTGGGTCACCGCTGTTTTTGGCCTTAAACCACGCTTCAGACCGCAAACGAGAAAGAGTTACCAGGTACGAAGGAAGCTTCGAAGCAGAAATTCTTTGCAAGGGTACAAAGGACTCAATACAGTGATGCAAAATAGCTAGAAACAACTCATATTTCTCTTCAACTGACGGCACGGAATTGAGAGAGCCATACCAGTCTACATCTGCAAGGTAGCTCAAAATGAAATCAAAATTCGCTACCTTGAAGCTTCTTCTTAGTTTGGGCTGAGAGCAATCCTTGGGAAATCTTAGATTAAAATGAACCGAACCGATTTTACTGCACTTGAAAAATCTTAGTTGGGGGAACTTGAAGATATTTTGGCTTGCCATCTCCTTTGAACTTACTGGAGAATCCAAACCCCTACGTCAAGTGCAAACCCTTTCGAATGGCTTCGGAGGAAAAGATGGTGAAGCCTAACGGAGGCGAACATTGCCCCAGCTGAAGAATTGACGTTCCTCAACAGAACTGCATCGTTCACTTTGTTATTGGAAGTGAAGAGCTTTCTATAATACAGTAACCACATCTCACGAAAACTTAACGAACTCGATTGGAGTGCTTGATTCTAGTTCGCCACCCTTATTTATTTCGAGTTCGTGGTTAAAGTCAAGAAACAACCCACTTATTTGCTATCATAGTACACTGGTGGCAGACAACGACTCAAGCTGAGGTGCAGTCATTACTCTGACTCTATCTGAAGCTCGAAACGGTCGTACGAACAAAAATTGAAGACTCAAAACAGATACTTACACGCCACTTCTGTTGAACTTCCAAATCCGCCCCTTGAGGCGCTCAGATGGACTGCGCGGCGCATATCAGTGATGAGCTTAGAAGGGCCTTTCTCCCTAGTCTCATTATGTTTCAGGTCACTATGATTCGAAAGGATTCCCGTCGTCTGGCATTCTACCGACGTTGCACTCGTTCCTGTGTTCATTCTCCAACAACTGTCACGATTCGCCGACAACCGGCGATGAAATGCAATTCATCCACAACGAGTCGTCGAAGAATGAGTCAATGTCAGTTCTTCGCACTGCGTCGTTACGAATAGCCACTGGGTTATGTAGAGTAGGGAGTGAGTAAGGGAAGAAACTGCTGGATGTGGCCTATATTGTTCAAGATGGATTAAATGGGCCACATCCCAGAGTTTCTCGAACGCCAACATCTCCATGAATAACGATTTGTTTTTAAAAGAATTAGCAGATGCAACCCGTTAGCCTGTTATGCGTAGTTCATGCATCGCTGTTGAATTTTCACGACTTCACAGATTGAATTATTTCGCCAAATTTCGTCTAGGAATTATTTGCCGTTCAGGTCACGAATCTGGAATCGTTTTTAACATAGTGCACGATTACGGTTAATTGTTACACCTATCGGGGCATGTAGCACAGACGGAGGAGGTGCCCCGGCTGTCGTGTGCACCCAATACCAGATCCTTGGTTCGGATTATTCGCCCGGGCCAAGCAAGACTTCCTTTCCTCCGGGGTCGGTGGTTTCGTGCCAAACTTATCTGGGAGGAAAAAAGCGCTAAGTTGTTCATCAGCTGGCTACCAGAAGTTATTGTGTTATCCAAATACGCATTCATATCTTCTCCACGACACCATGTAGAAGTAGATTGCGTGGTGCATCTCAGAATGATTTGAATAGCGCCGTCATTTATTCTTTTTCTTTATCGGGGCTCAGGTCAGATAATGAACTTCGGCTGGACCTTACTAGTTAGGCCAAGGTCAAATGCTAGAAATTGATTCGCGTATCACTTTGAAATTTTTTAAAGCAACCCTGGATAAGGATAAAAGCTAAAGGATGGCGCTATTCAATCCCTTTTGGGATGCGCCACGTACTCTATTCTACGGGGTGTTGTGGAGACGATTTGAATGCGTATTTGTTCTACACAATGGCTTGCGATAACCAGCAGGTGAGCAAGTCGGTGTTTTATCCTTCCCAGACAGTCTGGTAACCACGCGCCAACCTTAGCTAGAAGCATGGAAGTGAAGTCCGTCCAGCATGGTGGGGAAGCTACATTCCCCCCCCCCCCCAGGGTTTCCGGGTTTTCGCATTCATATTACTCAGTTTTACCTACCGTAATATTAGAGACGGACTCCAGATTTATGATAGCAGTCCAAAAAGAACACGTTGCTTCAAGCTTGGGTGGATTTTATGGTGTTCACCTACTAATCTACCCCTAACCTACCATAACCTACAGGCAAACTACTGTAACGCTGATCACAAACCTTGGATGATCTGCACATCGTTTGCTCTTCGCCCTTAGGCAAACTTTGGGTATCTTGGTTATCGTAACCTGACAACCCCTGCCTACCTGTAGCTACTGTAACCTACCGTTATCGAACGAAGATTCAAAATCCGGTATACATTCCTAGTCGTCACCCCAATTAACCCTGAGACGAGCTTGGCTGAAACTTTGTTAGCCCTCCAGAGACCGTTTTCTAGAGTGAAGGTACAACGAGCACAGGACCATTCATAATCCATCATTTTTCATTTTTGCTCCCGTTAGTTCACGTTTAAACTGCAAAAACCACAATTTCCTTGCGAAGTAAAAGTACTGCGGATCGAGCTGGTTTGGTGGTGTTCTTTCAGCCATCAGATTACAGCTACTCATTTCAGATTGGTGGATCTTCTGTACTACTCGTCTCTACAGCTAGAATATATCGGTCGAGATCCGGCCGAGTTCTCGCAATTACTCACTGCTTTTATTCGTCTCGTCAAAGCACTCGCACGCTTGGATAACGCCGAAATTGATCTCCCAATTCTCAACGATGTGAGTTTTAGTTTTAGTATGGTTGACTACCTTTTTTGTTTCATATTTACTAAATTTACTATGTGTTACTTATTTTTATTACATCATCATCTTTTGACCTACGATTGCTCACTCTCTTTGTTTTTATTTCTCGCGTACGGCAAAATAAATGTATTTACCATTTTCACGTCGAAATGGACACATTTCAAATCAAGTTGGACACTTTTCTAAGCTAGTTTTGATATATTTGAAATCAAAGCGAACTCTTCCAAATCGAAATGACCTTCTGGCGGGTTAAACTATAAACTCAATGAAATTGTTAGAATAATTTTTTGTTCAAGGAAAGTCTGGTATAATTTTTTTGAAATGTTTGTTTATCGGTCCCAACAAGTGTAATGATTTTGCAAAATACCTGTCCCAATAAGCGTAGTAATTTTATAAAATTTTCATTTTTAGGGAAGAATGATAAATTAATATTTGTCTTAAAGCACAGAAAAGAAGCACATATGGCGCATTAAAGGATCAGATCGCGCCATGCACTTAACATGTTCATTTTATTTGATTGATAGCGTATTGTCATCAAAGTGGGAATGTGTATGTTCTTTAGAGTTTTTTGTTGTATTGTTAAAGCTGTCAATCTCCATGCAAGCTGAAATTGCTCTTTCAATTGAATAAAAATCGCAACGTCTTGGAAGTGCTCCTAGCGCTATCTCCTTTTTAGTTCTAAAAAAGGCTGCCTTCCTGACTCTGGCACAGGCTTTAAACCATTATTTTTCCTAAAAATAAAAAAATAAAATTTTTATAAATTTCAAACAACACGTTCACTTTTTGGATAGGTGAGTCAAAACATCAGAAACGTTATACTAAAATTTTTGAACAAAAATATTATTATAACCCTTTTGGAGAATCTCTAGTTTAATGCGTAAGGAGCTCTTTTTGAACTGGAAGGATTCGCTTTAATTTCAAGAGTCTTAGGCTTTTTAGAAGAGCGTTCAATTTGATTTGAAAATGGTATATTTGTAACATTTTCACGAGCAACGGGACACTTTTTTAAGGCGGTTTGAACACCCTCAAAAACCAGAACGAACGTCTTCCAAATCCGGCTGGGCAATGTTGAAGGGTCATGGAGAACACCTCAGCAAAGCCGAATGCAAAAATCCATGTAATTTCGCTTAACAAACTCTGCGTTATTGTCATTTACACGATTAATCAAAGAAACATTTTGCTATGCTGGACGAATACATAGCGCAATCTCAACGACGTACACACTACAAGTTTTCACTCCATCTTCTCACTGTTCAAAATAAAAACCTTACTGAAGCTAAAATGAAGTCATTCAAGCAAAGGCTACACTTCTTAAGGCACCTTGCATTACATTCCCGAAGTCTCCAAAATTTGTTTTGAAACTTAATTCGGAGTCGAGTTTTAGTAAATCTTCTCTTTTTCAAATCCCGCTTCTATCATATTCAGTTATTTGTGTTTTGTTTTCCAATGGAATCCATCTCGTTCCAGTTCTTTGAGCCGGTAATCGACGTGGAGGAGAGCCTGGTGGAAATGGGAGTCACAAGAAATGCGTCGAGAGCGTTGAAGTACTCACGACCGACACCGAATTTCTTCCCGGAATTGTTCACCTATGTGAGCTTCGTTGCTTCTTCTTTATTCGCAGTTGTGTTTTTGGAGAGGTCCCCTTTCAGATCAGCAAAATCAGAGACACGGAGGTGATATTCCTGCCGTTTGTGTTGCTGGAGCCAGTGCCGCTGCTGTGTAATGAGACTATTTTCAACGTCAGCTTCGTACTGCCTCCTAAGTAAGAATTTTATTTCGTAACAGTGGTAACGTTTGGGTGGGTGTTGTGAAATAAATAGTGAGAACTAAAGTTCTAACCATGAAGAATGAAAAGGAGCGGCGCCAACCAATCCCCTTTGGAATACGCCACGTTCTTCTGCGGATTCTTCAACGGGATGTCGTGGAGGTGATATGAATGCGTATTTGACCATATAATGACTCGCGGTGGCCAGCCGATAAAGAAATCAGCGTTCTATCCTTCTCAGACAGGTCTGGTACCAATTCACCGATCTCGGAAGGTTGGCCAGGGCTTGAAAGCTGATCCGGAACCTGGAGTCGACAGCCAGCGCCTCTCCCAGCGGCGCTACCACGTGTACTTAAATTGAAGAGTGACACGTTGTTAGACACTTGTTTTGTTTTACACATTTTTCTGAGCTGCTTTAATAGTCGAACAAGAGCAGAACGAAAGCTAAAAAATGTACAAGGAATTGTTTATACTTCTGTCGCCGAGCGACGTAACAAAATGAAAAACAACGACATCGAACAGGTCGCGCGATCGACTCTGCTCTCGCGCTGCCGCTAAAGTGTACATTTTTCCTAAGCTTTTTGCACCAGCTTTCCTAAGCTGGTGCAAGGTTTGCCATGGCGTATAGACCTATGTGCCACACTTTGTTCCTCTTTTCTGTCGGTTTTTGCAACTTATTCCCTAAGAATTGCCTGTTTTAGCACGACACTGACCGCTGAAGACCGCAGCTCGCTATGCAATGTCACCGCTGCTGACTTGGTATCCCTCAATTACACGGAGGCTCTGGTTTCGTTGGAAGCGATGTCGTTGTCGGTAACTTTTGCTTTCTCTTTATACAATTTTTTTATCTCCTCACAGTGTAGGAAATGGAGCTCGAAGCTGTACTTTTGTGCCTGGAGACGTACATTGGATCGGAGTTGAAGTCCGCGTCTTTGTTGACTTCCGTGTTCTTTTCTCCCTGCTGAAAATCTGGCGAAATTTCAATTCAAAATATCAATTTCATTTCGTGAAAAATCAAAGTTAATTTCAGCTGGTGTCACATAAATTCACAGCTGGGTTCCCAAAATCAGTGTAGTGCAAAGAGTAAAGTTTATGATTTCAGAATTTCACTTCGTTGAATCAGGATACACTACAGTTGGCGAGGCAGCTGGCTGTCTTCGGCGCGCTGATTCAGCGGCAGCCATTGTTCAATGGGTTTTTTATGAAGTGGAGCAATATTCTACCGCTTTCGTTCGAGAACGTCACTGCGGCGTTGTTCTGCGGCGAGAATCCTTTTGGTAAGTTGTGACGGATGTGAATGAGCACGGATCTATTAAGATCGATGGTACTGAGCTCTCACGAGTGACATCTTTCAAGTATCTTGGGTCAAAGTCACGTCCGATGACAGCTTAAAGATGGAGGTGAATGCGCGTGTGAGTGCAGCCTGGTCCAAATGGCGCTCGCTGACTGAGGTGCTTTACGACAGGACAATACCTGAGCACCTCAAATCGAAGGTTTATAGAACAGTAGTCCGCCCAGTAGCGACGTACGGTGCTGAGTGCTGGCCCGTGACGAAGGAAGTTGAAAGCCACCTCAGTGTAATGGAGACGAAGATGCTACGGTGGACGGCTGGAGTTACGCGTTTGGACCGCGTTCGTAACGACACCATACGACAGAGGTTCGGTGTCGCCCCGATATCCGAGAAGCTGCGCGAAGCTCGTCTTCGATTGTACGGCCACGTCCTTCGCGCTAACGACGACACCGTGTGTAAGATTGGCCTGAATCTTGTGGTCCCTGGAAAGCGGCCCAGAGGACGCCCGAAGCAACGTTGGCTAGATACGTTGCGCTTGGACTTAGAGATGGCTGGTGTGCACCCTGATCAAGCATTTGATCGGGAGAATTGGCGTCACCACACCAGAAGAGCGGACCTCGCCACCAAGCGGGACAGACGCTAATGAAAATGATGATGAAGTTCAAGGTATTCGATAAAGTTTGGTATGGGTTCGATACAGTAGGTAGTGAAGCGGTGCCATATTTCCACGACTCCAGACATTGAGGAGAGGTAGATTAGATTTACTCAACGTGGAAATGCTCCACGGAATTTCTGAGAGAAAAACAAAAACAACGATCACAAAAACCAAGGCAAAGATGTGAACCGTCGCAAACGTAGTTATGAAATAAAGGCAAACTTTCATTAAAACTGGAACTGAATAAATGAATTCTACCTAGGCATACATTCCGAAAAAATAATGAAACACAAAGACAAAAACAAAAAATCTACGCTTCAAGAACACAACGCTCTTTCTTGAGAAAAGGCCTGAACGACCTCGGAAGTAGTGACAACAAGCTTAATTTCATTAATTAAAAATCTGTACTTATGGAACACTCTGTTGCGAAAGAAATTCGACCTAATTTGGTTTTAGCATCAGCACCTCTGAGAATGAGACCCCCTACTTGGAAAGAAGCTGATAGTATCAGTAAAATTCGTTGACACTTAGCCTGACAGTTAAAATTTTGTGTAGCATCATCAAATCATTCATGTTTCTCCCGCTTTTCAAGGAACACAGCTAAAAAAAAAAACAGTTCGCCCAAACATCGGCCGCGGTGGTAGGGCTTCGGAGTCATGATTACCCAAAAAATTTGGAAGTTTAGGAGAGCAGACTTTTCGATTTTGCCCAAACTTTTCTCGGGAATTATTTAGGGTGCTGATTTTGAATATGATGACTGCTTTAAGTATTGTGGTGGACTAGGGTACGTTAAGGTGGTTATGGGTGAGTAAGCTGTCTACGTTAGTAGAATCGTTTTTTCTACCTGCTTCGTCGGATTTATTTTCCAATGTTCCACTTTGAGATGGAAAGCAGTGCGCAGAATTTGGAAGTTTAGGAGAGCTATGACGATTCGGTGTGAATAGCTGAATTAATTGTCACTGCCGAAGTAGGAACGAAATCGTTGACAATGATCCCATAAATTTTTACTCACTAGCATCCACGATAACCTCCCTTCGGTCCACCTATTTATTTATTTATTTATTTATTTACAAGTGCTCCGACACGCCTAACGGCGTGTCTCGTACTAGCGCGCTTAGCGCGACTTTGCAACATCACTGACTCACGGGAATCAGTTTTTGTAAAACCTAAAATTCGCTAACATCTAGGATCTGCTGCGTACTTTATTGACATCAAGCCGATCACCACTTCCGTGCGTTCATCATAGGCATTCTCTCCGGACCGTCCAGTAACGCCATTGGTTTGTGCTGCGCAGTACTTCTGCCCCCAGGTGGCTCCTCTGCAACCGTTCTCATGCTCAACAGCTAACGTTTCCAGGTATCGTTGACATGTCTTCCGAAGCCAGGTTCACTCGTTTCTTCTTACTGGATCCAATTGCTGGTCCGCATTTACTGGTCTCCCCCCCCCTCTCTATTGCCCTCACCTCACCTTCCTGGTCCCAACTCCTGGCCCACTTCCTTGTTTCACTATTGACAACTACTGGTCTCTTCTCGTTGGTTCCCCGTTTTGATCCCTCCTCCAGGTTGTTCCTTTCCCTTCTGGTAGCTCTCCTGGTCCATCCTGTAGGTCCTCCATACTTCCCTTCTCCACTACCCCCTTAGCTGGCCTCCCATGCTAACGGCAGAAGTCGGTGACACGCATTTGGAACCAGGACGCTCAGAAACGCGTGCAGATGCCGCTGTGTCAAACAGAAGGAGGCTGCGCTTCCTCGGCCGCAGCAGCATCCCATGTTGAATTCTGAATTTGGTCGCTCGTCATAGGACGACGGCGTCACTCCTACATACTCCAGTCGCTTATTGCGCAACGTATGGGACCCGTCTTCTGGATCCAGATGCTCAGAAACGCGCACAGATGTGCTGTGTCAAGCAGGAGGAGGCTGTGCTCCCTCTTCTGCAGCACCACCCCATGTTGATCGGCAACGTTGCCCGCGCGAGGTGTACGGACAAAACGTGCACATGTTGAAGTGCACGTTTTGTCCGCGCCGGGTTCGATGAGGCGTATCCCACGCAGGTAACATCATTCAAACGCCATCGAAGGCTAACTCAATTATGTAGTGGTGGATAGATTTGGAGGTGCCAGCGGCGCCGCTGGGGCGAATAGCAGCAGCGGCGATAATATGAATCATTATTGCCGTCGCCGCCCCAGCGGCGCGGGCAGAGACTGTCTGCTCTCTCTAGCCCTTCGATGAGTCATGCTGCTCAGCGGCGCCCGCAGCCGGCGATGGGCGGCATGACTCATCGTTTTCGCCGTCCGCCGCCCACCGCTCGCCGCAAAAGTGTGCGGGGCCCTTTAAGGCGAAAGAATGATAACTACAAAGGAAAACTCAATGCGGATATGACATCAACATAGCTCACCATAGGTAAAACGAGATAAGACGTTCAAAGCGAAACAATTATTGTTGCATAATGAGTAATTCTAAAAAGGACAACAAATGAACTCTATCAGGAAGCCCTAGAGGATACTCCAGCAAACCAGCTTCTTGACAGCCGATAAAGATATTGTTAGAATGTTCCAACTAAGCAGTTCGTTAAAATCAAGAAGCACTCGATTAGGAAAGCTTTTAAGCCTGACCTGAGTTCTAGAAATTGGAGCCGTAAGTTTGATCTTGGAACCTCTTCTAACATAGCTTCTTAATGGAAACGTATTATTTGAATCCAGCTCAGTCCTTCATGTCAACATTCTGAAAACCATTACAAGATCATTCCTATTTAATTCGCCTACTCCGCAAACTGGGTAGTCCAAGTTGCACCGTCCCCTGCTCTCTATTAGGAATAAACTGATAGCGCAGAACATTACAGCGCGTAACAAGTTTGCGTGTAAAGCCATTATAAGCACTATCCAGAAGGGCGATATATACCCTTTTCACGTCAAATTGGACACTCTTCCAAGCTAGTCTAAGACTTTTGGAATCAAAACGAACTTTTCCAGATCGAAATGAGTTTTAGGCAGGTTAAACTACAGACTCACTAAGGTGGTTTGAATAATTTTTTGTTTAAGAAAAATTTGGCATGACTTTCTTTGAAATTTTTTAGTTCACCTTGCCGAAGATGTGTAATAATTTTATAAAAATTTATTTTTTCAAGAAAAATAACAAATTAAATTTTGTCTTAAAGCGCAGCAAGGCAGCAATTATGTTGTACATTAGAATACTGGATCGCACCACCAGGAAAGCAAGTCACAATGTTTCTGACTGATAGTGTGAGTACTACTTACATGCAGCAACAAAGTCAGGATATGTGTTTTTTACAATTGCTTATGTTGCACCGTTTGTAGATGTTAAACTGCATGCAAACAGAAATTTTTCTATCACTTGAATAAAATTCGCGAAGTCCCGGGCGTATTCTCTGTTTCGGCAATATAAAATTGCCGCCTTCCTGCTCTTCAAAACAAACTTTAAATCATTGTTTCTCTTCGAGAAATAAATTTTTTCGTGAAATTTCAAACTATGTGCTTTTATTGGGAGGTAAATTCACACTTCAAAGAAAGTTATACTAAAATTTTCCTTGAACAAAAAATTATCTTAATTTTGAAGAGTCTCTCGTTCAACGTAGAAGAAGCTCATTTCGATTTGGAAGAGTTCGCTTTGATTTGGAAAGTCTTAGGCCAGCTTAGAAGAATGTCCAATTTGGTTTTAAAAATGTCTAGTTCGACATGAAAAGTGTCCAATTTGATTTGAAGGGTGTCCATTTTGGTTTAGGAAGTGCCTGTTTCGACGCGAAAATGGTATATAATACTAGAATCAGATATTGTACTCGTGGTCAAACAGAAAACAACTCTACTGGACACTGTTTGGGCGACATCTGTAATCCTCTACAGCCGTACTACCCATTGTAGCTACGTGACCAGCTGAAATTTTGAAAATTGACACCATATTTGTGAACAGTATTAAGTACACTTGTAATAAACCTGACCCCGGAGGTTTATTCACTTGTGGATCGCACGGCCTCTCGGGCCCTTACATAACAAAACACCGGAATAATGCAACAGTTTTATCAACAACAAAGTAAATGCTCTTGGACTGGCATGAGGGGCCGCGGAGGTGTATACCGCCGGAAAAGGGGGGAAAGGCAGGGAGGAAGAAAGGAAGGAAGGAAGGAAGGCCGGAAGGGAAGCCGGACGGGGAGAAGCCGAACGCCTCAGGGACGGGGAGGCGCCGGAGCCTCAGACCACGCGGCCAGCGACCCAGACGTTGTTTTGCTGTCGCCTTTTAAACCCAGATCCGCGAGCAGCAAGTGGCGAGGGGTTCGGCTCTGTGCGGCTCCCGGTTGAGCTCCCGGTGGAAAACAACGGTGGTGGCTTTATAGACGCTACACTACACACTTCCCTACCGTTATATCGCCTCCGCATAAGACGGGACTCTCGATATAACATAGATTTTCTCTGGCCCCGGCCAGCTTACCTTTACGCCAATACTAAAGAACTCCGCTTAGCACGCGTCGGATACAACGCCACTCCCGTTACAGCGCGGTTTTCGGAGAAACTCTGCGTTCAAAATGACTCCCGTTATAACGCGACCCGGGTTCAGTTCCGGTCCCACTCGGAAAATGAAGACGAGCAAGATGCTGAATGCGTCTATGATTAGACCTACCCTTCTAATGCTTCATTCACATTCACGACGAGCGCCCGTGTAACAATATACTGGATGCATATAGTAGTTTTTCATGCGTGCGCGGCCCACAAAAGTGTTCATATTCAGTAATAGATCGAGCACAGTGAAGGACTCTCGGTATGTAGTCGTTAGAAGCTGCTGTAACTTGGAGCGTTTGCTCCATCAAAACGACAGGTGTGGATTAAAACGCAGATTATTCAAAACAATGTCCTACACATTTGTTTTAAGCCCAGAGCACCTGGCATAGAGGCCATATGCTGTCACATGATTTTTTGTTGCGATCAAAACTCTCGCGCCATGCAAAATTTGTACCTGAACCCTATGCTTTACGGTCAAGATCACAGCAACATCGCTATTTACCATTTACTATTCTATTTAAGCCAATAACAGAACGACAAAATCAGCAAGCGAAAAGCATGGCAACTCTACGACTATATAATATAAAACTATATAATGAGGAAGGAAGGCATGTTATGTCCGAAATGAATCTGCTAGCTGAGAAGACCCCATGATATAGATTCGTGTATACCACCAATTAAATTCATTTGGTCAATATTGCTCACTGCGTACACACTGCAAACGCTTCATCCCTCTAAACGATGATTCCATTAAGGACATTTCATTATAAAATTTCTGAGGAAGTACAAGTATAATATTATTTTTCTAATTCATACGCTGTTTGACTACATGCAACATCCCGATATCGTGGAAGAGTGCTGAGAGCTCGCTTCAACGGACAGGCGGATGCGGTGCGCGATTTAACAGCGCTGATAGCGTAATGGGTTAACATCCTGCCTGAAAGGTATAGGTCTATGTCGGTTATGTAGGTACGGGTCTATGTCCCGCCTGGTGCGAGAGTTTTGATGGCAACAAAACATCCCATAGCATCAGGTTACACAGTTTCGTTGCTGGCCACTAACTTCTCTCTGGTACTCATTGTTCCTCATATCTGTCATAATTATGCATATGGCCGGCAGCAGAGTCTTGCGGGTGCCGCGGACCCGCCATGACAGCGGCGGGTGGTGCGGCGCCGCGAGGGTCACTGTACGCAATACTGCGTACTTTTGCCGTAGTTGCGGCTTCTAAGAATGTCAGAGATATAGTAAGAAAAACGCTTTTTCTTTTGTGAAGAAGCGTTTTCTATGCCAAGTTAGGAGTTCTTGAATGTAAGCCCCGAAATCTAATAGAACACTCCTTATAACTCAACAGTTCTGTACCATTTTGTGTTTGCTCTCACTTTTGTCGTTCTAACTCCACTAAAAGTTCCTCGGTTGAAAAGAAGCTCGGCGATAACGTGGTAGCCCTTGTGATGACAGCATTCCCACCGATGCGTTGTTGAGTCCGGGCGGTCTGTCCGATTCAATTATAGATAATACTTAAAAAAACGGTCTGCTTTATTGTTGCATTTCTGTGCAAGGGTTTTCCCTAAACCTCACACGGCTCATTTGTGGCTGGAAGGCAACGAAGGTTTTCCGTGCAATTAAGGTTACCTAATATCGTGCTAAGGCTTTTTTTTTGCGTTACGTTTTGAGTGCAGGATTCCATACGCCTCCATTTGTCGACACTAGCGGTGATTATATTGTTGGTTGTTAAGCCCTTTTATGAACAGAAATTACGCACCAACCTATTACATTCCTAGCATGTAATTTCGTTTAAAAAACGTTTCCAAGTAAATAAACCACTATCGACACCCATCTATCACGTCCTCGGCGGGTCTCACCCGCAGCTCCTGGCGCTGCGGGTGAGAGCCGCCGTGAACTGCGGCAGCCCTTGGGGACCTTTGCGTGCGGCGGCTCCGCGACAACTCGTCCGCGCCACGGCTTCCACCACAGTGGCAGCGTGGGTCCCACTGCGGCGGGAGCGATATGGACGAGTTCTCGTGGGGTTGCCGCGAGACTCTATAGAGGCCCTATAGCAGTGATCATCTCTGAGGACAGTACGTCATTAATAGTCTAAAGATGTTCTTTGCCTTCACACTCTTCTCACGGCCACATATTTCATTGCTATAGCCATATTTAGCCATTGTGTTTTCTTTATTGTATTTCCTTTCTTTGATTCTACGCGGCAAAGAGTCTAAAGAGGGTCAGCTCCACTTAGGACGCGACTCCCTTTATAACGCGGATTTTCTCCAGCCAAACGCGTTATGACGAGAGGGAACTGTATTAAGTGTCCCGATCAACCCTCTGGGTGGTGTTTTTGCGAGAAAGAATTTTTCGGCCTTCCGGAGAGTACTCCATGTTTGACTTTCCGTAAATCTAGGCCTAGTGAATGTGCCGCTGTAAGTTCGAATACGTCAGCTAGCCAAGATATGTAGCACAGTTTTATCCATCTGACTTTTCGATCTTATCGCCTTCGTCGAAGCCTGGAAAGCTGGAAACGTGCAAAGACATTTTTGATTTCTGATGCCACAACGATATATTCAACGGGGAGTGTTTGGGAGCTCCATAAAGCGGGGCTTTAGAGTAGACTCACAGTGTTTCGGTCGGGAATAAGTCGGTAGTCGGTCGGTAAGCGACGAATGCTGTGATCAGCATAAGCTTCCCTCGTTTCATGCGAGATCATTTATTGCACAGGAACGTGCTCACGATGATGAACAATAACAAGTCAGGTATCGGAAACTATAACGACCCACAGAAAACAACAAACAGCTGTATGTTGCGTCTGAAGAACGCAGGAGTTCTTAGGCGAAAGGAATAACTCGACTGTACCGGCATGCATGTACATTATAATGCGATGAAGCTGACAGCAACGATTTGTGCCTCAGTCTCGATCAATCTCAAGAGCAGATTATGCTGTTCGTAGGCGTCCTAGGAGGAATCATTGAAATCCAGGCGGTTGGCATGGTGTACGCAATTCAGGGGGAAACGAGAGAGAAAGACTGATAGTCGCGCCCACGCGGTATAAGTGACATCATTTAACGTGCATTCCTTCTAGACACGACCACGGAGGGACTCACACCTGCTTCGAAAAAGGTGAAGACGGCTTTCGACACTCTGAGGAAGAACCTTATAGAGTGAGTATCATAGAATTGTTGTGTTTAGATCCAAAAAGGGCCTATATTCCAAACGCTCTCAATAAGCATCGACGTCGAGCTCCAACCCAAGGCATCGGTCGGACTGCTTTGATTAATTTAATGAAACAATTACTTCAGTTTCATCGACAACGTCGTACCTGGTAAGCAGGAGCACGATAAGAAGTTCTGTAATGATGTTTGGGTTCATAACGGTAAGAGTTCTATTATACATATATGGGCGGTATCTTCGCATCGCTGATTTGTTCCTGCTTTTAGACTTGAACTGTTCGGCTTTGGACACGGCAGTCATGCAGAGGTTACGACCGCTGTTCACCGGCTACATACTTGTCACACCACCTTCGCCGGTTGTGAAGAGGATGGTTGATATGGTAGGAAGCTTTTGTCCCAAGTTGGAAGACGCGGCGCAGACTGCCGCGTGCACACCGTATGGAGAAGCGGTCAGGCCGTACTTGTATGGAGGAGAAAGCACCGACTTGTCCACCGACTGGTCACTGTAAAACATTTGCATCCGAAGGGCCCCTCTGCCTCCCAAGTAGAATGAGTGGCGCATCTCGCAATTGAATCGACTGCTGTCCTCATATATGTTTTTTTCTCTAAATATGATTGGTGAATGGACCGTTGGATTGACAGTAATGCAAGTTGGCGCTGCTCGATCCTTTCAGTTCGCGCTACGTATTCTACATTTACGTGATGTAGCCTTGCTCCTTTGAATGCGTATTTGATCTGAAAAATCTTTTATAGGGTCGGTCACCCTTGTTTTATCTTTCCAGACCAGTCGTTCGGCGGCCTAGCGGCCGCCTACGACTGGTTGGGGGCTTCGCCCCCAAACCCCGAGAATAGGACGCCATGGCCGCTACGGGTTTCCTATTCTTTCCTAGGCCTTCTGACCATTATGTTAATCGAGATGGATCGGCTGATCTTCCTCGACGTGATCCTCAAAAAATCAATAATATCGATCGATATCGATTGATCCGACTTCAGATTCGTGTTCAGCGACCTCGATTACCCCCAAGGCCGAAGTTTCGCGCCACTTGAACGCCATCCTCAAAAAATCGATAATATCGATCGATATCGATTGATCCGATTTCAGATTCGTGTTCAGCGACCTCGATTACCCCCAAGGCCGAAGTTTCGCGCCACTTGAACGCCATCCTCAAAAAATCGATAATATCGATCGATATCGATTGGTCGACTTCAAATTCGAGTTCAGCGACCCTGATTACCCCCAGGGCCAAAGTTTCGCGCTACTTGAGCGCCATCCTCAAAAATTCGATAATATCGATCGATATCGATTGGTCGACTTCAAATTCGAGTTCAGCGACCTCGATTACCCCCACGGCCAAAGTTTCGCGCCACTTGAACGCCATCCTCAAAAAATCGATAATATTGATCGATATCGATTGGTCGACTTCAAATTCGAGTTCAGCGACCTCGATTACCCTCAGGGCCAAAGTTTCGCGCCACTTGAGCGCCATCCTCAAAAAATCGATAATATCGATCGATATCGATTGGTCGACTTCAGATTCGTGTTCAGCGACCTCGATTACCCCCAGGGCTGAAGTTTCGTGCCGCCGACGTGTTCGGCACGTCTACGGCATCGCCAGGCACGGTTGCCGACGTGTTCGGCACGGCTATGGCTCGCCATGCAAGGTTGCCGACGTGTTCGGCACGTCTACGGCTCGCCATGTAGGGTTGCCGACGTGTTTGGCACGTCTACGGCTCGCCATGCACGGTTGCCGACGTGCTCGGCACGTCTACGGCTCGCCATGCATGGTTGCCGACGTGTTTGGCACGTCTACGGCTCGCCATGCATGGTTGCCGACGTGTTTGGCACGTCTACGGCTCGCCATGCGCGGTCGCCGACGTGTTCGGCACGTCTGCGGCTCGCCATGCGCGGTCGCCGACGTGTAGTCATTCTAAAATTTCCTTCAACAAGCATTATTCAACTTTTCGGAGAATGTCCAGTGCAGTCTGAGAAGTTGTTCGTTTTATTTTGAACTTAATTTCAAAAGCGATTTCAATTTCAAAGCGTTCAACTTAATTTCAAAAGCGTATACGAGTGTCCAATTTGGTTTGAAAACTGTACAATTTGACGTGAAAATGGTATGTAATAGTCTACACCTTCGATATGAGCTTCTAACTATTTTCTAAAGTTTTCTCGAAATGTTTAGTTTTTACAAGATTTCTGCTACTTTGCTTTTTTTCTGTAATTGAACGCTGTTTCAGTTGAATAATCCTCTTCGAATGGTCGATTTCCTTCGACAGGAACTATTCCAATACCCGGAAATTGCCGACGTCTTACAGGAGGCTCTTTATGGAAGCGATTTAAGAGCTGCTAGTTTGGTGGGTCTCTAGACTGCTTCGCTCAAAAATGTTGTTCCGTATTTTTTCCATCGATGTCAAACATGCGCGAGGCACCCTTCCAACCACCCATTCCATTTCCGCTCCTTCCGTTTCTTCGGGGTTAATGAATCGACGATACCAAACTTTCTGAGAAGAGCAAAGCACTGATCTGTCCGTCGGCTGGCGACAGCAATTCATTATGTAGTGCAAATTCGCATTCAACTAGCCCCACTATATTCCTTAGGTATAGAATGCGTCGCGCATCCCAGAAAGGGGTTGTTCAACGACGATCATTTTCCTTTATATCCCTAACCCATTTCTTCTTTCAGAACCTAAGGACGCTTCTGCAACGGATGAGCCCTGGTATGCCTATACCACCGAAGACGCTGGAGAGCATAGAATTCGTGTTAGAGCACATCTTCGCTCCGTCGACGGATCCCTACTCGTTCGGAGCGGTGACGAAGAACATCACAGAGATACTCAACCAGTACACCACGGTAGGCATCGTCGTCACTAGGTACGGAAAGGATATTCGTGGAGTAGCAGCCAGACATAATACTGCCGGCAGCTACGTGGGGGTTCGGGCTCATATTTGACCATGAGCTCGGATCGCCTGTCTACGTTTTCGCTTCTCAGTGGACTGTGAAAGAGCGTATGTTTAAGGAATTCCAGGCAGTGATTGTGCTTCTGGCCATCAAAGAGGTTCAGAAACCTGCCAAAAACATTACCAATCCTAAGTGCTCTAAGCTACCGAGTTTACTCCATTCTAGCCTTCCGTATTTCTTATATTTTAATCACTGCGTATTCACCTCCATAACATTTTCAGTGCTTTTTGCTGGAGCGATTCGTGATGGTCGCGAATGAGACGTCTATGGAAGAGACGGCGACGTGCCTGGCCAACTACCAACAGTACTTCTCCGGCATTGTCTTCGTGAACATGACCGACAACGCCACCGAATTCGATCGAATCACCACGTACAAGATTCGCCACCTGCCGACCATGATTGACAGTCAGTTGATCCTCCTTCTTTGAAGAAAGATTTATGGGAAAATATGAGGCTCTCGAAGCTCCGCAAAGCTATGCGCACTAGCTGATACAATGAGAGCGCGTGTGCTGGATTTTTTAAATGCACCTAAGGCGCTCTAGGTCCGCTATTTGTACAGAATGCTGTGGTAGTGAAAAGCGTCGACACCGCGGCCGGTTCCCTTGTGTTTGGCTCTGGTTCTTCCAGTTCTCGAAATCGCTGATTGGAGCACCTTGTAATCACCAAGGAATACATGATTGACCAGGTCCAAAATGAAGGATGAAACGCGTCCCGTCTCTGTTTTGGATGTGCCACGAATTCTACTTCAGCTGGATGTCGTGGAGGTGATTTGAATGCGTGTTCGGGCTATACGATGACTTGGCCAGTCGATGGACAAGTTGGTGTTTTCCTCTCCAGACAGGTCTGGCACCAATCCACTGACTCCCGAAAGATGGAGGGCTTGGCTGATCCTTTTAGTCAATTTCGGGGCTCCATTAGAACCGATTGTGTGGTAACAGCTCCTTTGTTCTTGCTGAAGGCCAACTATAAATCAAATACGTTCAGGGGAGAGTGAATAACTTCATTGTGCGGCACACATGGGAAGAATAACGTTGACCAGCCGTTATCTATCGCCGCTACCCTCAAGCTTCCTTTCTGAGTACTAGTTTACTATCCTTCGTGTTCAGGACTTCAATATTCAGTTCAGAGATTTTAAACATTTTTCTCCCATAACAATAAGACTCTGGGCGCCATGGTTCAGGTTGGTACGTTGGATGAAGCGCGTTCCGTCCCTGTTTTGGATGTGCCACGAATTCTACTTCAGCCGGATGTCGTGAAGGTGATTTGAATGCATGTTCGGGCTATACGATGACTTGGCCAGCCGATGGACAAGTTGGTGTTTTCCTCTCCAGACAGGTCTGACACCAATTCACTGACTCCTGAAGGATGGAGGGCTTTTTCTCCTATAACAATAAGACATCGGGGCGCCATGGGTCACGTTGGTACGAATTGCGAACAATGCCCATGGAAGTCAGTGACTGCATATGCTGGTGAAGTTAAGATAGCCAAGGTTCCACTACGTAAAATGGAAGCGGAAAGCACGGCGCAAACCATTTTATTGTGTTAAGTCTCCAAACAGTGGGCGCGTGTATTGCAGTCGGAGGAGGTACCCGATACCCTGGTTATGATTTTCCGCGCCGGCCAACCAAGCCTTCCATCCCTTGGGGGTTGGTTAATTGGTACCAGACTTGTCTGGGCTGAACTAGCCACCACAAGTCATTTTAGATATCAAATACGCATTCAAATCGCCTTCACATTATCCCGTAGAATGTGTGGCGCATCCCAAAAGGGATCAAGCAATGCCGTCCTTTACCCTTTATCGTTATCCTTTACCCAAGCAGATGGTGAGCTTGTCGCGAACACTGCGGCAGGAACCAAGATAAATGCCATAACTGCCATCAAGCTTTCGAATCTGTTCCGCTGAACATTCTCTGCGTCAAACTTGAAGCTTACGTAGTAAATATGTGAATTAAATGGTGAAACTGACGAATTAAATTGATGATGAATTGATTTGAATCAAGAAAGAAGATAAGCAAAAAGACTAACTAGGTCAGGAACGAACCCTATATGCTCGGGTCACAATGACTAGAACAGTCCGAGGCAACCAGGTCCGCTTCATCTGAACAATCCGGGGGGCGACAACACGTGCGATCCTTACCGTGTCTGCGACTTACAAGGGAGGTCAATGAACGTCCCGTGGCAATTTCAAAAGTGACCTATTGAGGGTTGTAGGGGATTGTACGAGAAGCACCGTAGTGGTCTTCAAATTTCCTGCGGACATCTGGGTAGGCCAAAAACTGCAAAAAACTATTTCTCTTCAGTGCGGGCCGATAAAGCAGAACTGACGCCTGGAACTGCCATGTCGTGGTTAGAGTGCAACCTGCAAAAGGATTGGGGCTGGAACAATAGCGGAATTACAGCGACTTCACAATTTGCTTGTTAGCGGTACAGTGACCGAAGTGGAACGTGGAGGTGCGTCGCTCACCATCACCGGCACAGCGAGCTGATGGCCGAGTGGCTCTGGGGGCGGGCTTGCGGGATAAGTGACGGGGGTTCGGATCCGGAGCTGCTGCTCCTGTATTGCTGGTCTTGCTTCATCCTTTTTTGTCGATATGAAGTGTATCTTGACCGCAGTAGTGTACCATACTGTTATTATAACTTTATTTTAACCTGGATGATACGATATAAACGCAAAAATAAACACCCAAAGCAACAGCGTTCATAGTACATAATTCGATTGGTCATGAGGAGGAGCAGGCGATTTTTCTTTGCCTACAAAATAGATAACTTCAGAACTCCAAAGGTCGAGGAAAAAATTATTAGATTGAGATTGAGAAAATGGATAAAAAAGATTTATCTTTATTTTTCACTTATTTATTCATTTATTATGTATTAATTACGTATCATTGATTTTTATTTTTATTTAAATTTTCAATTAATTAATTGATGTATATATTTATATTTGATCGATTGTTGTGATCGTCCTTCGACAGACTATACCACACCCCCCTGACTTAATATCAATTGTATAATACAATGTGTTCTCCGCGCCGAGTTATTAGTTGTTTTGCTAACTGCCTTCCTCCCGATTACTCTGCCCCTATTCGTAGGGGGACCGCCATAGCAGATGCGTTTTGGGGCATACTTCAAGATGCTATGTATGGGGTGATATTGCTGATGAGGATGAAACACTCCAGGTAGTTTGTTGTCAGTATGCTGTGCCAAGCGAGGTTTTTAGGTGGATCTTTATTATTGCGGCCTGACGTTTCGACTTTCCGTCGTCTTCAGAGGCGCATAGGATCCACCGTAGGGGCTGGTATTCGCCCACGCTAGAAGACCAGTAGAGGCGAATGACATTTCATGATCTAAAAACCTCGTTTGGCACAGCATACTGACAACAAACTAACTCACCATGCCGAGGTTTCAAGAAGAGAGAAGTTGGGAACTCCAGGTAGTTTTTTTTGTTTCATGTTTATTGCATTGACGTTCTCTCGTTCTTGATGTTAGCTTAACTTGAACGGAGCGCAGGCTATAGCCTGTTAGCCGGACGATGACAATGATGCGGGTGGTATTACATCTCCTAGTGACAGTGAGGAGGATGCTGCTGTATGTGACGGCCGTGAGACCACTTGCAATATGATTGAATGAGGATGAAGAAGACAGATTGGTGCTGTTATACTTTCTCTCCGAGGTCGAAGAGAGTCGAAAAAAATCAAACATAAATATAGTTAATTAATTATTAAAATGAAAATATAAATATTAGAAAATAAAAATAACAAATAAAAATTTTTCCTCGATCTTTCGAGTTCTGAAGTTATCTATTTTCACTTTCCACGCAAGCCCTCCCCCCATAGCCGCTCGGCCATCCGATCGCTGCGGCGTTGGTCGTGAGCGACGCACCTCCACGTTCCACTTCGGTCACTGTACCGCTAACAAGCAAATTGTGAAATCGCTGTAATTACGCTGCTGCTCCAATCCCATACCTTTTGCAGGTTAGATTCTAACCACGACATGGCAGTTCCAGGCGTCAGTATTGCTTTATCGGCCCGCACTGAAGTGAAACGGTTTTTTGCAATTTTTGACCTACCCAGATGTCCGCAGGAGATTTGAAAACCACTGCGGTGCTTCTCATACAATCCCCTACAACCCTCAATAGGTCACTTTTAAAATTGCCACGGGACGTTCATTGACCTCCCTTGTTGGTGGAGAATCCTGCAATCTCTTTAGTGAATGCATACCTGCACTGCACACCTGTTTTCTCTCTAGATCGCTGCTCTATTCTCTTTCCATTAGGCCGTCTCATTCAAAGCAGTGATCTCCCTACTTTTCAGATACTTATTCTTACGAAGACAGGTCGAGTCGGGTCCTCGATCGGAACAAGCCCTTCAACGATCTGAAGTATCTGACCTATGGATTCTCTTTTCTACAGGGTCAGTTTTCTCCTTCATGCCTATCTCTAAAGAAACAACCATAAGACCACAATGATTCAGAAGCCGTCGAACGAGCGATCGTCGGCATTCGTGTGAATTCCACGCGCACTCTTGGCATGTACGCTCAGCAGGAACCATATCCTTGTGTGGCATACGACACGTGAGTTCGCCGAACGGCAGCTAAATAACGTGGGTGCGTCGGTAGTAATGAATCAGCTTCAGATTTTACGTTGGCAATTTCTACGGGCTCTTTGTGATCCTGTCTTTCGTCATACCGGCCTCCTTGCTGGTGAAGAATATTGTCCACGAGAAGGAGCTCCGCCTGAAGGTATGCAGCTGAGCCTATTTGTGCACGAACACACTAGACCTAGTGAATGGCATGCTCTCTCTTGGACATAGTATCACGCAGATTCAGCTCTGACCATGAGTGTATTCTAAGGAGCAAATGCGAATCATGGGCCTCGGAGATATGGTGCATCTTTGGTCGTGGGCAATCATATCTGTCGTGCTTAATCTAACCAGCACCGTCGTCATCGCCCTGATCATGAAGGTAGGACAACTTTTGGTTTGGCTTCTGCCATCTACAGCGACGCATTCACTCCATTGCGTAATACCTTTCTGATAGTGTTGTATGCGTTTTGCTCTCGTCTCCGTTCTCATAGCTTTGAGATATCACCCTCTTTATGCTTGTGGCCTTCCTATCTGTAGTGGTTGCAGAATAAGGTTCTCGTTGTTCTCGTTTTCTACTGTCTTCCTCACTCTTTCGCCACCCTGTTTGTCTCTATCTCCATGTCTCCCTTAGTAGGACAGCGTTGTGTCTTCCACCAACTACCGCAAGCAAAACCACGAGTAGGAAGCCGTAGCTAAACTCCCACGGAGCCTTCATGTAGCCAAGCGGTGGTTATTGTAGCGACGTAATAATCGCATCATCCTTTTTATGTCAATACCACGCAACTACAAAGCGGACGATAAGGGAATAGAGCCGAACGAGTTTGTAGGCCTTCTTCGTGCCGGCCTTATTTCTCTTGGCTTTTCCCTTAGCAGTGAAGTGGCTTCTAAACCGCTGTGACTAGGAAGATCTGGGGACGCGTGGAAAAAAAGAAGAGTGGAAGTACCGATGGACAACCCACAGTTTTATCCTTCGCAGATGAGTCTGCTACCAATTCACCGACCCCAGAAGGAAGGAAGTCATGGTTGGCTTGAACGGGCAATCCGCCCAAGAATCTTGTATAGGGGTGCGCGCGTCAGCCGGCCTCCGACTGCACTACAGCTCGCCCTCCATATGCTTTCGTTTATTTATACAAAGCTTCTTCCATTCTACGTTTTCGTGCTGCCAAGTTTTGTCTTAATAAAATTAATTATGGGCCGGGCGCATGTAGCGCAGTCGAAGGGGGTGCCGGCTGTCGCGTGCACCCGATACCAGGTTCCTGGTTAGGATTACCTGCCCAGGCCAACCAAACCTTCCATTTCCTCGGGGTCGGTGATTTGGTACCAGACTTGTCTGGGAAGGATAAAACGCTGCCTTGTTCATCGGCTGGCCACCGCATGTAATTGTATGGCCAATACGCATTCAAATCGCCTTCACGACATCCCTTAGAAGTAGAATGCCTTCCGCATCCCAAAAGGTATTAGTAACACCGTCCTTCATCATTTATTCTTTAACTATGGTCCACCCTGCAGTGGCGAAAAATATCACAGCGGGGAGTGTTGTTAAGAACGTCACTGTAGTTCCTTCTTTCATCTTCGTTTCTGGAATTTAAAGGCGTCTAGTTAGTCGTGTTGTTGAAATTACGGAGCCTTCTCATATACTCTTTTGTCCGCTTCTAATACCTGCACGGTTAGCGTTCTAATAGTCTTTTCTAACGTTCTCCCTGCAGTCTTCCAACTCTGATCTAAAATGTTCTCGCTGGTGATTTCAACACCACTCGTGCACAGAATTGTACTCGTGACGAGTATTTCTCCATCTCATGTTAGGTACACTTTTCCTTTCATTTCGTTCATACGCATTTCTCTAACGTAATACTAAGGCGACAAATCAAGATCGAACCTTCATTTATACTAGGTTGGTGAAAAAGTCTTGCATCCAGTGCAATTTTTTCAAAGTGTTATTGTTTTTTTTTTGTGAGCGACTTCAATCTACAAAGTAACTACCATTTACATCTGCAACCTTCTGCCATCTGATGGCAAGATCATGAATTCCTGTCTTCTAGAATGAAGTCGGCTGTGACTCGAAGAAGTGCGCCACCTCGGATTCCAGCTCGGTTTTGAAACACCTTTCCCTCAGGTGTTGCTTGAGAGTTCGGAAGAGGTGGTAGTCCGATGGCGCAAGATATGGCGAATCGGCGGGTGGAGCAGCACCTCCCACCTAAGCTCCTGCAACTTCTGGCGAAACGACCTTGCAACATATCTCCACGCTCGCCGTTTACGCCCGCCTCCCTCAGCTTCTGCAGCTGTGTAGCGTAGATGTTCGCTGTTACTGCGGTGCCGTCGTCATGGTAGAGCATCCCTAGAGAATCCCAGCAACAGCACCTTCCTCTGGTGAATGTTCGCCTTTGGTTGCTTCGGAGGTGGTTCTCCTTGAGGGAGCCACTGGGCCTTCGGAGTATGGTTAACGAAGAAGATCCAGGTTTTATCTTCAGTGACGACATTCTCGAGAGAGTCCTCATTACGAAAACGAACAAGGAGAGACTAAGCGATAGTCAGTCGCGAAGTCTTGTCCGAGTCACGGAGATGGTGGAAAGAATACAAATATAATTATTCTGAAACGTGTATTATTATAATATTGTCATTTTGAAATATTCTAGAATGTTTGTGCTACAAGTACGTGGCACCAGACAGTCCTTGGAACTTCCTGTTAAATCTTGGAAAATTTTCAAAATTTTGGGTGCAAGACTTTTCACCAACCTAGTACTTTACTTTTCATGGCAGATCTGCGTGTTTGAGCAACCGATTTCAGTTCGGGGATCTGATGAAGCATGCCGACTTCTCGCTGGTACTCGTCTTCCTTATGCTGTTCGCCCTGTCGTCCGTAGCGATGTGTCTCCTGCTGTCGACCTTCTTCTCCAACGCGAACATCTCGACAGCGGCCACCTGCCTCGCCTACTTCCTCTTCTTCTTTCCGTTTCAGCTGAGCAGGAAGGCCAACAGCAGGGCGTTCACGATTTGTACTGTATGTTTAAACGAGCGAACAGCTATAGTGGCCATCCATGTGCTGGTATCATGCCACGTTTTCAGCTGATATTCCCTCAAACCACGCTCGGTTACGGTGCCGCTATGCTGGCAGTGTTTGCAGACGACGGGAAGGCAACGTGGAAGGACATCCACAGCATTTATTTACCAGGTTGGTTCTGAGTGTTACGTTAGCGTGAAGCATTGATCCAACTGTTTGGAATGCGCCATACATTTCAGTTCTACGTAGGGCTAAACATATGCCTCGAAGATCTGCGCAGGCGATGGGATATAAAAGCCAGTTTTCAAGTGCAAACAATCTACTCCTGGGTAGAAGTACCTGGTTTACCTGAGAGAGGGATCGAACTCGACCATTCTACTAGCGCGTAAGCCGCGTCAATGATTCCTACGCGTCAGATTGACCAGCAGTTTAATGAATGATGAAAATATTTGAGGATAAGGGAGAGCGGTACTCCATCACCTTGTGGAATTTTTCGCTACTACCTTTTTGGGAAATCGCGAAGGCAATTTGGGTGCGTATTTGGCATATGCAATGACTTGCAGTTTCTAACCGAATTCGTTGTCATTCTCTGGCAAGAGCAGCAGCGATTCACGACAGTGAAGGGGTAGAATGTGTAGGTTCTTTGTCCGAGACCCGAAGCGAGAACCTCTATTTGGTGTCTATGCAACGGACGGCGTCGCTTTGTTCATATTTTTGGCTTCTACCATCAACCTTGCAAGTGAATATTTGTCTACATAGTACAGTGATCTAGTACGGCAACGCTGTAGTGCGGCCTGGGTTCAGTTCCCCATTCCGACCAGCCTTTTTTATTCTGTGGCGATTCGTTGAAAGATTTATCGACAATGGAGAAACATTTGTTTTCCTACCATCGCAGAGGGAAATGCACTCGCAAGATCTCCAGATAGGCAGAATGCGTGGCGGATCTGAAGTCAGATCAGTTAGAGACTTCCTATGCTCTCTTCCTATAGGTCTAACGATAAGTCTAACAACCTACTGGCTTTCAGCGTACGAAGTTGGCCTTGTGGAGTGTCTGGTGGCGTTTGTGGTGGAGACGTTCCTGTTCATCGTTCTGGCTTGGTACAAGAGCGCTGTGTCTCCAGGTTAATATTTCTTTTCCTTTGCATACCAAGTGTTGTACAGTCTCAGCGTTAAATGAGTGAGTGGGCAAATATAAAAATATCTCATCAAAAATGCGGATAAACTGGACTGGATAGAAAAGAGAAATCGAATAAATGAGTAAGTTTTAGTAATAGTAATGTTTTAAGTGTAATGTAGTTTGTCTAAAAAATTGTGAAGTAGTAAATTCATATGGTTGTTGCACTCTCTGTTTAAAGTCGAACTGGTTGGTTACCTGGAAGGCTGAAGTTTCCAGCACCACTGCTTTCTGGGAAAGATGTTAGGCCATTACGCCACCGCCGCCTTTTCGAACACATCGTTTCGATAAACCTGTCAGCGCTCCGATATGTAAAATTTTCAAAAAAAAAAATAAAATTTAAATAAAAGTTTAAATTTTTTGGATGTATCATCTCAAAAGCTAGCTTTGACCTCTAGCTTCCAGGGATCGTCTACGCTATTCTATTCTTTGTGCCTGTCACGAATGGTTTTGTCATCAGCTGTTTCTTCCTCTATGATTCTTGAGCAGCGCACTTTCATGAGTGCATGAAATAAACAAATAAATAAGTAAATAAAACGTTATTTCTAAATCGTAAGGATGCCAAATCGAATGCTTACCGAGCATCAGGAAGAAGTCTGAACGCTTGTAGTATCCGTTCGGGAAAATGAAAACACGACATTACAAACAAAAACAACGCTATAAAAGCGAGCTTGAACTGCAGGACTACAGAGGTCGATTGTTTGCCTAAAGTTTGCCTAACGTTATCTAACGGTTGTGATCTGATCACGAACCTGAGATTCATTTTTGGTGATGAGGAAGGTTACGGTAAATTCTGGCTGGTGCAAATAAGTAAGGATAGTGAGCTCATTATTGCGGATGTCACACAAGCATCGTCCATGGGAGAAACCTATTTATTTATGAAGTTTGTTTAGAGATTCTCATCACAAATTGGCATTCGTTTTAAATTTCTTCTACAGTCTTATGTTCAATTTTATTATTTATTTATTTATTTATTTATTTGTTTGTTGAATACGTCATAAGACGCGCCATATACTATGGTTGCCGACCGATTCGTACCCAAAAATGGATGTCTTGTTTCCTATTCTTCCTCACATTGTTCAATGAGTCATTAGGCCTGCGTTGGACATTTTTTACTGAGTATTAGTGGCTGTTCAGAATTAGGATCGTTCAAGAGTTGAGTTGTTTTTCCTATGTTTTTCTTATGTTTTTCTTGCGTTTTCCTTCTTCTCACATGTCTTACAGTGTCATTATGCCTGCTTAAACTTCTTTTTTATCTCCTTCCTTTTCTGATTCTGTTGCGGCTGCCAGAGCTTAGGTACAGAGGAGCCTATTAAGACCCAGATGCTTCTACTCTTAGTCACATATTTTTTATACTGTTCATATACAGATATAATCTATAGGTTGCTACATTTAGATATGCTTTATTGCAAGTTGGTTAGGCTAACTCAGTTCCTATGGAAGCAGCTTCGAATGGAAGCGTAATGAAGGCCTGGGTATGACCGGAATTAAGACCGGACTCCCAGGTGCTTCCTTCTTATAAGCTGCTCGAAAGTGATTTCCCTATTCAATCGGAATCATGCCATAGCTATACTGGTTGCCTAACCAACCTCTGCACCGTTATACCAGAACGAAAATAATTATAAAACAATTACGTAACTTTGAGTGATTAAATTACTTATTACTATATTCTCACGCTACGACTACCCATTGGTTCAGGCTCCTTGTACTTGAGCTTTTGAATGGTCGGACAACACTGAAAAATTACAGATTGCAGCGCATAGTGATACTACGTTTCTCATTGTTGTTCTGCGTTAGATTGTTGCAGTTGTAAAAGATTACTTGTTCGTTATCTCCTAGTTTGAGCGCACTTAAGGTGCAGTTATAAATAAATAAATAAATAAATATAAAAAAAGCCGAAGAACGCTCTCAAGCAATCTAGGCAGATTTTCCATGCAAGCAAGCGTCGTCCACTTATCAGTATTGTAAACACGTAAACACTGACAACAAAACTCCAAAAGACGAGGAAAAAAAGGGGGTGAGTACGAGGTGCCTAGTGCGGAAGGATGGATATGTAGGAGTTTAAGAAAAAAGAGCTAATTTTGAAAACCTGACGGTGGATTTAAGGCCACCGTTAAAAATTTGTAGACTGCTGGTTTAAATAGATTAGGCAAACCAGCCTACACGGGCAGCGTACATGTCGGCGAGGGCCAACGAAGAGCATGTTCCCTAGATAGTCCTATAGAAGAGGCTTCTAATGGTATGTGAACGATTCCAAGCGGACTATAGAATATATTTGAACATGACACCTGTGGCCCCATGGAGCGCCGTTTGTAATTTACCTAGCACGTGGGTTCAAAATAATTCATAAGCCAAGAGATTCATCAACGCCAGTTAGACAGCTGCCATAGGAAGCGTAACGAAATAGAAATAGGATAATATAACTCAATAAAAAACTAATATATTAGATAACAAGCCTTCAGCACTAAACACCCCTGAGAATAAACTTAACATTCTGAGCATAGCAACACTAGATTACACTAATAAAAAAGGCCTGGAACGCTTGAATCCATGGAAAATTTACTATTACTATTTATATTTTTATTTTATTTAAATTTAAATTTATTCAGCAATATTTCGAACTTGGAAAACAGGTCCCGAACAAGAGAGAAGGAAATTATGCTACCGACACAATTCTCCTTCTTACAATACCCAATCTTACTACAACCCATCATGAGAAGCGAAACGAATTTCAGATTCGAGACTACCACCTTAAAGAACTTCCAGTAGAAGTTTAGGCGAAGACGTTTTTCTGCTCCTGAAGTTTTAAAGCACTGTTATGCCGAAGACCTCATTTCATATGTAATCCAAAAAAGTATTCTGTGGACCACCTAGGGCAAAGTAGGCTCCTGTAACTGTTGACCATAAATTCGGATAGACCACACGTTGCTGTTTAGTAACGTACCTTTACAGGAATATACGGTGTTTCATTACCATGGTACTTCTTGGTCACGAAACGGTACTGGTTTCCGAGTTCTCGTTCCACATCAGCAGTTGATTTCAACTTGTCCGCTGACGATTCTCCAGACACAGGTACATTATTGATTGCTTTGATGTTGCGAATTCTTGATAGATTTCGGACCTTTCAGAAGTTAGAAACTTCGAAGTGTAGAATTGCGTATCGTTCAAGGGCACGGTTGTTTTGTCCAGGGAGAAACTCGAGCTGAGCTCTTGTGCTCTACATACCACCCCGACACTGTCCGAATGCCTCACATCTTTAGCAAAGAAATCAAATTTTGCTGTTTTCAGTGCTCAGCGTTGAGAGCAGGCTCCGCTCGAGGTACTGGCGCTGCACATGGTGCTATCCTCTTTTCTTTCCCACCGCCGTTTTTTCGTAGCGGAGCTCAGATGCTGACCCAGCTTGGGGCTTAATCTATTCATGGAGAAAGTAGCCGTGTCCTCCGCCGATCTTCGGTTCCGACAAAAAACGCTTTTGTAGCACTTTTAGTCGGCGACAGCTTCGATGACGAGCCGTCGGACATGTCGCCAACTGTCCGCATCGCTAACATGAGCAAGGTGTACGGCAACGGAACCATAGCGGTGAGTCCCTAACGGACGTTGCTCGAACACCGGCAAACACTGTGTTTCTGTTGCAGTTGGAGAACCTGAATCTGCGCCTGTACGAGGATCAGATCACTGCTCTTCTGGGTCACAATGGAGCGGGAAAGACGACGACGATGTGAGTAGTGGCCGACTGCTTGGGATGGCTGGGGTTTCATAGAAGAGACCGTATCTACCATTCAGGTCAATTCTGTGTGGCTTATACTCGCCGTCTTCTGGTACCGCTCTTGTATACGGCCATGATATTCGAAAGGAGATAGACCGTGTGAGAGAAGTTCTGGGAGTGTGCCCTCAGTACAACGTGCTGTTTCAGTTGTAAGTCGCTTTCCCGGGTGGAATAGACAGTGAACATAAAAACGCTCAAAAATATAAATAAAAAACTTTTTAGTTTGACAGTGGCCGAACAACTGAAGCTCTTTGCTGCCCTGAAAGGAACGCCGGACGAAAAGATTCAAAATGTGAGCATCTGAATCTGATGTGAAACAAGTTTTATACGCACTTTGGTTGCCGTGCCGTACTATTGACGATCGCCCACTCATTTTGCGGTGCGAGTCGCTGACTAAAGTACAAGGTTAAGGATAAAGGATGGGTTAATCAATTTTTTTTGGAATGCGCCACGCACTCTACTTCTACTGGATGCCATGGAGTCGATTTGAATGCGTATTTGGTCATACAATGATTTGCGATGGCCAACCAATGAAAAAGTCGGCGCTTTACCCTTTGCAGACAACTCTGGTACTATTTCAATAACCCCGGAGGGATAGAAGGCTCGGTTGGGCCGGGCGGGAAATCCGAACCAGAAACCTGGTATCGGGTGCATGCGACAGCCGGCACCTTCTCCGACATGCGCCCATCTGACTACGGTATCCAAAACAAATCCGTCCGTCAAATGAGGTGTTTTGCGGCGGTATGCCACTAACGAGTTCTATGTCGATCGTGGCGCCACGCCATGCGACGACGTTGGGACTAAACAATGCCTTAAGGTGTTGCGAAACGGTGATCCCACTCCTTTGAGTATATCCTCCTCTTCGCCCGTGGGCATGCGGGACTGCTAGGAGACACGATTCGCGGGAAATGGTGGAATCGCTATGGTAGGAGTGGGTCACACCCTCTTTCTGGCAGTTCTGGCAGAAGGATCCCGCGTAGTAGCGTCCCGAGCCCACGGGGCGATGGATGCTTCGTCCAAAAGGGCAGGTTCTTTCAGGGTCAGCGATTCGCAACGTTAGGTTATTCATAACTTATTCCGTAAGAGCGTAGCAATAAGTTGGCAAAAAGACATAGCAAGAAAGACCCCATCTGGAAGGGGGACCGACAGAAGGGGCATCGTCCTGTCAAGGCACTGACTGCGTTGCTGTCCTCACTCCAGGTTAAAGGCACTCCTTGCTTCATCGACTCTTGCCAACCAGCTGGATCTCCAAATGCTCCTCCCTTTTGGAACGATGTATGGGAAGACTCAAGGGCTCAAAGCGACTTGGGAACGGGAGTCTTCTTGTAATACGGATCTATACGGCGTTCGTTGTTGTACGAGATCAGGTATTTTACACAGCACTGGAGGTGGTAGCGGCTGGCTCATCCCGAAATACGGGTGAGTGCAGATCGGTGCCACGGGGTGTGGGTGTTGCATTCGATCAAGCGACGCCGGAGGTGTAGTGGTGTAGGGCATTCGTGCTCGGTTAGAAAGAAGTACGGATGCTAGTCCCACCTGGCGCTAGAGTCCCGATCGCAGCAAAACATCGTAATGAGAGCTTACAACCTCATCAACAGTCACAGGCTTAAAGAAAATGTTTTGGTGAAAAAATCATCGACTTCATGCTGTAGCTAGATTTGGGATGCAAAGGTTCCTTACATGTTGTATTTTACTCAGCAAGTTAGAGGTGCCATAATATTGTTTCAGGAAGTGGATGACATCCTGCATGCTGTTTCGCTTGTCGATAAAGCAAACGATCTGGCCAGCACACTCTCTGGTGAGTCAAAATAAAATCTCTGCCTGAAATGTGCCATGCTTTCCACTTCTACGGAATATCGCGGAGCAAACTTGAATGCGCATTTGGCCTATAGTAATAATCTAATGACTTGCCATGACCGGCTGATGAACAAGTCAGTGTTCTTCCTTCTATCTTTCCTAGATAAGTCTGGCACCAATTTACCGATCTCGAAGGGATGGAAGGCTTGGTTAGGCGGATGGGATATCCGAACCACGGAGCTGCAGTTGGGTGCATGCAACACCCGGCACCTCCGCCGACTGCGCTAGATATGACAAGATAATTTATTGCGTGTTCCAAATGTCGGGAACGTTATGTATCAACCTATTATTAAACCTCTACAATGTCGCATAAAGGTTCAATGCGTTACGCATCTCAGAGAGGTTGACTAGAACGGACCGTTGTCCTTCGACCTTTAATAGCGTAGGTTATGTCAGCTTCGGATTCAGGAGGGATGAAACGTCGCCTTTGCATCGGAATCGCCTTCGTCGGTGGTTCTCGGTTCGTGATTCTGGACGAGCCGACTGCTGGCGTCGATGTGACGAGCAGAAGGGAGATCTGGCAGCTGCTGCAGAACAACAAGAAAGGTAATCTGCCCCTCTACTACTGCTCACGTAACTCTAGATGTTCGTATCTACGGTAGGCGAGGGCGAGCTCTACTGATGTTGTGAGTGAGTTCAGGTCGAACGATTCTGCTTTCTACTCACCACATGGACGAAGCCGACATTCTGTCCGATCGAATCGCTCTGCTCTCCGAGGGTCACCTGATTTCGCTGGGCAGTTCGATTTTCCTGAAGAACAAGTATGGAGACGCTTTCTATGTGCACGCCTGTAAAAAGGTGAGTCAGATTTGAGTGACTCCCAACAGATTCTGCGGCTCTTGCGTGTTTGAGCCGAAACGACGGAGATATGACATACTGGTTGCATTCGCAAGCGGCAAGCCTTTCTACCCATCAGGCACAATGTCCATCTTGGTGGTTTGCGTGACCTTTCTAGAAAAAATCATCGAATACAGGAATTAGTTTAGTCCCATTTCAGGAGCCTTCTCTCGACTACACCTCTACCGTCACTCGCATCGTTACCGAAGCAGCCATACCTATCAGGCTGAGCGACGAAACAGACGATGAACTGGTGTTTTCGTAAGTTCACTGAAATACGTAGAGCCAGAGGCATTCTACCGCGCACCAGGTTATTATCGGGCTTTATTGTGAGCTTTTAGATGAACATAACTTTTGCTAATCACGGTAGATCACATGGAAGAATGACGCAAAGGACTAAATCTTCGAAGATTTCAAATCGAAAATCCATTTTCCTGGCTTGAACTCACGATCAGTCAAGGAATCTGTGCGCGTCTAAGAAGAACATTATTGCCTTGTCCTCATTCGCTGTTGCTCATTCGCTTAGGTAATGAGCGCTTGTCTCGTAGAAGTCCGTAGACATACGGCGCCCCAAATGTAAAGATGCAGTGTAAGACTATCGGCAGCCCGTTAGGTCTTGACTAAGCGTGCAGCAGTCTGTGATTGTACAGAGGAATAAACAGCAGTGTTGGTCACAACAATGTTTTCGAGCTTGAAGGGAGAAAGGTTGTTCTCCACTAATCGGTCTTCGTCAGCCCTTTCACCGTGTCCCACCCTTTCTTTCTCTGAGCAGTGCTGCGAAGTTTCCTTGAAAAGGGTCGAGCTGGTATAGTGGATTCCCTATACTAACTGACGTACAAGTCAGGTTTTATCCTCCTCAAGTTTTCGGGGCTCCAAGGCGGAACTTAAACCGATTCACAATAGGTTTGGAATCAGCGCTTCCTGCTTGCACCACTACTTGAGGTGAGGAACGACCATAACTCCTTATATTAGATCGTTCGGAAACGGCAAAATTATTTCGAAACAACACAACTTTTTAACAACATTTCATTATTCAACGGAGTAATGTCCATCAGCATCGACTGCCTTCCGCCAACCTTCCACTAGACCGGATTCTGTTGGCATAGAAAAACGGCTGGAGGCGAAAAGAGCCTGAAGGTCATTTTCGAGGTGTTTTGCATGTACGATGAGTGTGGCAGAACTTCTCATCCGAGTTTCGAAGTTCTTCGCGATGTGAGGGCGCACCTTGTCATGCAGCAAGCGAACTTTGTCGAGCTTTGGGTGTTCCTTACAGGCCAGTCTGCAGTTGAGTAGAGTAGACCTCGGCAGTAACAGTCGTGTTGTCAGGCAGCAGCTCAAAATGGTAGATTCCGCGAGCTCCCCACCAGATGCTCAGCATGACCTTCCCATGAGGGTCACGCTTACGGGTTTGGCTGATCTAGAGGATCCACTCTTCATCTCCAGTGACGATCGTGCCCGGCCATTGGAGGATAGTGCTTGGGAAGTGCAGCTGAGTGCAGATGTCGAGACGCCTTTGGTTTTGCTGCGGTCAGTTCATGTGGGAGCCACTGACCGAGCTCTTTCACTGTTCCAAGAGATCGCAGTCCATAGTTCACGATGGACTGGGAATAACTGAGAGCGGCAGCAAAATACGCACAGCTTCATATGGAGGTGGTTGCTCCAGCTTCTTCAGTTTGTCTAACGATATCGCTGCGGTTCGATCAAAGCGATCTTCGAGATTCCTGCTACCGGCTGTGAAGCGAAGTATCGATAGGCTTCAGCAGTGGAGTGGTCGTATTCGAACTCGTAAAGGGGTACGTGTCGAATATGAGTAGACACTTCGACAATTGTACGGTGAAATAAGGAAGGAGTCAGATATGTTGTGGGCATACAAGTGTGTAGTGTCCTCATGTTGTATTCAGTGGAAATTCTCAGGAGGTTCCTGAAAAAAAAATCTGGAGTTTTGCGAAATTTTCGGCAGGTACTTTCTGGATATCCTAATAGTTGGTGCAGCGATAGTGGAAAGATGTGGCTCTGTAGGCAGAAGTGTCACCCCAGCCGTACCGAACACCGCTGTTTCCCAGAGAGGGTGTACGGTCGGTGCTATGATTAGCTGATGTTTTATCACCTAACTTGCGGGCCACATTAACGACTTGCACCGAATAGCACCGAACACTGGCTTACTCATACACTAGTACGTCACTACAATCGCATATCAATGCAATGCAGGCCCACTTCTTGTTTTAATTAGTGTCTGGCCCATTCGTAACTGGTTGATTCGCGCCGAACTTTATATTTTCCTCCTTTTTCTGTATGCTTCTAGCCTCTTGCCTCTTCCTGCATCTGTTAATGCCAAAAGGAGAGTGTGTTGGTGGAGATCCCATATTATATATATATATATATATATATATATATATATATATATATATATTATAAACGGTTAAGCGTGTGGAGTTCATTTCAATGCTTTGTTTTCAGTATACCAATATCGACGGACTCTTTGAAGCTCGAGAAGTTCTTCACGTTTTTCGACATGAAGAAAGCACAGTATAAGATTGGCGAATACGGAATTTCTGCTCCTACTCTTCAAGAGGTAATGCTCTGCAGATTCGGTGAATTGTGTCGTTTTACGGGGGAGACCACACCTTCATGGAGAACATAAGGCAGCACATTAAGATGCGCCACACTTCAGATATTCGTGAAGCTGACTCCACAGAAGGACTTCGTGGTGCCCAAACAACGTGCAGGACTTCTGGCGAAGATAAAAGGCGGACTTCGAGGTGCAGCGGTGCAGAGTGACGAGAAGGCGCTGATAAAGACGGTGATGAGCACGATGAGCGACGCCAACGGCAGCAGCAGTGCAACCAATGGCTCCGGTACTGGTGCCACAACCAACGGCTCAAGCAATTCACGAGAGGTGGCTCCTCAGATTGATCTCGAGGAAGGTGCGGCGTCTATGTGCAGCTGTGTACAAAGCGTAGGTATTGATTGATACGCGAATGAGTTTTCAGACTTACTGCCACCACTCCTCTCCGGCTGGCCGCTAACTGTTTGCCATACGAAGGCGATTCTGAAGTCCAGGTGGCAGTACACTATCCGCAGCAAGAAACACATCCTGTTCGAGGTACGATCCTAAATTCTGGGTCTCCCTTTGCGATTAGAATCTTCAGACATTCAGGTTATCCTACCGATATGTCTCATCTTTGGTTGCGAGCTGTACGCAAAGATTCAGTTCTCAGGCCCTTCCAGTTACGTCAGCTCACAACCAGCCCTGCCACTCATACCAGAGATGTACGGGAATGACACCTTCAGCTATGTCAGGTACTGCTTCGGTTGTTTTGACGTTTAATGTGCCCATTTCGAGAGCACTATTGGCCTGAAGGCGTTTTGCATAGGGGACCGGGAGCATCGGACCAAATGTCCTTGACGCCAAGCGGAGCTCTAGTTTGTGCTCTTTACGTTGGATCGAGCAGCGGTGGTGGTGCAGTGACCTTAGTATCCTGTCCGCATAAGGGAGGGTGCTGGTTTTATTCCCATCTGCCATGTGTTTGGATCACAAGAGAATATTGACAGTTTTAATGACTGGTAATCTCTACAACTCGTGCTTTCAGCCTAGCAAAAAAACTAAGTAAATAAATTCAGTCTATTAACACATTGACGACAATCGCGGTTTGCAGAAGGCTGCATGAGACGCGCGCACGTGCGCTATGAGCCACTGGTGGCTCATAAAATTCTTCGCAGACCACTCTTTTGTTTTGTGCACTTTTTCTTTTATTTTTTATATGATTCCGTTACTTATAGTCAGAACATAAACATGGACAGGGTCCATAAGATCAGTCCTGTAGAGGCGAACAAGAAAAGAGTGTCAATAATCAAATGGAAAAATAAAAGTGCTTCATGCTATCCACGATGCATGATGGCTCGAGGTCAACAACGATGGCCAAGTCAACTATAGTCCATGTATACAATGGGGCAAGATATTTATTGATACTAGTGATCAACTGGCCAGCTTCTGTCCCTTTGTCCGCAGCATATACAAATGGTGTGTTTATGCCTTCTAAGGCCTCTGTTATACTCCCGCGGGAGCATCCGCGGAACGTCCGCGGACCAATGGTGCACGGCGGAGGCGGGCGTGGCGAGGCGCGGCGATTGGCCAGGTGAGGAGTCTCGGCGCGACTCCCGCCCTTCCGCGGATGCTCCCGCGGGAGTATAACTCAGGCCTAACGCAGACTTCATTGGTCAACTCCTGGAAGCTACACTGTATGGCTAAAGAAAAAATTCGCCTGACATGATTTAAAATTTTCGAAAATGGTTCGTGATTAGCACCCCAAATAACCCCCATTAAGAGAAATTGGTTACCATGACTCCGATAGCCTTACGCACCCTTAAGGCCTCCGCACACTTTTGCGACAAACCGGCAGCCATGCATCTATCAGTATCCATGATGTGATTATGACAATGGCGATGGAACCGCGCTGGCGATGGAGTAGGGTGGGAAAGCTGAGGATGAGTGCCTCCTACGCGGCAGTTTTGCCGCCCACGGGGAAGTTTTGCTGCCTGCCGTGTGCCGCGTTGCCGCAAATGTGTGCGGAAGCCTTTACCTACCGAAGCCTACCGTAATCGGCCATAATTTCGAAAGCTGATGTCAGATAAGCACCCTAAATAGCCTCCAGTGGCGAAGTTTGGGCGAAAAAATGCTGACTTGAATTGATTTCACTGTAGAATTGATCTCTCTTCTAGTAACTTTTGTTTTGATATACAGGGTGCGGGCGCGTGTGGCGCAGTCGGAGGAGGCGCGACTGTCGCGTGCACCCGGTACCAGGTTCCTGGTTCGGATTTCCCGCCCAGGCCAACCAAGCCTTCCATCCCTCCGGGGTCGGTGAATTGGTACCAGACTTGTCTGGGAAGGATAGAGCGCTGACTTGTTCATCGGCTGGCCACTGCAAGTCATTGTATGGCCAAATACACATTCATGTCGCCTCTACGACATCCCGTAGAAGTAGAATGCGCTGGCGCATCCCAGAAGGGATTGAGTAACGCCGTCCTTTATCCTTTATCCTTATTATACAGGATGCGGCAAAATTACCCGTGCACCTAAACGTTTTAATTTTTCTCCCACTTTTCCCCGAAATTCTCCCGCTTCACTCGCATATGTTGGCCGAACTTTGTGGAACACATACGTACTTGTGTTACAAAATGGTTAAGCGTTCCAATCTACGAAGTGCTATTATCGAACTTCATAAGGCCGACAAGCAAGCGAGAGATATTGTGAAGATCCTTTCCGTGCCCCGAAGAACGGTTCAGGATACAATAAAATGCTACAAGGAATTAAAGACCGAAGAGGATAGAAAAGGAAGAGGGCATCCACGACAGCTACCAACCGGAAAATGTAAAACTCGTGCGAGAAAAAATCCGGAGAAACGCCAGAAGATCGATGCGCCAGATGGCAAAAGAAGTATGAATAAGAGAATGGTCAGTGAGGAGGATCGTCAGGGGAAAGCTTAAGACGTTCCCTTATCGTCTACAGAAATGCCAACTCACGGACACTATGAAGAAGAGGAGATTGGAAAGATGCAGAAGGCTGCTGCAATGGTTCACGGTGGCACGCACTCGAGATTTCGTCTTTAGCGATGAAAAGATTTTCACGTTGAATCCATCCCAAAATGAGAGAATTAGGGGATTCGCTTGCTGATGCTACCGCCGAAGGATGACTTCAGGATAGTGCGAAAAAGCCTCAACTATGGTCCACTATGGTTTGGGGAGGAGCCACATCTTCAGGAATAACTCCACTTGTTTTCGTCGAAACTGGCGTGAGAATCAACGCAGCGGTTACAAGGACGTACCGGAAAAAGTTCTCAAGCCGTGGGCCGATTTCCACTTTGGAGAAGCCTACTGGTGCTTCCAACAAGCTCCAGCACACAAAGCGAGGGTGGTCCAGAACTGGTGCGACGAGCAGCTGCCTGACTTCATCGCACACGACACGATGAATGGCCCTCCAGTTCTGCGGACCTTAACCCGCTGGATTATTCTGTGTGGGCCGTCTTAAAGAAAAAAGCTTGCTCTTCCAGACACCCAAATTTGGACTCTTCTAAAGAGCCGTTTTTGAAATCCTGGGACAAATTTGATGAACATACCTGCGTGCCACATGCGAAGCGTTTGTCGAACTTCCGAAGGACTGTGTGGAGGCTGAAGGCGATCATTTTAGAAACTGCTAGCACGCTTTGAACTGCCATGATTGTAGTAGATAAATTTGATTGTTAGAATTGATCTTCGAAGTTTGATTTTAAAATGGCATTGAATTTTTAGTGCACGGGTAATTGCTTATTTCTGTTAATCATTCCCATATCAAAGTGATTAGGGGACACAATAAACACGTATAAAAAACCGACGGCAGCAGTACAAAATAGCGCGGAAAATTATGAGCCATCGGTGGCTCATATTTTCGTCAATGTGTTAGTGATGCTCATTATTCTTAATAAATACAGCATCTGTCCGTTGGTCATTCGAGGTGAGTGGATCGTAGTCATCAGAAAGATGTAGAATAATCAAAGGATAAAGGACAAAGGTCAGCTTTAACTCTATACCTTTTGGTACGTGCCACGCATTCTACTCCTACGTGATCTCGTGGAGGCGGTTTGAATGCGTATTCGGCCTGTACAATGCCTTGCGGTGGCCAGGTGATGGACAAGTTAGCGACTTATCCTTCCCAGACAAGTCCGGTACCAGTATACCGACCCCGGAGGAATGGAAGGCTTGGTTGGCTTGGGCGGGAAATCCGAATCAAGGACCTGGTACCGAGTTATGCGACGGCCGGTGCCTCTTCCGACTGCTCTACGACGAGATAAAGGTGTAGAGTGTTTGAGGAGAAAGCTAGACGGTTAGCCAGCACAGCACCAGTGCTACCTTCGCTTCACACAGTGATGCTATCATGTTAAGCGCTCTTTTTAGGAAGTTTCCTTCGAAATGTTGAAGTCATATTCAGCGCTTTCCACTCCCACATTTATCTGGAAATTTTCAGTTTGTGGGATCGAGATCCGCAGTCGTTGTCCTATCAGCTGATGAAGTCGATGGAAGAATCGCCCAATATGGGAACTCGTTGTGTTAACGAAGTCCCTGTATTCAGAAGGTTAGTGATTCACGTGTAAAGGTGCTGGATCAGTTTCTTACTCGACACGTACGGAAAATTGATTGTGCGTATTAACGTGGTGAAGTGATCGATTGTTTAGAGATTTACCGGAATCGAAACTGTTTTGGATAATGAAAAAGAAGCCAATGTAGGTTCTCGGTGTCTTTGCATGTTCATTGCATTCGTCCAGATTTTGCATTTTTTCCACGACCATTTAAATGTAGTCACGTTTTTGTGATGTGCGAAGAAGTTTTATCTCGAGATCTAAATTAAAACTCCATCGTCGCCATTCGATTTTTCCCAGGTCTAGTTTATATAGCACTTTGGTCGCCGTTTACCGCGGAGGTACACTCATCGATATCGATTAGTACTCGCCGATGATCGATATGGATGGCTTCCTTGCTGTCGTGATTTGCTGAGCTCAAGTATAAAACCTTCTGAGTGGCTTCAGTGCAGCACTTCCGATTAATACCCTTCCTATCCATCTAACAGGACTGCGACTCAACACTCCCTGCGCCCTATAGCATGTGCTACGGCGAAAACCAAGACGCGCAGCTCGAGCCAAGCTGCGACTCCCTGCTAGAGGAATGGCTTGGTAGTACGAGGCGTGTATGTGTATTGACTGAATTAAGGCAACTTGCGGCTGGATGCGACACGACTCTGGGTAACGGAACTTTCGAATGGAGCGCCAACGAGACCGAGATCGACTACAATGTCGACGTGAACTGTGTGTGCATCAGAAGCTTCTGGAATTGTTCAGCTGTGGGTTTTATTGATTAGATTAGCAGGTTATCACGCCTCTGCTTCTCTTTGAAGAGGGCAATCAAAAAATGCACCAGTCGTTATTTTTTCTTCAAAGGGGGTTCTAGCGCGGAGTCTATATGTACTTCCCCTACCGTGACAGGCGCCAGCTCAAAAGACAGCGATATCAACCCTGCGTGCTGTTCAATGCGTCCTACCAGGCAACTTTTCAAGAGATTCTCCCGGCCAATTTTCCTCGATTGCACCTAATGGAATTCTGGCTTTTAGATATCCGCTGTAGAAATTCTTTCAGTTTTGCATTTTAGTTCCTGGAAATTAATAGCCTAATTAATTTATATGTGTGGTAATTTTAGGTTGAGTCATAAATTTTGCAACATTTTTGGTTTTTTTAATGGAATTCAAAGTAAACCCGCTGCAGTGTTATATTGTGTTTGAAAGCTTGCTTCCTAGCAATCATTTTCAGTTATGAATCGTTAATTTTCCTTGCGCTGTTGAAACGTCTCATTCACTAGAACAATGGCCACTCAAAGTGAAAAGTGTGTGATTTCATTTTCAATTAGTTCAGGCTCGGCATCAACCCAGCTACGGGGGTCAGGCACATTCAGGGGCCGGATTCATCAACGACTTACGTAACTTTAACAGAGAATTGTAAGCTTATCAAACGATATGGTGAACGATAAGCCGCGTTATCTGAGCTTTTAACGCGGCTTATCGTTCACCATATCGCTTGATAAGCTTACAATTCTCTGTTAAAGTTACGTAAGTCGTTGATGAATCCGGCCCCAGGAAGTCACCGGCCGGTTCACTGCTAACTGAATGAATTGATAGAGATGGTATCAGCAGTTCCTTTCCGCCCAGAAAGGCGGCGAAGACAAACCACTCGCGTGAAGATCAACTGCTGTAAACAAAGGACGACTGACCAAATCCATCCAATCGAATTCTTTTCAAACCACACTAGGACTGACACCTGTGGCCGTATTCATGAACTTTCCCGGGAACGTTCAAGGCTTCCCGCGGGAAGCGACCGGGGCGGGAAGCAAAATTTCGTATTCATGAACCTGGCTGAAGCAACGGGAGCCTCCCGCGCCGATGGCGGGAGGCTCCCGGCCTACCCGCACTCAACCATTCGGGAACACCGGGAAGCTGTCAATGAAGAGGTGTTTGTAATTGCACGCAATAGGATTTCGATGGCTGTTTTGGCATCGAAAGCCATCTTAGGAGTTATCTTCGCCGTTCGTCACGAAACGTTTTCCTAGGCCTTCTTCGAGGGTGAGGGGTGGATATTCTCTTCCTATCAAGTGCGATTGCCGCTTTCGCAATTTATTAGTATAAATTGCCTGTTAATTTAGGAAAGAGATAAATTGAAAGGCAAGTGTTCAAAATGCATAAAACTAGATGATATTTGACACTACTAGCCATGGTGAATCAAAACTCGAGAGTCCGCACGAAGAAAATGAAGAATCGACAATCTTCAATGTTCCGGACAGCAAAAAGTTTTGCTGCTGAGAAGTGCAGCTAAAATATGCTCTGCAATCTATGTTAACCTAGAAATGCAGAGTATCCCAGAAAATGTCGTCACTGTCTTATAGCCTACTTTAAAAAGCAGAAAAAAAAACTTCCAATGGCTGGCTACGAGGCGTTGAACCATATTGGGCTCTGATGAGACAGTAAAAATTCTCTAGATTTGCAACTTTTTGATAGAAACGTGTTTTTTCAAGCCGTCTCAGAGCTTGGTCGCGGTAAAGGATCACAAATTGTTAGCGATCTATGTAACGAACGATGAAATTATGCTTCATGCAAGCTATACACAAATCTGGCGTTAAATTACCTAGAGATCGTTGAAGAAGACCTTCGTAGAGGCAAAAGAATTGAACCCTACCTTGTTCGAGCATATATTTGCAGTTCCACTCATGTAATCTCTAAAAAATTGATAAAGCAATGCCGTCAAACACTCCACACACAGATTCTGAACGGCTGCAGGAGGTACCTATTGTCCAAAATTAGGCAAAAAACACACGAACTGGAGCGCGCTAGATGTGAGCGTCTGGTCACATTTACGAAAATTTACGATTTACGACTCAAAAATTGTCGTAAATCGTAAAAAAAAATCCTCAAAAATCGCCGTAAATCTCAAAATCGTAAATAATAAATCGTAATTACGCACACCCCTGGAAATTTAGGAAAGAGGTAACGCAAACTAAACTCCCGACTGAAAACGGAAATCTCGAAATGTTGTTGTTCTTAGTGTTGACTGTAATGCAGCCTATTCCCGTCCACTGCGCTTCTGAGCCACAATTCCGTGTTCTTGAGTTCCGGTAAACCCAGAAATACTTCAATATTCAGCTGAAAACCCTGTAATTTGAGAAATTAGTTTTTGAAATCTTGCAATTCCCGCCTCCGCTGCGAATCTAACTCGCGCGTCGCGGTCGCTCCTGCTTCCCGGTCGTTCATGAATAGCGACCGGGTTGCGGGAAGCCGGGAGCGGGATGCGGCGGGAGCGGGAAAGCATCTCCGACCTTCCCGCTCCCGCCGTTTCATGAATACGGCTACTGGTCTCCACACCTCCCAGTGAACTACCGCTCGTCGGCTGCAGTAGATAGGAAGGTTGCCAAAATCGCCTTCGCTAGTGCCTCATGCGTTGAAGGAAACCCAAGTAAATCGCTGTGCCTCCAACTGCCGAGAGCTCCGGCTCCGGAAGATCCTGCTATGCGTTTGGTGGATCTGTAGTGGTCTGGTGCACTGGGAGCTGCTCCACGTACACGAACCATCCTCAACGCTCCCTTTGGCCAACACCTCGTCTAGTTCTAGTAACAATTAGTAGAGAAGGAAATCGATACGAGCCAATGTTTCATCCATCAGGGCAACAGCCGACCGCTTACGGCACTTCAGACACCGGCAAAAAGCTAGGAATTGCGCTGTACCAAAATCAAACAACCACCATACACCCCGGACATTGCGTCGTCTGACTGCCATCTGCTTCGGTCGATGGAGCACCCCTCCGTGTTAGGCACTTCACCGAAGTCGATGAAGTCATGGCAGTGGTACATGACTTCTTCAGATCGAGACCGACCGAATTCTACAGAGATGTAATCCACTCAGTTCATGAAAAGTGGAAGAAACTCATTGGAAATAACGTCAATTACTTCGTTGAAATCAGCCATTTTTCTTTTGTGGTATAATCGTATTTCTGCTGCAAGACAAATTTTATTGCAAAACTTATGACTCAGCCTAATAATAAAGAATTGCTACAGGGCGAGGTGGGCAGCGTTGGAAAGGAACGCACCTACCAATCACAACCAAGCAGAGCGTGGACCAAGCACGTCAGCCAATCAGGGTGTCGACGTGCACTTCTTCTCTGAGCGGCACGCCCATTCGATGCGTCCTGTTGTCTGCCACCTTTCTAAATATGTATATTCCCCACCTTCGCGACATGAGCCAAAGAATTTTTTGCAGCGAATATCTGAAAAAAAGGTTACCTAAAATATCTGTATAGGATATCTAGAATGTCTAAAATCTCTTTGAAAAAGAATTTTAAAAATAAAAATTGAAGCAATTAGTCGATAATTAAAAACAATATAAACTGTTTGGATTTATAATTCAGTCTCTCGGTTAGAAAGCAACTGTTCAGGTCGATTATCCATTCTACTCGGTGCCAGCCGTGGTGATGAACACTACGATGCGGGTGTTCGACATGTCCTATAGGAATATCTCCCAGATGAGAATGATGTCTCGATGGCTCACCAACGATTCACTGATTCAAACGCCAGTGTGAGTTAAGACGATGCGTGAGAAAAATACGCCATTCACCCTTGTCTCATCGTCCACAAAAATCTGCAATAACTGCCCGCGTTTCATAATCTGTAAGCTGACCTGGTACTAATTCTGAGAGAATAGATGATTCTGTTGAACTGACTTCGGTATAGTTGGTGAATGGCTTTCAGATTTGTCTGAAAGGGTTAAAATCGACGACCTTTTCTCAATGTTTCACTACGACCTCAGCTGTGGATGGGTTTTCTAATCAGGGGATGTCGTTCAATCTTGAAAAGCATGAGATACAGCGTTCACACGCTCTAATCAAGTGCGACGTGGACTGCCGGGCCGCTTAGGATTTTCGTCCTCTACCTATGCACACCCAGTGCTGGATCGCCGATCTAAATAATCCCCGATACTAAGAAGTGGGGGCTCTGCTCGAAATTACCCCATCAAGGCCAATAGATTAACCAAGTAGATGACGCAGAAGACGTTCTGAAAACACGTATATACTTGTAGAGAGGTGATGCTCTGCTTTTGGCGAAGCGCTGATGGCGTAGATCTTAGGTACAATTTGAATGCATGGCACTCACGGCAGACATCTCCTTTGATAAACTGCGATTACTAAAACCTTGGAATTACAAGTGGCTAAGAGGTCATTGCATTCTACAACAGTGTTCTATCTTCTGGAGCATTCTTGGCCTACTAGCAAGTTGAGCGATGTTGGTTGGACCTCTTTCAGATGGTTCGCTGTTGTTATTTAAATATGGTGAAATTAAGCATTGGGTTGTTCGACAATTAATGTTGTTTTTTCTCATAGATGAAGTAAACTGTACATTTTTATGTAGGAGTAATTGAATGCCTTATATTATTACAAACCGCTTTAAAGGTTACACCTCAGACTATCTTCTATCAAAGCCTGAATGTCATTATTAAAAACAATTAGAAAAATTAAGTCGAAAATGGACAGCCAATGAGGGCATTATCGTCATATTTTATTGGTTTACTTTCGAAGGGACAAAATTGCGCTGCAAGCAAGGAGGAAATTATGTGAAGCTTATGGTGAGTGCTGCCTTACTGAATGCCAGTGTCAGCGTTGGTTTGCTCGCTTTCGCTCTGGATATTTTATTCTGCAACATGCAACAGATATGTACTGTCGCACAATCACTTCTGATAGCACAAAATAAAGGCGTTAATCGAAACGAACCGCCGTACGACAACCCAAGAGATGGCAAAGAGACTTGTCGTATCGAATTCAACCGCTTACTTGCGCTGACTACAGCCTGGCTTCGTAGACGAACTGATGTTTGAGTTGTTCACGAATTAAAGGAATCCACCGCCCCAAATGCGTTAACACATGCGTCTTTTTGCTGATCGTAACCAAAACGACCCACTCCTAAAAATAGTCACTACGGGTGATGAAAAGTGGTCTGCTTGCTATAACGTGGTCCGAAAACGATCATGACCAAGCAAAATACGCCCCACAATCGGCATGCAAAGCAAACATTCACCAAAGGGAAGATCATGCTTTCTCTGTGGTGGGATTACAACGGTATAGCCTGCTTGGAGCTACTTCTAAGAAACAATACTAGTGATTCCAATGCCTACTGTAGTCGGCTAACGATGTTAAACGGAGAAATTAAGGAAAAACGCTCTGAACTGACCAAATATTCCATGATGATAACGCCAGACCCCATCTCTTTGATAGCTCGTCAAAAATCAGCGGAGCTCAATTGGGAAGTGGAGCCACATCCTCGTTATAGCCCTGTCTTAGCACCATTAAATCACCCGTCAAAACCATTTGAATGGTGAAACTTTTGATTCCGTTCAAGCTGTTAACAATGAGTTGCGCCAGTTCTTCGCTTCTAAAACCCAAGGCTTCTTGAATGTGGCATTTTCCAACCTACCAAAAGATGACAAAAAGTCATCCAACAAAATGGTCGATATATCTTCGATTAATGTTGATATAAATAAATTCGCTTCGAAAAAACATGTAAAAAATCGACATTATTTGTTGAAAAACCTAATATTTTGCCTCCGATGACGTATGCATCAACTATTGTTGTGCTTATTCGGCTATTAGAATAATTATTCAAATAATCTCTGATTTTTCCATTCGAAATCGAATATTCGAAAACCGGGAAGCTTCTAATTCGGATAGTATTATATAATAAGTCATTCGAATAATTATTCGAATAGACGAATAAGCACAACTATACTATCAACCTATTAGAATCATCATGTTCGTGAAGGTGTTTGCGGTACAATGTCTGTGGGAGAAGCACGCAGGGTCTGCGATTACTTATTCAAGCTGTGGACAACCATCTCCTAAAGCCTACTCTTACATGTTCTTGCTAGCCCACTTGAATGCCAGAGAGCGTTTTATGGGAAATTCATGCATCTCCTTCGTCATGTGAATATCGTGCTTTAGGCTCGGCGGCTTCTCGTTCGGTCATACTAGTCTTCGCGCGAAGAATCTGTCGGAGGTGCAGACCGAAATCCAGGGCTGGCATATACTGGTAGCAGGTGTGTTTCTAACGCTGCTTGATGTACTTTGTCACGCTGCACTGTGCTTCTGGCCCAGGTATGAATCAAACCGCTGCCGCACTCAACGTCACCATAGCGAACTCCACCGCTCCAGCGATAGTGGACCCGTTCGTGGCGAACATCACAGCGTCAGATTTTGTAGCTGCCGTGCTCGGATCCATGGAGTCGCAGCAAAACGTGAAGGTATCAATTGGCATCATCAATTGACATCATCAATTGACAATCGCATTCTAAGGCAGTGTTTACACTTGAGCTGCTTAGCGGTATCACGTTTATCCATATTTCAAATGTGTCATCCGTATCGGTAGTCATTTGAGTGAAAGAGCAAAAAACTGCGAACCACGCAAATAATAACAGAACAAACAACAGCAATTATTAGGTTGTCCCATATGTCTTCGCCGTTTTTTTCAACGATTCACTGCAGATTTCGCCGGCGATCTCCTGCATAGCGCTGCATAGTTTTCGAAAGAGAATGACTTGCTCTATCAGATCATGTATTGCGTTTCTTTGTGCATCATGAATTTTGTCAATTTTTAGGTTGTTGAAGTGAAAAGTGAAAAAGTGAAAAAGTAGCCATTTGCGCACTTGTTCTCTCCGCTTAGGTTTGTAATTTTTGCGCAGTTTTTTGAGCATTTGGAAGACAATGTTCAGTACTACAAAAATGTGCGTTGGTCCTATTTTCTCACCTGCCCGTTACTGATTTTTAGGCCATCAAATTGGGACGTCCGAAGGAGGATGGTTATTTTTGCCGACAGCTCCTGCTCTGTGGTTGGACTTGGGTTGGTATTATATGTCACTCGAAAGAGAATGTCCTGCTCTATAAGAGTATGTGTCGCGTTTATTGATTTCTTCTGAATATCAACAAAATGCCAAAAAGAGAAAAATCGTCTTCACCAACAACTCCTTCTCCTTCTTCAGTTGTTGATATTCGACAGAAATAGCGTGAGACAATAAACGCGACACAAATTCTTACTGAGCAAGACATCCTCTTCCAAACGACATATGACACCAAGCAGGAAAGTCCAACCACAGAACCTTAGTTTTGGTAAAAATTCGGACGGAAAAGTCGGAATTCCCCATTTGATGGCCTAAAAATCAATAAAGGGCAAGTGACAAAACAGGACCAACACATATTCTTGTAGTACAGAACATTGTCTTCCAAGTGCTATAAAAAACTGCGCAAAAAATTACAAACCTAAGCGGAGAGAACAAGTGCGCAAATGGCTACTTTTTCACTTTTTCACTTTCCACTTCAACGACCTAAAAATTGACAAAATTCATGATGAAAAAAGAAATGCAATACATGATAGAGCAAATCATTCTCTTTCGAAAGCTATGCAGCGCTATGCAAGAGACCGCCGGCGAAATCTGCAGTGAATCGTTGAAAAAACGGCGGGGACTTATGGGACAACCTAATAGCAAGCGTGTAAATAGAAAACATTCATCTGTCCGTCGGACATTGACTAAGCGTTGCGACGGTCGATGTTGGCTTTCTCGTCATGACTTCGCGTTAACCCTGCTGAAGGTTTCGAAGCCTTTGTTGGGCCCAGGAAACGGAAAATCTTTCGCTTTTAGGCTTGGTTCAACAACAAGCTGTACACGTCGTTGCCGATATTTACAAGCTTCCTGAACAACGCCCTGCTCCGAGTCGAGGCAGTGAACTTAGGTATGAATTTCTGTCCTTGCCACCAGCACAAGGTTCGAGTGGTTAGGTGTAATAACGGGAGGCTACGTCTTGAACATATTTTGCCCTTCGTTTTGCCAGACGCGATTTCGAACGACATTCTAATCAGTTCTTCTCATTTCAGACCCCTCAGATATTGGCATAATTGGCATCAACCATCCGATGAACTACACGGTGTCGTCGACTTTTGATACGATGGGCCGGTGAGTTCGATCGGTTCAAACACTGAGTGTATTGTTCTGCACATTGGGCGGGGCATGGTGTGTGTGTGGCACAAGCATTTTTTACGTGTTCCTCCCACCGGACCAATTGTTCGAGATTCCTCTCGTAAATCCGTGCTCTTCAGGGACAAGCTGGTCGTCTTCCGAATCGTGCTCATCATGCTGGTACTTTGTGTGATTCCAGCTGGATTTACCGTGTTTCTGGTCGAAGGTCAGTTGATTTGTTCACATGAGGGTCCTCATTCTACTCGCATTTCTGTCTACAGTGCATCTCTTATGAGTGAAACATCTAAGGAGATGCCATACTCATTCTTCCAGTGGTGGTGTCCAAATTTAAGTATCTTGTAGAAGTTTGGGTGCGGCGTAGCAGGCGATTTATGCCAGTACGTGCTAGCCCAGAGTGCAACCTTGGAGTGTCAGCAGTGCAGCACACCTACAGATGTCCTCCTGTAACCTGACACGTCAATTTTCACTGCATCCGACAACAAAATAAATTACTTAAAAATGCGGAATTCATGTGCGAAGAAGTCTCCGTCGATCCATTCACGGTCGACGGGGAGTATATCCCCGGAAGATCCAGCTACGTGTATCTACATACATAGTAGGTTGCGAAGTCAAGCTGGTCAACGACCTAGCGCCGGAGCTGCGCCGGAGGAAGCGAGTTCCTTGAGGAGCTTTCAAAACCGTAAAAGTTATGAAAATGACAAAGAACGTCCGACTCCCTGCCCATCTCTTCTACTCCAGTGTTCTTCCTGCGCTAAGCCTGAGAGTAGTGGGCCATACGAGAGCAGAATGAACCAACAACCAGCGTCGCCCAGCGAGAATCGAGAGGACGATGCTAGGAATGACCTGACCTATGGATCTTACAAGGGAAAGATACCAGGTGACCATGGAACTTTCAGATGAGATGTACATGTGGCTTCGAACGCTGATGCCAAATATGTGTTCCGTATCTGAAAAACGTATCTGGTAATGGAGCTGTCGTCCAATCTCACGAGGGCAAGACCAGGCTGGAAAGAGCCCGGCTGTCGAGCACTGGTGGCGTAGTGGATAGAGTAGCGGGCTGGTGAGACGGAGTGATCTGTGGTTTGGCTGCCCTGTAGTGCACTTGTACTTTCTATAAAGGATTCACTACAATCAAGGCACTCGGTGAAGAATCGCAACGAAAAACATAGCAGGGAAGGAGACTTGATTCACAGGTACTATTGTGCTTTCACGACTCCGGAGGTGGAAAAGTGAAAAAGTTTATTCGCCCAAACATAGCCTAGAAAGGCTATTTAAATCGTTGACCACTTCTAAGGTCTGTTTTTAGATTTCTTGGTTACAGTGGGTTACTGTAGGCATAAGTGGCCATGGGTGAGGGACTCTTACCCAACTGTGGGTATGGATGAGCATGGGTGAGTGAGCAAGGGACATCAAGATCGTGGAAGAAGTTGTAAAGAAGGCGAAGAACCTCCACATACTTACCCATATCCGAAGAAACTTTGTACTTAAAAAGGGGCAGAATAAATGCTTTTCACAGGATACGGTATAACGAAGTAATTGTTTGTTTACTTTCACAACATAGAGGCGTCTTTTACACATGCGAAATGGTAAAGAACTGCATCAACCTTTGCCGCAAGAAACATGAACAACATCATATTAGCGGAAAATTGCAAACAGCACCGTCATGCTTTGGTAAATTACTAAAAAATGCACGTCACTGCAAGTACAGTGGACATGTTGCTGCCAGAAACGAAGTTTTTTGCCCATCTGCTTAAACGAAGGCACATGTCCAACCTTCTTCAAGTCATGATTGGTGTTACCAACGTAGCAAGGACTGCCTTCGAAGTGCTAAGCACACGATCGGTTGTGCACAAGGAAAAGAGGGAGCAGTGTTTGAGTAGCAGGATTAGGGACGTCAGGCAGGATCTCAGCACTGCACAGCCCAGCTAAACATTGTAATTCCATCGGCTTTCTTGACCACAAGCATGAATGGGGCAATCAGTGCATTTTTGTCTATTCCAGATCGCATATGTGACGCATTTCATCTGCAACTAGTCAGCGGCTTGTCGAGGAAGACTTACTGGTCGACAGGATATGTTTTTGACATGGTGAGAGTTTTCGCTACATATTAGGCAGTATAGACCGGAACTACATATTCCTTCACTGCTAATGGTAATCGCGGTAGTTTCGTGTACATGCTTGTTCGTATGGTGTATCTTCATCAAAATCGATCGACCGATCGATCAACATCGATTTGAGCGATCGGGAAGCTCCATTCCTTCTGAACTAATCAGTATAAAGAAGTGGCCGCCTCGAATTTCTTAGGCGGGTTAGGAACGAGAGCTTGGTTGGTTTTGGAAAGGGACCCTGTTTAGCTGCCGTAATGAAATGATTAGAATGCCTTTTAAATTAACCATAGCATTCCAACTAAAGGTTCCCACTTCAAAGGCAATTTTCCGATACAGATCAGTACAACCAGAGGGTGAGATATTTGCCTGAAAGTCTTTCATCTACGCTTTCTTCGGTATGAAACAGTAAACACAGAAGCGGTCACATTTGCCGATTTTGCTGGAAAAATTTTCCCGAGCTTATCCTACAGTCTAACCAGGATACTATCTCAACGGTAGGTCGGAACGGCGCAAATGTTGTATATGGGCAGAACCGCCTCTCCCTGGCAAGTAACAAACTGCAGGTATCTCGACCCCAATACAACTCTGCGCAAAGTTAGGGGCGACGGAAGTCGCCTGTTGGCGCCCTGTTGATACACGTGCTCCACAGCTGACGGGCGCGCGCGGGATGAGGGCTGGTATCGCGGGTTAGCGCAGTGCACAGGTGGCGTAGTAGGGAAGAGCTCGGGCTCGTAAACGCGGGGTCGGGGGTTTGGATCCTGCAGACTGCGTTTGTCTTGCACTTTTGCAAAACCCATGTTTATCATATAGGTAATCCACCTAGGGTATTATAGTGTGTTATAGAGGATGTTTACGTATAACATATGCTTCAAACTACAGATTAGCTAAAATGTTCACTTCTGTGGGTCACTTATTTAAACCTATTTTGTGTAAAGCTGTAGTTATGTAACGATAGATATTTTGTGGCACTAGTTAAAAGTTCCGACTCCACCAACAAGACTTCAGTCAAAAAAAATTTTTTCGCTGAAACTTTGTCTGGGTGGGTTATTTGGGGTGCTGATCACGAATCTGACATCCGTTTTTCACGATTCGGTCGGAGGCCACCCATACCGTTAACAAGGGTGGTCCAGGCGAGGGTCACCGATTTCGCTGAAACTTTTTCTGGGGGGGTTATTTGGGGTGCTGATCACGAATCTGACATCCGTTTTCACGATTCTTTCTCTGCCTGCCGTCACCGGCAGAAACTTTAGGAATGTAATCCTGTGCCTCTATCCAGCCGAATCGTGAAGAATGGATATCAGATTCGTGATCAGCACCCCAAATAAACCCCTAGACGAAGTTTCAGCGAAATCGGTAACCCCGCCTGGACCACCCTTGTTAACGGTATGGGTGGCGTCCGACGGAATCGTGAAGAACGGATATCAGATTCGTGATCACCACCCCAAATAACCCCCTAGACGAAGTTTCAGCGAAATCGGTGACCCTGCCTGGACCACCATTGTTAACGGTATGCGTGATATATGTATATGTAAACATGCTCTATAACACACTATAATACCCTAGGTGGATTACCTATATGATAAACATGGATTTTGCAAAAGTGCAAAACAAACGCAGTCTGCGGGATCCAAACCCCCGACCCCCGTTCATGAGCCCGAACTCTTCCCTACTACGCCACCCGTGCACTGCGCTAACCCGCGATACCAGCCCTCATCCCGCGCGCGCCCGTCAGCTGTGGAGCACGTGTATCAACAGGGCGCCAACAGGCGACTTCTGTCACCCCTAACTTTGCGCAGAGTTGTATTGGGGTCGAGATACCTGCAGTTTGTTACTTCCCAGGGAGAGGCGGTTCTGCCCATATACAACATTTGCGCCGTTCCGACCTACCGTTGAGATAGTATCCTGGTAAGTCTAGTCTGGATGTACCAGTTTTTTCGTTTGACCTCGTTAAACCTTTAATTGGAGAAGCAATTGCAATCGCCTAATGCTGCTTGTAAAACTTTGAGCCTTCACAATGCAACTGAAAATGCTTGGTCGGCCTGATAGCGTAGTTTAAAAAATTTGCTTACTGTTGGAACACAAAATTTGGAAACAGTTCGCGTTAACAAATTTCCTTTTTTATTGAGAAACAACGTTGCTGTTCAGTTTTTAGGCTCACAGCGAAGCAGTAAGAATAGCTCAAAATTAGTGATCATAGGAGTTATATAGTAATAACATTAATACATTAACAATAGTAATAAAAATAATGTAAACTACAATACCGCTCCTGTCTTTTAGTTTTTTTTTTTTTGGCGGAATAACCGCAAAACATTACCGTTTTCGCCGTTTTCACAGCTTTCTTCAGAGGTACCTATTCAAAAGACAAATGTTACCATCCGAATCCAATGTGGGCGATCTATTCAGAGATGTATAGATCATACATTGGTTTTAGAAAAAATGGATTTGAGGCCTATAAAACCTGGACCCTGTCGGTGCAGTTATCTTGAGCGACAGACGGAGAGACGCCGCCGTCAAGTTTTATACATCACGAAACTTTATCTTTCTAAAACCGCTGGAAGATACTTACATCATTGAATAGATCACCCACGTTGCATTCGGGTGGTAGCGTTTATTATTTTTTGAGTAGTCACTTTGTTAGGAGCTATGGGAAAAGGGCGGTTTTTTGCGTTTATTTCGCTCAAAAATCGAAAGTCAAGAGCTGTATTGTAGGAGGGCACCCATATTCTTGAGAGGTCCCGTATGCGTTTTTGGGAACGCTGTGCGTTGATTCAGGCTGATGAAACATTTTCAGGCTATTTACGTGCTGTCGGTGATAGCAATTCTACTCATCTACGTGATCTTTGGTGTGACAGAGTTCGCCTACAGCTTCGAGGCATTGCTCTGCTTCTTCCTGCTGTTCCTGTTGTACGGGTAGGTTCTCGTGCAAACATCAGCCTTTTGGGGATGTTCTCAACTTCCACGGGGTTTGTCTCGTTTCAGATTCTGCGCTGTGCTGTGGGCGTACATACTGCAGCGCAGATTCGATGTGCCTGCGCTGTCGTTCGTGCTGATCTCCATCGGGACGTTCTTCGTTGGAATCGTCGCCTCGCTGACAGTGATCGTCATTGAGCAGCTCATGCAGCAGGTGAGACGGGCGGACACATTGTGCACGAGGAATGGAGCTTCAGCGGGACGTTCACATGCTTCAGGACCCGACCCTGGCCTTGCCGCATGCGATCTGCTCGACGGTGTTCCTGATACTGCCGCAGTACAACCTAGGAATGGCCATCTTCCGCGGCAGCTTCGTCTCCCAACTGATCCAGATCGGGGAGGAGTTCTTGCGTGAGTGGCTATCATATCGTAGTTATGCCTGTCAGTCACTGTGAGTCAACTTCAGGAGAGCTCAACCGGCTCGACCTCGTGTCGTCACTACCGCTTCCGTCGCTTCTGGAATGGGACCTGATGGGTATGCACCTCGCATGCCTCGTCGCGCACATCTTCATCGCGCTACTCCTGCTATTCATCGTTGAACAGGAGCCGTTTGGATTCTTGAGGTACGTATGCTGTTTGAAACGGGCGTGGCACAGCGCTCAATCAGACGAACTAACCTCCCCCTACCTCCCTCCCCTGCTCTTCTGCGCCCTCAACCGCTTTGTGAATAAAATGCATTTCAAGTGGCCAGGCGGCCTCATACGGAAGTGTTTTATAACACGTTCAACCAGCACATGCTAGAAATTGATTCGCGTATCATTTTGGAAAAATTAAAGGCAACCCTGGATAAGAATAAACGATAAAGCATGTCGGTACTCGATCTCTTTTGGAGTTTTGGGAGCAATTTTGAAAAAGCGCAAGTTTCCAGCATCCATTGTATCCGCTTCACAATTGGATCGTGGCTGTCTATACGCGCACAGGGCAGACGGCTAGGAGATAGATAATATCCATGAATAGGAGACAGGCAATAAAGGATAAAAAATATAAAGGGCGCCCTCGATCATTTCCTTTTTAGGATTCGCCGGGATGTCGTGGAGGTGATTCGAATGCGTATTTGGCCAAACAATGATTTGCGGTAGATAACTAATGAGTAATTCAGCGCTTTACCACTCCTAGATAAGTCCGGTACCAATTTACTGACCCCGGAGGGATGGAAGGCTTGGTTGGCCTGGGCGGGAAATCCGAACCAAGAACTTGGTATCGGGTACATGCAGCAGCCAGCACCTCCTCCGACTGGGCTACACGCCCCCAGGCAGTTTTGATCACTAATTATCTTTACTCATAATAGGTCATATAAACCATGCCGAGGATAAGTTGCCACTGCTGCCTTTGTGATATTGAGCTGATTAAGTTAATGGTAGGAGTCAGAGTTAATACCAATTACAGCATGCACCGCCCACCTGTACTACCTTCATCCTCGCCATACAAATAATCTTTCACACGCTTCATATCTCATTTTTTATTCATTTCCATTCAATAGCCATTCATCAATAATAATAAAGCAGAGTGAAAAACATGAAGATACAAAATTTGCTCTTCTTTTGAAGTGGCTCCGTTAAAAGGAAGAAGGTTAAAGTACAGCGCTAATCAGTCCATCTTGGGGAGCGCTATGTATTCTTCCTCAGTGAGACGTGCAGGCAAGTTGAATGCGTATTTGGCCATACATGACTTGCGGTGGACAAGTCAGTGTTTTGTCGCTCCCAGACAGGAATTGTACCAATCCGTCGACCCCGGAGGGATGGAAGGCTGGGTTGGCCTGGGAGGGAATCCGAACCAGGAACCACGAATCGGATGCACGCGACAACCAGCACCTCCTCCGATTGCGCTACCACGTTCACGGTTTCCGTTTTACAAGGAATATTTTTAATACTATGCAAAAAGGATGAGATATAGATGGTAAAGATGGGGAACACATACATTCATATGTTTATGATTCCAGTTAAATCAAAGAGAATTTTCTTCATCAATTTATTTATTTATATTTATTACAAGGCACGGATCATAGTCACACGCGGTAAGATACTAACGATAACACTCTAAATTAGGTATAAAGAGCGGGGTGACGGAGCAAGATAAGAAACAAAGCGTAGCAAGCCTAACGAAGTGCACCTGACGCGTAAGAGAAGATAGTGTCATGTTAACAATGATCTCCTTCTCAGAAAGGAAGAGGTGAGACGAATAGAGCGTGCGCTTGCATACTTATAATTCTGTTCGAATCCATACCAAGGCATCCGCCAGTCGACGGGGAAAGGAACACTCGCTGTTTCAAATTGCGGTGAAGTCTTCTAAGTTCGTATCATTCTTGGGATGCGTGGGAATTTCCGCTTCTGGGGAAATCTGTCAGTCTTGTTGTTACTATCAGTCTGCTACCATTTTCATCAGAGGCTTGCTGGGATTAGGCTGAGAATCGACCGTTGCGGTTTTGTGCTTGCCTGTGGAGAAGAAAAAATGAAGTTGGTGTTAATCAATCCCCTTGGGGGATGCGCAGTGTATTTCCTTTCAATGGCGTGCAGTGGAGGAGCTTTGATTGCATAGGTGGTCTTTAAACACATTGGCTTACGCTGGATGTGTGTTTCACCCTTCCGGGCTAATAACAGGCTCAAGTACCAGGAGAGATATGTATCTTAGCCGAAAGCCCTACCCGTACTTGAGGTCGACTCAGGCTGTATGCGAGTGTGGCACCTCCTCCATGTCGCCCCTCGATCCCTCATAATCCACAAATATGTTCTTAATGCGCAATTGAGCGTTTAAGGCGCGTGGTAGCACGGTCGGAATAGCTCACGGCTCACCGATTCAATGTTCTTGGTTCGAACTTTCTGCTCAGACCAGCCAATTATTCCGTCCCTCTGGTGGAGGCGAATAAGAAGCAGACTTGTCTGTGGCCAAATACGCAGTCAAAATGCTTCAACAATATCCCGTATAAGTAAAATGCATGGCGCATCCCGCAAAGGGATTAACTAACTCCGATTTTTGTCTCTTGCTGAGGGTTAAAAGGAACACCAGAAGCTCCCCCACTCGTCAGATTGGCCACCTCGAAACATTCTCACAACATTGTCAGATGACGTGACAGAGCTACCAATTCCAATTTTATGCACGGGAGGCTTCCACGTGAGCCAAAGTCCGTTTCTGCTCCACTATTCTTGATGAGTTGTCCACTTAAATTGGTTCTTTTAGAAAGTGGGAGAGGATTTATACGAAGAAATTGGTGGAAACCGCCAAGGAGTATTCCGACGACGACGTCATAGCGGAGAAGAAGAGAGTAGACGAGATGGACGACTCCAGCGACAATCCCCTGGTTGTCAAAGACCTGGCAAAGGTGAGGTGACTCTACTAGATCAACCTGACTGAGTAGTGCAAGAATGCTAAGAACAGGTAGATTATGCCTAATTGCTCAGGCCTACTCGAAGAAACTCCTGGCTGTGCGGAACGTGTCGTTCGCTGTGGATCAGGGCGAGTGTTTCGGTCTGCTCGGTTTAAATGGAGCCGGAAAGACGACTACGTTCGCCATTCTGACGCAGAAAATCCAGCCCGGCTTCGGGTCGGTGCAGATCCATGGAAGGCGGTCTGTTTTGGAGCATTCTTTCACTCCTGTATTTATTTATTCTATGCATTGATAATCATGCAAAAGCAAAACAAAGTAACACAAGCTAAAGTCATTTTGAGCAGGAAACAACAAAACAAGCAATAAAAACCAGCCTAATAAAGAGGAAAACTACTAACCAAAAGCTGCATCTTAAGGATACCGGTCAAGAAGATTTTTTTTTATCGCCTTCTACAGTTTGGTGAGACTTGTTTACTAGATAAATTTAAGAATTCGTAGCCGGCACGGCAAGTGAAAAACTGAAACCTTACACTGCTTTTCACGAAGGAAAATTTTAGAAGCCTGGAAGATTTGTCATTGGTTTCCTCAAAGAAGTCCGGGTCAATCCGCGAGCGACCACATCAAAGTGGCGGCTGCGTCCCATGCCACACCCGTTGGATTTGCTTGAGAGCCGTCACTCCTTGGGTAATAGCGGAAGCTCTATAGAAACAGTGGAGAATACTCCAGCTAGGATAAACATAGAACAGCTTTAGATACACCCTATGATTTTCATGAATATCGATTTATTCGTTGGACTTACCTAATGTACAAGTCAGCATGTTATCCTTATCCTCCAATTTACCGAACCCCAAGGGCACCTGGAACGCAGCCGAAGGGGAGGGGGGGGGGGGGGGCAGCTATCCGATTCCAGGCCTCTGGTTCGGATTTCCCGCTGAGGCCAAGCAAGCCTTCCATACCTGCGTCACTCGGTGAAAGACTTGTCTGGGCAGGATAAGATACTGTCTTGTTTTTCGGCAGGACCTTGTCGTTTACACTTGCAATCAAAGTCAGTGTCATACTGGTCCGGACATGTGCATGGCAGATCTCGGCATTTAGTGCACCTTGATTTCCACTTTGTTGCTGCTCTAAACATGCCATAAAATTTTAGTGCAACTAAAAATGCTAAGACAGGAGCCGTTTAGCGAGGAACTGTTGGCCTTTAATTTAGATTCGATGCAGTTCTGGAGCCGGATTCATCAACGAAAAAAAACCCAGGAGAATTCGGGGTATAAGGGGTTGAAATACCCATAATGAGGCATTCGTATCTACCCCTTATCTTATCCCTACCTCTTGTACCCCTTACACCCGCAGGTTTAATTGTTTATTTATTTATCTATTTATTTATTGATGACGTAGGCCGAAGCCTACGTCGTACAAAGACAACGAGAACAGCAAGTCCAGACAACACAGCCACAACCAAGAACCGACGCACAAAAAATGATAAAGAACAAAAGAATAAAACTAGGATTACAAGCAACACTCAAAACATAGGATACCTCTGCAGGAACAATTTTACTGCCCCTTCCTTCGAATGAATTAAGTGACAGATGCAGGATGTTCTGATTAATTATTTTTTTTGAGCAATTTAACTACTGTTAAAGAAAAGAATTTAGTTCTAATCTGTTTTCTTGAAGGCGGAGCCCTGATTTTGACACTAGAACCTCTTGTTCTGGAACTAGCGACTGAGTAGAGCCCGCTTCAACAATGTGAGGCTCTTCCAGTAAAACTTTTCAATACACAACCATGTCATTCCGTTTTCTTCTCTAAAGTAAACTGGGTAAGCCGAATATCCAGCGTCTTGTAACTCCGTCAGGAATGATAACTAAGTCCGGAACAACGCATGGCCAACTTCAGAGTGAAATAAATTCATGCGCTTTCTAAAACATCAATATCCTTCTTCTTATACGGAGAGAATGCCGTAGTACCCGTTTCCAAAAGGGGCCTCACATATGCTTCATAAGCTTTAATTAGTGTCGCAGGATTACATGATCGCACTGTTGATGAATCCGGTCACTGGAGTACAGCGGATGTTAGCTATCATCACGAAGCCGCCTTATCGCCGAGTGGGATATGCCTTCATTCCTTATTTTCAGCATGGTGATTGGCGACCGGTCGTCCTTCGAACAGGTGGGCTATTGTCCACAATTCGACGCGCTTAACATGAAGTTAACGACAACGGAAAACATGGAGCTGTTCGCCAGAATACGTGGTATTCCAGAACACCACATCCAGCCGGTTAGTTTCTGACGCAACACAGTTGGGCTGGGTCACATCGGCATATATTCAGCCTTGGGATTTCAGCTCGTTTCGCGCCTACTCGTCTCGTTGAATTTGAAGCCGTACTCGGATACAATCACGTCTGCCTTGTCTGGTGGCAATCGAAGAAAGCTCTCAGTGGCGATCTCGCTGCTCAGCCATCCGTCACTCGTTCTGCTGGTACTAACATGAGTGGAATTTCTTTCAGAAATGCTTACAAAGGAGGTTAAGGGATGAGATTCGCTTATGGCGTGTTTATATGTATTAGATTGGTCAGAAAGACTGGAGCCGATTTTTGGAGGTTCAGTACCCCTCTGTTATTGATCGCTAGCCATGATCTACCTCGTGGTAGTTGTAGACCATTCTCGAAGCTTCTACTTGATAGGTATATAGCCACGTTGCCTTTTTTAACTTTGATCACGATGTCAATTCAACAAAATCATCATGGAGCCATCGTCTTCTATGAATGGCATCGAAACCCTGGAGTGATGGCAAGCGTCCCGAGCATCAACAGTGCATTGAGGAGAAAATTGTATGTGTATGTATGGGTTTATGGGAATTACCATCTAAGGGAGCCCTGCGCGACATGCCGTGTTGAATGCGCACTTTTATATCTTACTAGAACTCATGACCATGCTGGATTGCTCAACCACGAGTGTGAAGATTCAATTTTTCCTGAAATAGGCACCTACCCATTGTATAAATTAGGCTGGCCGAAAAGTCGTGAAACAAAATTTTGAAAACTTCGGAATTTTTTTGACATTTTTTTTTCAAAAATCCTGGGCCAATGAGGATCGTGTAGAAGGTTTCAGAAGCTCTAAGGGATTGGACATACCTTCCGCCTTCGCTATACATTCAGCATTTGATGCAAGTCTAGTGGAGGTCTCATTTAAATTATGGCAGAAATAAAAAAAAGATGCCAAAATGGAGCCATACTAATCTTTTCTCCTCTAGTCTTGATAATCGGTCGAATTGATGCCGAAAAAAGCATTATTAGTCAAAGAGGGAAAGGTTAAAAGCACACCAGAATGAAGACAAAACCTGGAACGAATTCGAACGGACAGCTCTTCCTATAGCCATGCCTAACCCAAAATCTCCACTTAAGGACGAGCCATCGGCCGGGATGGACCCGGGCTCGCAGCAGTTCCTCTGGAAGGTCATCGATCGGCTCCGGAAATCGGGGAAAGCGGTGGTGATCACGTCGCATTCTATGGAAGAATGCGAGGCGCTCTGCACGAGGATCGCCATCATGGACCGAGGTCAGATCAGATGCATCGGAAGCAAGCAGCACCTGAAGAGCAAGTAGGTTTTGTTGGTTAGGACGCGAGCGAAAAGCGAAATTCTTGGGATTACTGTAAATGTCGTTCCAGATTCGGAGAAGGGCACTCGCTGACGGTGAAGATGAGATCTCAGAGTGATGCGAGGATGGCGGCGAAGTTTGTGCTCGATCATCTCAAGGGCGCCAAGATCGAGTCCATTCATTGCTCGACCATATTCCTTCACATCGATGTGGAACAGTCCAGCATATCGGACATCTACAGAGTTGTCAATCAGGTAAATGAATTGACGCCAGTTCTCTCGATAACTGGAGAGCGCTTCGTATATGATGCAATCCTTTGATCTTAAATTTGCTCGGAGAGTGAGCTGCAAATCCAGAGGCTGCACAGGCCAGGCGACCATGACCAAGGTTGCAAATAGAAAGAAAGGTAGTAGAGGGGAGAGAGACTTTGCAAGAAGACGACTGTAATGTTAAAGAAACGTAATTGAGGTAATGAATGGAAAAAGTGGATGTTATTAGACACAATTCAGCAGAACTTGCATGAATTTCAAGACTTGGCCAGGAGGAGGAGGAGAGAAAAATAAACACATTCTGTGTAGACGAAGGGATGAAAATAAGGCGAAATCTTCAGATTGATCTTTCAGCGTCGTTGCTGGTGACCATGGTTCTCCTTTCCAAGGTTCCAAAATTGCTTTCAAACGAGGGTTTTTGGATGGTCTATCCTTAATTGACCCAAGAAGTGGATCGAGTGGACATGGCTTAAACAATTTTGGTGCGCCAGACACATAGTATTGCTGGATTCCATGAAGGCGCCTAAGTCAGGGATGTGAAGATTTCTTTGTTGTTAAAAAAGTCTTGAACACGAAAGACTGAACCGGGACGGGGGCTGAAAGTGACCGCAATTCGAAACACGGAAAACGAAAACATACATGTCCGTCATTTGTTCAAAGCCGCATCCAAAACAACGCCAGAAACCACTTGTCGCATTTCTACTAAAGGGCATAGGGTTTCCATTTCATCCTGGGGCCAGATTCATCAACGACTTACAACAATTTAACGGAGAAAATACAGCAGAAGTTCCTGATACCGCGGCTTATCAAGCGATATGGTGAAACATTTCGCCGTATCGCTTGTTGATAAGTCGCGCTATCAAGAATTTCGGCTGTATTTTCTCCGTTAAATTGCTGTAAGTCATTGATGAATCCGCCCCCTAGAGACCGATACGGATCCTCAACAACACATAATACTAATTCTGACCACACTCCCACTGCTTTTGTTGCTATAACAGATTTTTGGATAATGGTTTTGATTTTGTAAGATTACTTGTAAAGCTTTAGGCGAAAAACCCCACTCAAGCCTATGTAAAGCCTAATGCTGCAATAGTTAATAACATAGTTTTCGTTGCAAAAAGACTTTTTCCTGACTTAAATGGACTATACAACATTTTGACAAAAAAAAAGTGAACCGCATAGGATAGAACTGAAAATGCGCTGCTTCGGGCCCATCAATAATCTTTTGGAGTCGATTCCTAGAAGTCTGTTCATGGACTCTGATGATTCTCATCCAAAAGCCGACTAGGGCAAAGCCTGGCCAGTACAGTGTTAAAGACCTTTACTTCGAATATTCTCCTTATTATTAGCTGTGCCTTTGCATCAACATGGGGATTGCTCTAAAAACTGAAGCGGGAAGATTTCACTTTCTTTGGGAAGATCAAGATAAATTTTCAATTTGATTTACCGCTCACATCAGCGTAGTGCTGTTAAAGCCGCGCACTACGCTGATGTGAGCGAAAAACTGGAAACGCGCGATGGTGAGCGTTATCTTTACCGACTTGCGAAAGCTCGCTGTCGCCATGCCGAAGACATCGAGAAATTCTTTGGCATTAACGACGACAACGGACGTCTTCTGATGGATCGTAAGAGGGCTGTGAAGCGATGGCAAGACTACTTCGAGGAAATCTCGAATGTTGAGTTTGACCATCCTGCTATTCCTTTTGCATCTCCTGTATACGGCCCCGTTCAGAAGATCACAGTGAGCGAAACTGAAGCAGCCCTGAGGAAGATGAAGTCAGGCAAAGCCACTGGTCCCGATGAACTACCAGCCGATCTGTGGAGGTCGAAGGGCTGGTGCCCTACTGACTGGCTGACAGAGTTTTTCAATCAGGTTATTGCTGAGAAGAAAGCGCCCGAGAGCTGGCAGCAAAGCACGACCATCCCGATTTGGAAGAAGAAGGGCAGTCCTGCGGACTGCGCTAGTTACCGTCCAATTCGCCTTCTTTCGCACACCATGAAAATCTTTGAGCGAATTGTCGATGAACGTATCCGGGATGTCGTCCAGCTTTCCACGAATAAGTGTGGTTTAGTCTCTGGCTGTGGCACTGTTGATGCCATTCACGCTGTTCGTCTTTTGCTAGAGAAGCACAGCGAGAAACAGAAACCGGTGCATTTTGCCTTCCTGGACTTGGAGAAGGCCTTCGACCGCGTTCCGCGAGATGTTATATGGTACGCGTTGCAAGAAAATGGTGTTCCTGAAGAGCTTATTGAGTGGGTGCGCACTCTGTACTCTTGACCAAGGAGTCGAGTGCGAGCGCCAGCGGGCACCTCGACGGAATTTTCCATCTCTGCAGGGGTGCATCAGGGATCTGCGCTATCCCCACTGCTCTTCGTCGTCGTGATGGATGCAATCTCACGAGATCTCCAAATGGCGGCACCTTGGACATTGCTGTATGCTGACGACGTCATGCTTGCATGTGAAGACAAAACCGAACTCGAGCGGCAGGCACAGGCGTGGTGCGATCGCTTGGCATTGTTCGGACTCAAGCTAAACATCAAAAAGACGGAATACTTGACGACGGATGTGAATGAGCACGGATCTATTAAGATCCATGGTACTGAGCTCTTACGAGTTACATCTTTCAAGTATCTCGGATCAACAGCCACGTCCGATGGCAGGCTAAAGTTGGAGGTGAACGCGCGCGTGAGTGCAGCCTGGTCCAAATGGCGTTCGTTGACTGGGGTGCTTTGCGACAAGACAATACCCGAGTACCTCAAGTCGAAGGTTTATAGAACAGAAGTCCGCCCAGTAGCGACGTACGGTGCTGAGTGCTGGCCCGTGACGAAGGAAATTGAGAGCCGCCTCAGTGTAATGGAGACGAACGGTGGACGGCTGGTGTTACGCGTTTGGACCGCGTTCACAACGACGCCATACGACAGAGGTTCGGTGTCGCCCCGATAGCCGAGAAGCTGCGCGAACTCGTCTTCGATGGTACGGCCATGTTCTTCGCGCTAACGACGACACCGTCCGTAAGATTGGCCTGAACCTTGAGGTCCTTGGAAAGCGGCCCAGGGGACGACCGAAGCAGCGTTGGCTAGATACGTTGAACTTGGACTTAAAGATGGCTGGTGTGCACCCTGATCAAGCATTTGATCGGGAGAACTGGCGTCACCACACCAGAAGAGCGAACCCCGCCACCAAGCGGGACAGACGCTAATGAAAATGATGATGAATTATGACCTTATTTAAACATTTATAAATCGTTTTTTCTGGAACGTGAATACAGCGTTTCAAACTGTTGCCCCATTGTAGCTATACATATGGTTTTGAGCTTTTTTAATACAAGAACCAGAAATCTTTCAGCGCACTTTGAGGAAAGATCGCGCCATATACTCGCTTAACGCGGTGCGGCCTTCATTTAATCGACAGCAAACATTCTGTTTCCGTGAAGCTACGCACTTGTCAACTGTAAATTGAAAAAAAAATCATAGAAACCATCAGATCTTCACTTCTGCTTCAAGTAAGCAGCGTTTACACTATAAGTCGTTTGAAAACCACAGATGAGTGCATGCAGCGATCTCTTCTTTTTTGTTGCACTAAGAAATTGCCGCTTTCTTGCACTTGAGATAGGCTTGAGCAGTTAATTTTCCTTATAAAAGTCAAGATATCATAACATTTCCTTTTATTCACTTTTTAAGACGAATGAATTCTAAATTTTCGAGTATAGTCACAGCAGTTTTTTTAAACGAAGACTTGATTTAAAGTCCTCGAGAGGAGATTCAGCTAAATATTTTGACCACCGCTTCGATTTTGAACGTGTTCAGTTTGAAGTGAAAATGTTATATCCCTGTTTCGAGTCCACCCCTCCCCAAAGCTTGCCAGATGCCAAGTGGCTGCCTGATGTCAAGCGAGAGCTCTCGGGCAAGTACGGGGGAGGGGTGGCGGAGCATAAGAGGAGCCCAGCGCACGTGCAAGGCTTAACCTCAAGTTCAAGACCGCCTTATTGCGTCCTAACATCATCTATTTTCAGAAGTGTTTTCTATCCTATGATGATTTTTGCAGAAATTTCCTTTCACATAATACTAAATGGAGAACTGCAGATTTGTCAATGGATGCCGATTAATTGCAAACCTAAAAAATCCGTTAAAAATTCTATTGTAGATTTCTGAAGCGTTCCGTTACATCGCTAAGTCAGATCAACGCAAAATGTCGTTATTTCGTTAGAATCGTCAATCGTTAACCGTTAAATGTACACCCCTAGTGCGCACCCCGAATGGGACGCCTTATCCATCTGCGCCCCACCTATCCAAGAATTCCGCTCCTAGGCACTCGACTATTCGCTACTATTCGTTCTCTGCAAATGATAGCTCAGAGATTCGTAGTAACCGTAATCAACAGTGGCCAGATACAAGTTCAAGATGTCTCACGAGGACATACATGGTATTCATGACCTATCCCTAAACCAAGAGCTAACGCCAGGCCACGTCCTCCAGCAAACGCTAGCCCCATTCTGCAGCGGTCTAATTGAACGTGTTTGCAGCTGAAGAACGAGTTCTCCGTCGAGGACTTCTCGCTGTCGCAGTCGACGCTGGCCGAGGTGTTCCAGTCGCTGTCGTCGCACGCCTCCAGTACCTCGGTGTCGTCGGGTCAGACAACCTCCACTGCCGAAACGGATCTTACCGACTAGCTGTTCCGTCGTCCATAGCAATGTGTTTAGAAGTAGAAATGCGAGAAACAGAATAGAGATATCCTGAAAATCGTACAAAATCTATTCAAATTCTTTCCTTAAAGGAGTGACGTCAAAGACTGTCTGTATGAGTATGTGTATCTATGAGCTTAATCTCTGAAAGTCGTCTCTATGTGTTGTTGCTTACTGCATACGGGTTCCGTGCTGTGATAGTGATTGACCGATTTGTGATATGCACTGAAATAAAGTCGTTTTACATTTACAAATGTTACGTGACCGCCGTTTAAGTATCTCGCAGTGCCGGAGGAAAGGCTGGGTAGAGCGGAATTTCATCTTCCCCTGGCTATGCTCGAACTAAGCGCGCTGCGTTTTGCCACAATTTTCGAGATTCTTGAAGAGAAAGTTAGGAACGAGGATTGGCTCCAGTGAGGGCGCCACACGTTCTCTTGGGAATGCGCCAAGCATTTCACTCCTGCGCGAGGTTAAAACTTCGTGAGAAGGGCTGAGGCAGATGTTGATTTGAAGCAGTTGGGGTAGATTCGCCAAAGGTTTGGATGTCCTGAAGGCCGCAGCGTTGAATAATAAAGTTATTCAATTTGTAAATAAATGGCATAGAAATCGATCTTGTGGCCGCTACTAGATAAAGAATTAAGCACGGCGTTACTTTTTTTTGGATACACCCCGCATTCTACGTACTTGGACGGGATGATGGCGATTTGAATGTGTATTAAGTTGTCCCATAAGTCCCCGCCGTTTTTTTTCTCAACGATTCGTTGCGGATTTCGCCGGCGGTCTCTTGCATAGCGCTGTACAGTTTTCGAAAGAGAATGATTTGCTCTATCAGAACTTGCATTGCATTTCTTTTTTCATCCTGAATTTTGTCAATTTTTAGGTCGTTAAAGTGAAAGTTTAAAAAATGAAATGTGGCCATCTGCGCAGTCGCCTCTCTCCGCTTAGGCGTGGAATTTTTGCGCAGCTTTCCATAGCGTTTGGACGACAAGTTCTGTGCTACAAGAACACATGTTGGTGCTATGTGTTCATTTGTCCTTAATTGATTTTTAGGTCATTAAATTGAGACGTCCGACTTTTCCGTCCGAATTTTTACCGACAGCTCCTGCTCTGGGGTGGACTTTCTAGCTTGGTGTTATATGTCGTTTGGAAGAGGATGTATTGCTCAATAAGAATTTGTGTTGCGTTTATCGGCTCATGCTGATTTCTGTCGAATATCAACAACTGAACAAGGAGAAGGAGTTGTTGGTGAAGATGATTTTTCTCTTTTTGGAATTTTTGAAAATTTAGAGGACGTGATGATAGATCGACCGTGACATACTTGGAAAGTGGGTTGACCGACGGACGAGGATACCTGTTCTAATATGTCTCGAGGGAGCCAAAGCATCCAGTAGCTTCTTCAATGAAGGCGGCGGATATATCCAAGAGAAAAGAACCAGTTGCCCTTTCCTATGGGTCAGTTAGTTGAAGGGCTCCACAAAAAATCGCTCATATCACCATGATAGCTGCTAGGGAATAAATGAAAAAAGATTGGGCTGGAAGACTTGAGTAGATCTACTGCTGAATGCAGAATGCCACCAACAGCTGCTTGGACGCGAAAGGTCGGATCACAAGAAGCGGTGAGCAGTCTTCGATTAGGCATTAGATGTTAGGCTAATGTTAGGACTATCGCATAAGACCAGAATTTGAAGGAAAACAGAAGACGCAATAACCTTTGATGAAATCAATAAAATCATCTCTATTTTCTATGCGGTAGAGCACTCCTTTATCGGTGACTCATTTGCTATGGATACATCAACGGCCCTCGCTGGTGAATGGCCATCTGAGCTCGCCCATACACCATCCTTACTCCTGAGGATGCTCTCGTCTTTGTCGACCTAACCACCGTCAACAGATTCTCTCCTACTCGCTTTTAATTGATTTCGAATCTTCTTGGAGGAGATCGGGTCTATTCCTCGCGATGCAATTGGCTTCAGACTCTGAAGACTGAATATTCAGCCTTATCGGTAGAAACCTAGTGCTAAGTGATAACCATTTTATTAGGTTGTTGCATATGAAATGGCCGATTTTGCTACTTCAGTTTCTGATCGTTTTTTCATGGCTACGAAAGCTCCCGTTCCAGGGATTGTATACAGTTTATACAAGCGCAGAGGCTTCGCTTTCTTATCATTTATAGCTTTTGTGACTTAATTGCCTCTTGCCGAGTTTTTGACGTCTTTTTTGCAGTAGGATTCAACGTGATATTCGGGTGCTCTCCTTATATGAATGGAGAGGTGTACACAACGAAGCGGCTGCAGCTCGTAGCATCGACGCTGCAGTTGGGAAGGGTTTTGCTGTGGAACGCACGATTCGCCACTGGTTCGAATGGTTTCAATCTGGAGATGAAAGTCTCGAAGGTGAAGACCGAGGTAGGCCGCCATCACTCCTTAAAGACGAGCAACTCAAAGCCATGGTGGAAGCGGATCCGCGTCAAACTGTGAGAGAGCTAGCGCGCAGCATTTCGGCGTTGACGGCAGCACTATAGTCACCACTTAAATGCTGTCAGAGGAGTAAAGAATTTGGATAAATGGGTCCCGCACGAGCTGACCGCCGGGCAGATGCTGAACCCCCACGAGAGCTGTGTCTTGTTAAGGATGCGCAATCTAAGGGAGCCTTTTTGGACAGGATCGTGACATGCGACAAAAAATGGATCCTCTATGGCAATCGTCGTCGCTCTGCACAATGGCTGGACAAGAATGAGCGCCCCATGGAGATGCCGAAACCAAGTCTCCATCCAAAGACCATGGTGACCGTATGGTGGACAAGGGCTGGTGTAGTCCGTCACAAGTTCTTGAAGACTGAAAAGACGATCACAGCGGAGAAATAATGTGCCAAAATTGAAGGGATGCCCCAGAACTTGACTGAAAAACAGCAGTCTTTGGTCTCCTGAAGAGGCCCAATCCGACTGCATGACAACGCGCATCCGCACGTTTCGAACATTGTTGTCCAGAAAGTGGATGAATTGGGATACGAAACTGTTACAAGCAGCATATTCACCAGATCTACCCCTACCAATTACCATTTTTTCAAACATTTAGATCGTCATGTGAAGGAAAAAAATCAGCAACCATGATGACGTCGAAAATGCCTTATGTTTTATTAAACCTCGGAGTTCTGATTTTTGCAAAGATGGAATGTCTAAGCAATTGGCGCGTTGGGAAAAGCGTATTAATTGTAATGTTGCTTACTTCGATTAATAAACTGTTTCTATGTAAAGTTATGATCTATCAAAGTTTTCAGTCAAAGTCGGTCCTTTCATATTGCATTGCAACGACCTAATAATTTGAGTTTTGTAAGCTGTTACAACGATGTTCTGTTGCCATCAAAACTTCTAGCGCCAGGCGGGACTCGAACCCGCACCTCACTCTGACCGGGCGGGAATGCTCTACGCCATTACACCACCGCCTCTGTTTGATCGAACGCAAAATCCACACCTCGTGGGACCCATCAGCACTCACCCGTATATCGGGATGAGCCGGCCGCTGATATCAGCACGGAACCAGTTAAGCTGAAGGTCTAGTTAGAAATGATTCAAATCAGTTTCCTTAAGCCTCCATTGGCTGGTACCGAGGATGTAAACTGTTACAACGGTGTTTTGTTGCGATCAAAACTTCTAACGCCAGGCGGGACTCGAACCCGCACCTCCCTCTGATCGGGCGGGAATGCTCTAGAAGTTTTGATCGCAACAAAGCATCGTTGTAACAGCTTACATCCTCGGTACCAGCCAATTGAGGCTTAAAGAAACTGATTTGAATCAATTCGAGTTTTTGTTCCATTATTTGTCGACTACTCTGTACAATAGCTTACTGAAGCCAGCCGACGCTTGAGTCATGCTTTATCCTTCCTGGACAATTCCAGGAAGGGAAGAGAGGAAGGGTACCATGTCACAGAATACGGAGGGAAGGAAGGCTTTATTGGTCTGAGCCGAAAATCCGAACCAACTACCTGTATCAAGTGCACGCGACAGCCTAACCCCTTCTGACTGCTCTAATGGTAGGGTATTTTCGAAAATTGATTGTATGGATCATCCTTTAAATTCTGCAACGCTCGTGGAGGAGTTGAATTAATTTAATTTGAAGCAAAGGTTCACCACTCTTCTAACCGAGACTCATCTGACAGCAAAAACTGCTTTATTTGTTTATTTGATTATTTATTTAGATATTTATCTATTCTTGCACAAGGAGTGCTGCTAAAACAACAATAACAGATTCCAACAACTTGGCACTTTTGTCCATAAGTTTCCTTCTTGAGGTAAGGAATCGGTGGCCGAAGAGTGGAAAAAACAGGAGTAGGTGAACAACATACTGAACACATATATGTATACTCGTTTAGGTGACCTAAATGATCTTGTTCGCTGCTTATCCAGACGACAGCATAGCTCGTATTCGTTGCCCTTTGACGTTGACGAGCGCTTCTTTCCTCCCCAGTTGAAACACCAGTTCATACGTTCATACGTCGAACATGTTGGACTGTGGCGACGGAAGTGCAAGGATTCACTCCGATGTCGTTGTTGTTCCCGTTCTTTCTCCTCACCATACATACTGTATGACCCGTACGGGCGCGTGCTAGCGCAGTCAGAGGCTGTGGCATCATGCGAAGCTTCCTATGGGCTAAACGCACATTCAAGCAGCATCCACGCTGTCAGCTCGAAGTGGAATTGTTTCTAAAAAGCTGATCATCCCTACCTTTAGCCCTCTGTTCTCTTAGAAGGATTAAGCACTGACGTCGTAATCAACGCGACCGCTCGGACCAGCTGCGTGTGCATGCCGATCGAGCGAAGATAGGCCGCGAACTCGTATTCAAGTCCACTCGACTGGTTCTCTCAATGGTTTTGTTCGCCGGTCGAGAGCAGTAAACCTAGGCCAAGTGAACCGAAACTATTATATTCCCAATAGACGTCTGTACCACACGTCTCTGTGGGATATGTGGGTGCCGCCCAGTCGCAATTCAAAGACTTTCATCGCTTCGAAAAAGATGAATTTACCTTCTTCCATCGTTTATAATGACGCCTATTAGTAGAACTTGACTCTTAAAAAAGACCCTGCTTCCTTCCTTCGAAGTAGTCGGATCGCGGGTTTGGTTCTCGACGGTGGCAGATTTTTTGCATTTCGCGATTGATCGTCGGTGCGACACTTTGGGTTCATCTGCAACTGATTTTGAACAAACGCTTGGTAGCAACTCCCAGTTACCTTTGACCCCATCGTTCCCACTTACTCATACAAATCTTCTACCTGCAATACGAAACCGGGAATTCAGAAACCGATATCGGTTTCATGATCAGCATCCTAAATAACGATGATGGAAGAGTGCAAACAATTCCTGTTCGAAATGTACTTGCACACAAACTGGGCACCTATGCTCCTCTCTACCAAAAAAAGAAAAACTGAACGTAACAATATCGGTATCTGCTGTGTAGATATCCTCCGCCTAACATTCAGCTGGTTTCTATCGCGAATGGATTTGGACCTTGGTACACCCTTAATCGACTATGCTGCTTAAAGCGCGGTTGAAAGTGGTGGGATGTGAACTGCCAATTTCGAACAAACTTGTGCATGGGGTTATTTTGTGGTGCTGACCAGGAATCAGTTTTGGACTTTCCTTACGTGGAAATCAAGATTTGTTACCCTTCCACTTTCAAAGAGGTCGAAAAACTTATATACAACAGTTGCTAACAAGTTGTTCTGTTCGAAAATCTGTAGGACATGAGCATAAAGAGTCTCCATGACGATAAATCGCAAAAAGCAAAAAACTCGCCATCGCCGCCCTGCCCGATCTGACCCCGTTCTCCGAAGTGAGGATTTTGCTACACCGTCAAGTGTTACGGCTAACTCGTCCACCTAATTTTTCACTTTAGTTTCTATCTTTCTAATTTTCGAGCGTTAATAATATTTCGAGAATCATTCAGAGTTGTTCCGTGTGCTGTATTGAAGTTACTCTGTCACTTTTTTACATGGCTACCCTTTGAATAAGCATGACGAGCACTACTACCGCAACTGTTGTCATGCTAAGCGCGCGCGACGTGAACTCTACAACGCGAAAGTTGACCAGCCAAAATTCGCCTGGGAGATCCATTTAATAAACTGGGTACATTTCGGACTACTCTATTTCGGAGGAAAATCTGATTGATACGTTCGTAACCATCGTTTCACGCTCTTTCACAAAACCTACAAGGAAAGGTTCCCAACTCAAGGTGAGCTTTTGCGATGTTATTTGGGCAGGATGTAGGGCCCTGTGAGCTGAGTCCAGAACCACAGTTAGTTTATGCTGAACGCTTTTTGGAGACTTGAAAAGGAGGTCTGAAAGTGTGCGCCCAACTATCATCAACCCCTACGACACCCCACCAGTTGTGCTTCGGCGGCGCAGTTGGTGAGAGGGAGGCCTCATAGGAGCACACCGGTTTTAAATTCGAGTCCGCGTACTGCCGATCTCTTTTGCACATATTAGTTTGTTGTAATTACGCTTTCTCATGCTCACAGGAGTCAATTTTAGACCATCAATGCTTACAGCAAACCGAGGTTGCCTATTTGCGTCTTCATAAATGCTCGTTTTTCAACAATGCGTATCTGCACCACCGCCATACCATACCATATCGCCAATAATACCGTAACTGCACACAAATACGCATACCTTACGGTTGAATATTATGGACCCGAGCCTATCGGTGCATAAGTGTGCTAAAAATGTCGTTCTCATCTGAACGTGTTGTCGGTTGATTACTTTCCAACTTCACACCGTATTTCAGTCCCCCGACAAGGAGAGACATTGCGGTTGCGGATGCCATGTAAGGACTCATCCTAGACGCCAAATATTGGAGATATCGACTGTCAGGAAGAGGAAGATGTTCAAGTTAGAGGGAGTATGATGAAAATGGGACAAAATGGGAAATGGAACATTTCTATGTCTGTGATATGCGTCGGTGGCAGATTGGTACGTCGATGTTCACCCACGACCTTTCTCTACATCCACGGATTGGGCATTCAACGAAGAAGAATTAGTCATTCCTCGCCAGGAAGAGGATTGTTCCACACTGGCTTTTGTAAGATGGTGTTGGTGTGACAAGCGCTTGTGTTTTACTTGCTTCATAGATTTGTAGCATAGCTGTTGACTAAAAGGGAAGACTAGACAGGACCTTTATTTCCAGAAAAAGATATGGTGTAGATAGGCGCTGTTTAAAAAACTAGCATTTATGAAGGCGCAAATAGGCATCCTCGCTTTGTTGTAAGCATTGATGGTCTAAAATTGACTCCTGAGAGCATGAGAAAGCGTAATAACAGCAAACTAATATGTGCAAAAAAGATCGGCAGTACGCGGACTCGAACTTAAAACCCTTCCGGTGTGTTCCTATGAGGCGTCCTTCCTACCAACTGCGCCGCCGAAGCACAACTGGTAGAGTGTTGATGATTATTGGGCCCACGCTTTCAGACCGCCTTTTCAGGTCTTCATAAAAGCGTTTAGCAATAGCTAACTGTGGTTCTGGACTCCGCTCACAGGGCCTTACATCCTGCCAAAATAGCATCGCAAAAGCTCACCTTGAGTTGGGAATCTTTCCTTGTTAGGTGCCTGTCCAAAGTTCCGCGGGAAGCTAAAGACATTTCCTGATAAGGTTGCCCGTTAGCTCGCTATCCGCATCGAACTGTGTTCGCATCAGGATTACGCCGCTACGCCATCGGCGGAGAAGGATTCTCCGTCCTCTCCCCGGTTGGAACGGATTGAGCAACGGAAACAGCTACAGCATGATGGAAAGAAAACATTTCAAATCAAACTGAACATTTCTCGAAGCAAGCTTGACACTTTTGAAATGAAACTGAACATTTTGCAAATCAAAACGAGTTTCTTCCACGCACCACTGGACTCAAAGTTAGAATAATTTTTTGTCAACGAAGAGTTGTTGTGAGTTTCTTTGAAATTTTCAACTCAGCTGCCCCAATATGAAAGTGAAGGCACTGCTTGAAATTTTATAAAATTTCTATTTTTCAGGGAATAATCGTGGTTTAAGACTTGTACCAGAGCACAGAAAGACAGTAATTTTTTAGGGTGCTAAAAGAACGGGCTACGCCGTGCATTCGTCTAGCTCACTGCGATCTTAATCTGATTGATAGTGTAAGTGACCGCTCACTTGAGACAGCGAAGATATGTGCTTTTCTACAACTGTTTTTGTTGTGTCGTTGACAGGTGTGTAACTTTACGCAAATAGAAGTTTTGCTATTAATCAATCGAAAATCGCGACTTCTGAGCGAGTACGTTCCGCAACTTCCTTTCGCAATAAAGGATTGGCTTCCCTGTCCTTTAAGATTAGCACTAGTTTTCCTGAAAATAAATTTTTATAGTATTCTAAGTTCAATATCTCTGTGCCACGCATGATGATGGAACGAATTTATACAATTTTAATTTTTCATTTAATTTTGTCGAATTGAACACTTTCCAAATGAAATTGGACACTTTTGATTCAAATTCGAAAATTCTAAACTAGCCGAAGACTTTTAAAATCAAAGCGAATTCTTTCAAATTGAAATGAGCTTCTTCTACATTAGGCTAGAGGCTCTCCCAAATAGTTATAATAACTTTGTACAAGGAAAATTTCGGTATAACTTTCCTTGAAGTTTTAATTCACCTCCCATAAGGAGAACTCATAGTTTGAAATTTTATAAAATTTTAGTTTCTGGTGAAAAATAATTGTTAAAAGCTTGTTTTAAAGAGGAGGAAGGCGGCAAGTTTTTAGAGCCAAAAAGAGATTGCGCCATGCTTCCTTCCAATTGTTATTCGATTGATGGCAGAGTTTACGTTCTCATGGAGTTTCACGTTTTTGAACGATGCAAAAAAAGGAACAACTGGGTGCAATACCAGACAGAGCACGATGACACGAGAAGGGCACAGATTTGGGCAAGGGAGAGGACTCCAGGTGTGACCCGACTTAGGCACTCGTGCCAAAATTATTTTTCTTGTATGTTGGAGTGATTGAAATTTACCAACCGTCCTATACTAGGATAACGCCAGCAGCTGTAAAGAATACACATATACTCACTCTCAGGTTCATCTACATCTTCATCTGTGACATTCACACGAGCAATCAAATAAAATTTGACACCAACTTTTCAGGCGCATGGCGCGGCCTAATCCTTTATATGCTTGCTACTTTGTTGTGCTTTAAGGCAAATTCTATTTTTTTCAAAAATTTGTTATAAAAACTAATACACTTATTGCGGCAGATACACTAAAAAAAATCGAAGAAATTTATACCGAGTTTTCCATGAACGAAGTGAGCCTGTAGTTCAACTTACCTAAAGGTCATTTCGATTTGGAGAAGTTCGGGCACTATTGCACTTTCACAGCTTCACGGGTCGAGGAGAGGTGGAAAACTTTTTTGCTCCCAAACTTCGCCTATGGGGTTATTTGGGGCGCTGATCACGAATCTGACATTCGTTTTTCGATAGCACGAACACCTCTGCCTCTGAGAGGTTGGTTCGATAAAAGAATGAACTCTTTTAACAGATAAGCAAAGGATTGTATTTCGACGTGGGCCGACTCTGCACCTCCTTTTGTAGCATCTCCATATACCTGCAGGTTGGTATATCTGCATGAAGTCGTTACAATTAGGACATAGAGGCGTTGCGACAGCTCCACCCTTCGAAGCCATTACTGGAAATCGGCTGCGTCCGTGTTTAACTCCTTAAAGGCGCCCTTCAGCTTGAAGTCGCCTGGCGGTGGTTGTGGAACAGTGCCTGGAGGGTATGATGCTTAGACTGCTATCTCTCGATTAAGCCTTCGCCTATCGAAGAGGCAAACATGGTTTCCCACTAAGGGCCGGTTCATACTTCGCGACAAGAGCGACAAAAGCGACAAGAGCGACGGATGTAGTGTGGTGTCCTACTATATATAAAGCAGCAAGCGTGTGTGTGTGTGTGCGTGTGTGCGTGTGTGCGTGCGTGTGTCACACTGTCCGTCCGTCACACTTGAGATGGGGCGCGGCAGCCGAACATGTCGGCAACCCTGCATGGCGAGCCGAAGACGTGCCGAACACGTCGGCAACCGTGCATGGCGAGCCGTAGACGTGCCGAACACGTCGGCAACCGTGCATGGCGAGCCGTAAACGTGCCGAACACGTCGGCAACCGTGCATGGCGAGCCGCAGACGTGCCGAACACGTTGGCAACCCTGCATGGCGAGCCGAAGACGTGCCGAACACGTCGGCAACCTTGCATGGCGAGCCGAAGACGTGCCGAACACGTCGGCAACCGTGCATGGCGAGCCGTAGACGTGCCGAACACGTCGGCAACCGTGCATGGCGAGCCGTAAACGTGCCGAACACGTCGGCAACCGTGCATGGCGAGCCGCAGACGTGCCGAACACGTTGGCAACCCTGCATGGCGAGCCGCAGACGTGCCGAACACGTTGGCAACCCTGCATGGCGAGCCGCAGACGTGCCGAACACGTCGGCAACCGTGCATGGCGAGCCGTAGACGTGCCGAACACGTCGGCAACCTTGCATGGCGAGCCGAAGACGTGTCGAACACGTCGGCAACCTTGCATGGCGAGCCGAAGACGTGCCGAACACGTCGGCAACCGTGCATGGCGAGCCGTAGACGTGCCGAACACGTCGGCAACCTTGCATGGCGAGCCGAAGACGTGCCGAACACGTCGGCAACCTTGCATGGCGAGCCGAAGACGTGCCGAACACGTCGGCAACCGTGCATGGCGAGCCGTAGACGTGCCGAACACGTTGGCAACCCTGCATGGCGAGCCGCAGACGTGCCGAACACGTCGGCAACCGTGCATGGCGAGCCGTAGACGTGCCGAACACGTCGGCAACCTTGCATGGCGAGCCGAAGACGTGCCGAACACGTCGGCAACCTTGCATGGCGAGCCGTAGACGTGCCGAACACGTCGGCAACCTTGCATGGCGAGCCGAAGACGTGCCGAACACGTCGGCAACCGTGCATGGCGAGCCGTAGACGTGCCGTGGTAGACGGCCGCTAGGCCGACGAACGACTGGTACAGAAATAATTACGCATTTCACACAACATTCGTCGCGGAGGGAGTGTGGAGTACGCAATTATTGACGTACACCACACTATGTCCGTCGCTCTTGTCGCTTTTGTCCCTCTTGTCGCTCTTGTCGCGAAGTATGAACAGGCCCTAATTTGCGCACTTTCAGGCGATCGCTGTAGGACCGCTTGCACGCTATGCCACTACTGTAGAACCAAGGATGATTCCTTAGCCGAACTTTGGGCGAAATTGGTGATTACGACATAGGCAGCCTTAGTCACCCGTACCTACCGTAACCCACCGTACTCTAGCTAAAACGAGAAACGGATGTCATATTCGTGATCAGCGCCCAAAAACCCCTAGGCGAAGTTTGGGCGAAATCGGTGAATATGACCTTGGCAGCCTTAGTCAACCGTACCTACCGTAATGTACCGTAATCGGCCGAAATTTCGAAAAGATCTCAGATTCGGGTGCTATCCCTATCGGGGGGGGGGGGGCAGTCCATTATGAATTGTTAAAGTAATGCAACATGCACGGCAAAATATAAATATGTATAAATATGCTTACCTTATAAAACGCTATCCTTCCAATACCAAAATCGGCTTTCTAATTTGCTTTCCTAATCGGGGGTAGGAACTAATGGAAACACAGCAAATTGTCTCTGTATCTATCTCTATCTATCTCTGTCTCTTCATAGCCGGTGCCGTAATAAAATCTTTTTACATTTCAGGGATTTCCAAGGGAGGGTATCAGGTAAGTTAAGGGACTGATACGTTGCATTGCATTGGCTGCGGGACATTATGTACGAATGATCGCCGCGGGCGGCGCATAGCGCGGCCAGCGCGGCAGAAGACGTCGCAAATGGGTGACTTCAGCGGCCAGTGATATCTAGACCTGCCTCAAAACTTGCACGTCAAGTGTTAGAAAGTGTATACAAAGTCAGTTTCACTGCGATAGTGTGTCATATTTTCTGCTTTTCATGAAGGAACACCATATAAAATTGAGCCTTAGAACGTTGTTTAGTTTTATAATTCGAACTCAATTCCTGAACCAGAGCATGTTTTCCAGCAACTCCTGCAACACCAGAAAGGGATATCAACAACTAAAACCTAGCGTCTGCAGCAGGTCATGAGGTACAGCTCACACGACCACAGCGGAGCTCATCGCGCACGCGACAGTCGCCGTCGCGGGCGGTGACCATTCGTACATAAAGACCGCCTCTCGCACTGCACGTTGCATGTACAGATACTTAAGGCCGCCACAGACTTCTGCGGCGCCGCTCAGCGGTGCCGCTGGGCGACGCCGCCGGTGCCGCCGAGCGGCGCCGCTCAGCGGCTTGACTCATCATCAGTGGGAGCGGTGACGGCGAGGTACTGTACTGTTTCTAGTGGGGACCGACTGGTGCTTAACAATAACGCGCCCCGATGACGATCGCGCGCCCGCATCGACCGTCTCCGCTCTGGATCCCGCCGCGAAAGGGCAGAGCGCAGAGCGCAGACAGACAGACGCTGGAGCGGCGCCGCCGGGTGGAATGATTCAAGTCATTTCCGCCAGCGACGCCGCTGGTGCCGCCGGCCGGCCAGCGACGCCGCTCAGCGGCGCCGCTGGAGGCGAGCTCTGCGTCTCTGCCCTATGGTTAAGCATAGGGCAACGGCGCCGCAGAAGTCTGTGGCGGCCTTTAGCTATCGTTAACAATTCATAATGGGCTGCTCCCAACCTCCCCTTCCCCCCCCCCCCCCTCCCCCGATGGGGGTTGCACCCAGATTCGTGATCAGCACCCCAAATAACCAAATGAGTCACCAGTCACCTGGCGAAGTTTAGGCGGAAATTTTTTCCGACCTCTTCTCGACCCGTGGAGTTGTGAAAGTACAATAGTGCCGAAGTTCGCTTTGATTTCTATGTATTAATTCTCAGTTCAATAGCTTAGAGGAGTGTCCAGTTCGACGAGGAAATTGTACCACTGGTGCCTAGATCACCACCGTCCAGCCGTCTGCCCCCCCCCCCCCCCACCACCGTCCGATCCCAGCTGGGCGCCGACACCCGGGGCGGCGGGCGGTGGCCGTCGCCGCTTCTCCGCAGCCGCGGCGCCGGGAGCGGTCCCGGCGCGGAGAATTCCACGTGCGAGAAGCGGCGGCGCGGCTGCGAGCGCGGCCGACCGGCTATGGATTCGACGGTGGCCGTCGCCGGGGGCGCCTGGCCCTCCCAGGGACCTGGTTTTTGCTCGAATTGCCCTGGTAACGGCACATTTTTTTGCGCCGAACAGCCGTCCGCCGAGGGAGGCTTCGCTGAGTTGCGGACGGGTTTCAGATCGATTTTTTCGTGTTCCCCCGAATTTTCTGCGGCGTTTCATCCGTTTATCCTTATTGATTCGTGTGCTCTTGCATCTACGTCCCAATCGAGGAAATCGAGCGAGAGCCAAGTTGGTCTGGTGATGCTATCGCACGTCCAACCGGAATTCGTTATCGCGATGGGACTCATCGATACGCATTTCTTCGCCTGTTCTGACCGCGAATTAGCGCGTTTTCTGAAGGTCTGGGATGAGATTCGCTTCAGGGAGCGCATTGTACCCGGTCTGGCTGTTTCTGCTGCTGCTTGTGCCGCCTCACTGACGCTGTCGTTTCGTTTTTAAAGGCCAGCATCATCACTCATCATGTCTGATGGCGTTGTACAGCGGAGGAGGAAGATTCAGGAAGAAGTGAGCGAGCTTTCTGTTGTCGTTCCTATTTATTTCCTTTTGTATATGAGGAAGCTTTCCGTTGATTGGAGCCCTCTGTTAGGTCGTTCGATTTCTCAAAAAAACGTCAACTTCAGTGTGTGAGATGCGCCGCATACTGTACACTATGAGATCCCGTGAAGGAGATTTTAATTATTGCCGGTTTGGCCGTTGTGATCGCACACTGGTCCGCGTTCACTGGTCAGATGATAGACAAAGTCAGAGATGGTTCAGTTCATCTTCTTTAAGCCTCTAGTGGCTTGTGTCGAGGTTGTAAACTCCCATAACGGTTTGTGCTGCTATCAAAACTCTAGCACCAGGTGGGACTCGAACCCGCATCTCCTGCTGACGGGCGGGAGTGCTCAGCATCATTACACCACCGTCGCTGTTTGATCGAACGCAACATCCACACCTCGAGATGTTAAATAAAGTCAGAGATGTCCTATCAGGCGAACTTATTGGAAAGTGGAAAAGCACCGAAGGTTTGGAAGACCTGGCTGGTTTGAGCGGGATGCAAATCATTATTGCGTTGCATATCAGTACATCTAGCACAAAAGACTCCGCCGCCTGCTACTGTGCTGAGGCGCGAAGTTCGCAACCTTTGTCCGAGGGAAGTTCTCAGTGTTCAGCGGAGTTGCTAAATTCATAGCTCGATCTACCAAAAAGGATGACTAGAACCCGTGGTAGTGCCTTTTTGCTGACAGACGAGACGATTTAGGTTTAGTTCAAGTTTCTGATTAGACAAGCGATCTATTTCGAAGGTTCCCGGTTTACCTGCAAGAATTCGAGATCATTGGAATACATTTCGAGGAGCATAGTGCGTTTGAGAGCACTATCCACTTCCTTGAATTTGTTCGAGAGTTCTGGTGGCTGCCCCGTGATATGTGGAACAAATCAACGAGAAGTTGGTGTAAAATGGAATGATTGACGTAACAGCCATTTACGATTGGCGCTTTTCCACTAGGCTATTTAGCCGATTTATAGCTAGGATTTTCTATACGAAGCCGTTGTGTTTTTTTTTTGTGATTCTGTTTTTTACTTTCATCCTTAGTTACAGTCAGAGCTTTTTCGGCCCAAAGCAAAATTTCCTCCCTCCAGGGTCAATGAAATAGTGCCAGATTTGTCCTGAAAGGATAATTATCTCCATCGGCTGGTCAACACAGTGTCATTGTGCAGCCGAAATATCTGCTCATATAGCCTTCACAGTATCCCATGGAAGTATAATGCGTGATACATACCAAAAAAGGATCAATTGACACCGACTTTTATGCTTATCCATGGTTTCGTCATAATTGCCATGTTTCCATACCGATCACACTCCCTTTATAGTGGGCGTGTAAGCGCCACACGACAGAAACATCTTTGTGGTCATCATTACCTCGAATAGCGCGCTTTATCCATCTCTAGAAATGTTCGGACAGTTTCCTTCAGCTGGGGTCACATTGTGTCTCTTCTTTACCGCACGAATCGCTCATCAGTTTTACGCTGATGTCGTACATTGGCAGTGCAGAAACGCCGTAAAGAATGCTGTGTAGGAGGTAGGCGTATCCTTAGCTTCTGTAGGCGCTTAGTTAGTGTTAAGTAGGTCACAGTTCAAGGCAGTTTGACGGGGGGGGGGGGAACAGCAAGCATTCAAAATTTCCCACTAGTAAGATGCACTTGCAAGGAATTAGTTTCAAATAGCGTTGTATCGGTAAGACTTAGGCGCTAGCGGTACTGGAAGAGGATCATGAGCCACTGCTGTCACACGCGGTGCGTAGCATAAGACACCTCTTCATGTACTCATATCTATTCATTTTTACCACGAATCGAATCCGCTTTTGTTTTGGCTGCATGTGTTGCGAAAGAAGAAACTCCTGCGTGCATCTTCTCTTAATGTGGGAGCGTTACTTGAGTAGCATGTCGGAATTTCTTCTCTTTCTGACTGACTCGGAGACCACAGAATCCGCTTATGGAGTTGCTTATTGTCGTTTTTCATTATTAGCAATGTGCCTTGTTTCTCTCGTTTTCCCCATGTTGAAGTTCTATACGCTCGCAAATACTATGGCGGCATCAATTTTTTTTCCTTCTAGAGGGTTCACTTGTGAAAGTAGTCCTTCTAGGCGAAGATTAGCTACTGAAGTGTACTTTGAAGGTCCGTTTTAATGAGGGAATAAGCATCCAGATAACGTTCGATGGATTTCGGTGTGTTGACCCTATGCATGGTCGTGACTATTCAGCCCTTCATGTTTCATTATTCATTCATTAGTGCTGCCCAAGAATTGTCAACAGCAGAATTGGACTTATTGGACTAAGAGCGTTGAGTTTGAGAAATTTTATAAAATTGATTTATTCTTATGTATTTGTGGTTAGCTTCTCATTCCCATTCGAACCCGAAGGGCCTTTTTTGCTATGAAAAAGGAATTGGGGAATGGCTAATGGCCTTTGTTCTGGTTGTACACATTGCTTCTCATTGGAGGTGATCTTTTTCGCCCATTTTATTTCCCCATCTGTTGTCCTGGCAATGAGCTAGGCACGCATTGTGAGGAACGCATTCATTTTTTGTCGACGAAAGACAAATTGGCGAGTCTTCACCACTGCTCTTCGATGCCGATGAGGAAAGAAATTGATGATTTCCTATTCGAAAAGCGCTTCGGCTATGTTCTGCCTGTTCTTCTTACTGATTCGGGCACTAGTTATAAGTTCCGACTGCACCGACACAACTTAGGTCGAAAAATTTATTTTCGCTGAAACTTCGTCTAGTGGGGGGGGGGGGGTATTTGGGGTGCTGATCACGAATCTGACATCCGTTTTCCGTTTTACGTTGGATTTGGGCGAAATCGGTGACCATTGCCTTAGTCAACCGTACCTTCCGTAACCTACCGTACTCCAGCGTAAAATGAAAAATGGATGTCAGATTCGTGATCAGCACCCCCAAATAACCCCCCTTAGACGAAATTTCAGCAAAAAAAACTTCGGCCGAAGTCGTGTCGGTGGAGTCGGAACTTTTAACTAGTGCCGGTTGTCGTTCTGGGGGTGTTTCCTCCCAGGATGGTCATCACCATTACAGGCGTGAACAGCTCTTCGTTTCTTCTATTTCTCTTCCTTTTCTTTCTCTCGCTGTCAAGGTCACCAACATTATTGTTTGAAAATTCCTTTCTTAATTTGGCTTCTTTATCATCCTGTAGTCCTATACTTGCTGTGCGACCTTCCAGTGGGCTTTCAGTGCCGTTGGTCAAAGGTGTTACTTTCAACTATTCTCTTGCATTTTTGCTACTTGAGTGAGAGTTTTCGATGAAAACAATGCTTCTACTCTTCTCCAAGTCTTATTTAATTATGCGAGGCGCTTCAGTCGGAAGCGAGTTTTTGGATTTTTTCACCTCAGTTCTGTTATTGATCAAAACATTTTCCTAGTTCAACCGGGACATGTAAGCGGGTTCCAACATCCGTAATTGATTTTTCGTTATTGATGCCAATGTTTTTGTACTTGTTGTCGGTTCCCTACCTTAAATTCCCGACCTTCAGGGAGGGGGGGGGGGGGGGCTGCAGAGTGGACCAGCGCAGTCTGCGTGAACAGACCGAAATTATGAACGATGCGAATTGTTCTCTTGGAGATTACTGTCTTCAGTTCTCTTCCCATATTCGTACCATAAGCTTCTTCAACAGAAGTTGTTCAGGAAACAGTGGCAGATTTTCTTGTCGTTTGATATCCATGTCAACAATGTCTGGTGAATGTGCGAATTTCCTTGCCATGTATCTGAGCAGCACTATCATTATTTATTTATTCGAGAGTCTGCCATATTCGAAATAGTGCAGCATTGCACAACAGACTATCTGTTTATGATTAGCCGCCTAATCGGATTCATTGTTGAAGCACTTTTGTGAACACCGCGCGACAATGCTGCTGGGGTGGAGACGCTCCATTCCTGTATCGATAACGATCTATTTATGTCAGTCGTGCGTGGACTCACAGCGTGGATAGCGATCGTGCAGGCGACCAGTCAGCCGTTCTATCAGCTACTCGTATCTGGGCGACGGTGTGAGAAAAACTGTGCAATATTGGCACTTTTTGCAGGAAAGGGTGGACAGGGTTGCAATCATCCCTGAATGGATGCGCTTGCGGCGTCGAGGGGTAGCGGGAATATGCGCAAATATTGAAACGACTGTGACTCTCAGATTAGGGGTTTATTAAATGGAATGAAGGGACTTTTTCGGAGATCTTATCCCCTGCGTGACTGAGGATTAACGACACTGCGTTAAGTTTGCGAAGGGAAAGGGAAAGTGCAACGACTTAAGCTCTTTGTTCCCTTGCTCCGAAATCCTCGTTGTTTTAGGGGTTTTGGGATGCCACCAATTTAAGGTGCAGTGGAATTCCTTTAAACAATCTGCTAGTTCACTTTTAATAGAATTGTAATGGTCTGTTTGGTATATGGTTCATTAATGTGCCTACGTAGGGGTAGAGGGCAGCTCAACACTCATAGAAGTTTTATGTCTCGTTTGAGTTTCACGCCTCGACTGGACGTATTGCCATGTATTGATCGAAAATGTTCACGATGTCACGCATCTATCATATGCGTTGGGCATCCTTTAAGATTAGCAAAAGGAAACTTCACCTAGTACAAAACGTTCAGCAACCTACTAGTCACCAAGCGCGTGGTTGCGAGTTTCGGCCCAAACTTCGAAAATAGAACGTCTCAGCCACTACAGCTTCTGTTTTCTTCTTTGGGCCTTTTTATCATTATTACAATAGAAGATAAGCTCGACTCGCCTATTACATAAGATTTATATATAGGGGATAAAGAATGCGATAGTATACGGTCCTCAGGTTCGTGTGAGACGCGTCTACTCTCCATTATCATGAAGAAGAGAAGTCGCTATTGCCGAGCTAAACTGATTTGTTTCATATACAAGTAGCAGAATGTGGAGAGAAGGAATTCAATAATCAAAACCAATTTGTTCCAGCCAGCAGCCGATCGTAGCGACGACAATGCTGACTCAGCCGCGTCATCAGAACAGGTTCGTTGGGATTCAGCATCTCTCTTTATTTTTCTTATTAATTAATTGCTATTTTCTGTACGTGAGAGTTCCTCATCTTTCAACGTGCTGGTGATAATGGAAAAGCTAGCCATGGTTCGAGGGTCCGATCTCATCGCCATTATTTTTTCTGAGGGATTACTTCAATCTGAGAATATTTATGGATGTCATTAGTCTGGACAACATTTTTCCTGTCGGATTTTTTCTTCGAAAATATATTACAAATACAAATACATTTTCCAATAGCATTCGCATGTGACGAAGATATGCCACAGGAATTAGACCTGTAAAGTTAAAAAGCTGCTAAATCTTTACTCAGTAGTTACTGGAGTTGACCTGAACAACGTATTCAAACAATTTCGACTGACTTTTATTCCACTGATCGATAATCATAAGTGGATGTTGTTCGCACGTTGGGCGCAAATAGGCCCGGAAGGGGTCACCTTGTACTCATTGGATACTCGCCATGGTAGCACATGAACATCGAATTACATCAGAAATTGTCTAGCTCTGTTCATCAAAGGGGTGGAACATCCCGATGCTGCATAAAATATAATTTATTACAACACAAAACGTTGCTTGTAGGACTGCTCTACAAGGTGACCCCTATTTGCCTATTTGCGCCGGACGTTGTTTAATGTCGAACATCGCGAAAAATTTTTTCTCACTATTGCTATTAGGTTGCAACGAAATAAATGGCACTGGACCACTGTAAATTTAAACAGTTAATATCTCGGCGTGTAGGCAAGTTTATTAATCGAAATAAAAACCATCTGATTCCACACATCTTTGTCAACGTGACACAAGCTTTTTTATCCCAGTAGCATAAAAATCAGAAGTTCTGGAATTGACGAAATCTTCGAAGGCACTTTCGGCATCCTGTTGGTATTTGAACATTTTCCCTACCAAGAAGTCGCCAAGATGCTTGAAGAAATGGTAGTCTGTTGGGGAGAGGTCGGGAGAAAACGGAGGATGTGGTAGAGTTTCAATGCTCAGCTCATTCAATTTCTGCAACGTCATTCGTGCTACATGGGGGCGAGCATTGTCGTGCAGAAGGAGAACTCGCCTTCGGTTTACCAAGGCCGGCCGGATATCCTTCAACGTTTTCATCATTTCTTCAATTTCAATGCAGTACTTCTCTGCCGTGATGGATTCACCGGGAGGGAGGAAGCTGTGGTGAATAATTCCCAGCGAACACCACCATACTGTCACCACTACTTTCTTTTGGTGCAATTCCGGCTTCGCAAAAACCTTGGGGCTCTCATCGCTGTCCACCCACTGTGCCGATCGTCGCCTGTTGTCGTTCATTATCCATTTCTCATCACAGGTTACGATGCGATCAAGGAATGGGTCCGTTTCGTTCCGTAGAAGCAGTGCAAACGAGATCTCATATCGTCGGTTTCTTTGCTCCTCAGACAGCTCGTGAGGCACCCATCTTTCCAGCTTTTTGGTCTTTCCAATTTCCTTCAGATGCCGGGCAGCTGTGTTGTGACTGACGCCAAGAACCTTCGCTATCTCCCTGGTACCTTTGTGTGGATCTTCCTCTACCACATCTCTCAGCTTGTCCTCATCAACATCACTATGCCTTCCACGACCTTCATGTTCTTCCAAGCTCTCATCTCCATTCCGGAACTTCTGATACCGACGATACGCCGTCCGAATTGTGGAACATCAGTGACCGAATGCGGCGTTGATCTTCTCGTCAGCCTCCTCAACTGTAGTGCCCAGCTTGAATTCATACAAGTAAATGCCCCGGATTACCCTTTTGTCCATCTGCAAAAAAGTCAGTAAAACTCTAAAGTTTTCCCACTTTTACATAGAAAATTTGGTACTCGCCGGTAGAGCAAAGTTTGCGCTTCTAAATGATATGCCACATGTTACGGTTTGTTCTTGATCAAACGCGTAAAGACGCGCCAAAAAATGGCGCGAGCCAGTGCCATTTAATTCTTACAACCTAATAGAATTTGAACATAGAGAGTCGATGTTCTGTTCGTGTCGAATCTCAGTTAAAATCTCGTTTCCCTATAAAAACCTGTGCGCTACATCTTCGAACAATTTTGTTCATTCCTTCTTTTGAAAAAAAAAACTCAAAAACCTCAACTCAAGCCGCTACGATACTGCTGTCCAGTAACTGTGTAATAACAGCCTTCTGTATCGCCATAACTTAATTAAGCTTTAAGCTGTGCAGGTTTAATTAAATATTGTCATTCTATTGCATCTAATTTCATTCCAAAAGCTGTAGGTTGAGGTGTAGGTCCATTATTCGCTATTTCGAGAGCTCAATTCTTGCCATTATTGTTCGATTTTTGTTCAAGATTTTTTGCTATATTGGCCCTAATGATATTGTTCAGGAGGATAACGACAAGGGCACACGCTTAACTCTGATGGAGCAGATTCTGTTGTTAGGATTGAAGGATAGGGAGGTGCGTTGGTGATCTTCTCTGATTTCCTTGCTTATTTACTAGCTGGAATCACAGCTATGTTTTCACCGCAACAACCTTTGCAGCAGGTGTTGTGCTTATAGTGCAGAGCTCATGAGAGGTACAGTGGGAGGTTAGCTTTCTCATACTGGTGAGGAAGACGTCTGCCCATATAGAGGAGCTTGTACGTTCTCCCATAAGATGGGAGAAGCTTGATAAGCTATTATTAAACTGTTTACTGCTTTTAAAGCAACTTATTTTCGTTGAAAAAAAGTTATTTGTGTAAATTATAAACATTAATAGATGCGGGTGGCACAGATTGTGAAGCGTAGCTCACCCAGCATCCTCATATTTCACTGTTACTATTCTGTCGCCCAAAAGTTGGGGCGAACTCGACTGCAGTTGAGTGAAGATTTGGCTGTCTCTGGATTGGCATCAAGAGTGTAGTAGAGCGTTCGAGAACACGAGAGCAAGGGAGGGTAAACGCCAACATTTGAGTTCCCTCTTCAATTTAAGGCTGCTATTCAGAGACCCATTGTGGTACCGTTTGGAGGCTGAGAATTTGCCCTGTCCTTGTGAGTTTAACTATAACATCGAGCTCTTCGCTTTCATTGGTGTACTCATATGTTCCAACGACGCTAGCTTTGTTAGTCTTAGCAGACTATGGGGCCCAGAATGATTTATTTTTTGTTGTTTTGATTCATTCACAGCTGGCCATTTATGATAAGTAATCTCTGCTTTTTATTCATGCAGTCGATCTGCTGTTTACTCGCATAGACGATGTTTTTTGGAGTGTTTTATGCAGTCAGTTGTCGCTCAATAGAACGAATGGAGGTATCAGAACGCATGACGAGCGCTATCTTGTGAAAGCCCTTTTTCAAGAATGGGCAGGATTATTAGTTTCGCCCATTTGCTTACCGTCTGATTGTGCTGGTGGTGGACGATTTAGACAGGTTTTGCTTCATTTCACTGTTAGAATTATCTTCCAGAAGGGATCATAAAGATTTCGATCTCTTTTCGTTTTCACTTAAGCAAAATCCTATTTGATAACTTTACTCTTCAAATCAGGTTGTGTTCATGCTCGTCCCAATTGTGTAAAACTGCTAAGTAGTTTACAAAACGTGGGCTCGATCAGAGGTTCGAATTACAACGGTTAGCTTTAGCGGAGAGATTGTATACGTTGGGTGTACTGTTGTTTATTTTGAAGGTTAAGCGTAGGCCCTTTGGCACCGTACCTAGCATTCTGCTTGTACATGGCATAGATGAGACAATTTAAATGTACAGTTCCATTGTGCATTGAGCTGTTGTGACCAACCGATGGACAAATTAGCATTTTATGCCTATCTACACGCCTGGCCCTGATTCATGAACCCCGGAAGGGAGATCCCTGAAAGGCCACAGCGTGAAACGAATACCTACAATTGATTCCTATTGATTCATCACCTGCACCTCATGCCTTTGCATCCATCTCAAACACTTTTTATAGGGTTACACGTCATTCTGGAATGACTGCATTTCGTCTGGTCTTCGAGGATGCGTCCTGATTGAGTTAGCTCTGCGCGGCAGAATCCAGCTGGAAGGCAGCGGTATGCGCAAAAAATCGCTGTTGACCAGAAAGGTGACTAATGGAACAATAACGCTACATTTGTTAATGTATTTCCATGCCCAATCCTCCCTGAATGATGGCATATCAGGTGACGGTGAAGAACAGCGAGCCAACGGGTGATGTCATATTGGATGAGGCCTTGAGACACATGAAGGAAACAAATCCTTCGGAGACGGTGACCAGTTGGATCGAATACCTCAGCGGAGAGGTGAGTACAGTCGAAGCATCCAAATGTTTTCAGAGCACATGAATTGCGTCATCGTTTATGTTGCTTTCAGACCTGGAATCCTCTAAAGCTGAGGTATCAGCTTCGCAATGTTAGGGAGAGATTGGCGAAAAACTTAGTAGAGAAGGGAGTTCTAACCACCGACAAGCAGAATTTTCTCCTTTTCGAAATCACCACTCATCCACTTTCCGATGGGAATCAGAAGACGAAACTTATCAAGGTAGGTGTGCCAAAACTTTGCTATTTTTGTGTTAATTTCAGAAGATCTCATATGAGGTTTTCACCTTTAGCTAACTCTGCCAATGGTTTTTCTTTTTCGATTGTGGGCAATTGGGGTGATATTTCTTTCGGTTCCTTTCCTGTACACTGCAGTGGTAGGAGCTTTCTTATTTTTCATCTCTGTATGTTTTCATTTTTGATCAAAGGAGCCTAATTTTATCCTTGGCGGACTATATGTTGTTGCAGGATGTTTTGTTGCGATCAAAACTCTTGCGCCAGGCGTACCCCCAACCGGCACCGTTTGCTTTCAGGGCAGCAATGCTACGCCTTACAACACCGGCGCCTTTTGGTCGCAAGGGTAGTGTAAGGCCTATGTCATACCATCGCTCACCCCGAGCGACGCCTAATGTTATGCACCCATATCGATTCCATCGCGCAGCCCGATCGATATGGGAGCATATCATTAAGCGTTGCTCGGGGTGAGCGATGGTATGACAAAGGCCTAAGGCGATTTCGAGTCCCGCCTAGCGCAAGAGTTTTGACCACAACAAGACATCTTGTATCCTGCTTCTTCCAGTGCGCTTATAGCTCAGCTAAACCTTAAGTTTGCCGTTGCAATATGCCACTTATTCTTCCACTATTTGTTGTTTGCGTAGACTCGACAGTTTTTGTGTTCGAAACCTCGAGTTAGTGCTCACCACTCGGCAAGTTTTCGTGAGAAAAATATGCAGTGCAGTCTGCAGGAGGCGAAGATCTCCCTCATATTGCAGATCAACTTCACCCACTTCGTTTTGCGAATGTTGCTGTATTGATTGTGAGAGCAAAAGTGACCGACAGACTGAACAACCTGGTCAGGATTCGGGGCCATACATAGGTCATTGTGCGGTACATGTCGCATAGGTGAGCAGTATTGGTAGGTGGGAGCGCGCTAGCCAATAGTAACCAAACAGAGCACGTGCCGAACACATGCCAGCCCATTAGGATACCAACTGTACATGTTCTCTCTGACTGGCATGCTCATTCAATGTGGTCTGATTGGTTTAGACGTTCCCAACAGCCAATGCTGCTTACCTACACGACATATACCCATTGTGCTGTTCTAATGTGCGTCCTTCGCGCTTCTGCAAAGTAGAGTGCATGGCGGGCATCGCAATGGGATCGAATATCGATCTTCTTTACACTTTACTTTCCTTTTATCGTGAGGTAAAGCGCAATTTGAGCAGGAATGGCTGGCATTGTTGCTGCCTGATCGTCTGACACCTCCGCTGTGTGAACGCGTCTCAATGAGGTGCGCTGCCCGCCGTCACTAAATTCTGTGGTTGATGAGTTTGTTGTTTGATTCCTAGCAACGTCTTGACTTTTTCTGAGCTGCTTTCCTCACAAATGGCTTCACTATAGTGCTTGGGACATTCCAAAATCTGTCAATGACGTTCGAAACCTCGCATCGTCAGTAGGCTACGCGAGTGAGTGCTCACTACTTTGCAAGCATTTACCGTCTGTGATACTCAGCAATATCCATATCCTCCTGTGTGCTGTATATGCTGGTGCTAACACATCAGCTTCGTTCTCGATTCCAAATTGATTACATTGCTTTGGATTTAAGGTTTTGAGATTTTTTGATTTTTTGGCCAAGTTTTATTATTATTATTATTATTATTATTATTATTATTATTATTATGTTGTTATCTAAAACGTTTTTCTGTTCATAATGTGTGTTGTTCAACAGCTATAGCATATTGCCGCCAATTGTCTTTCAGCAAATTTGCTCGTCATTAAGTATGTCACAGCATATTTTATTATAGAAGAAATTGTGATTATAATAAGGGGCTTTAACTTGGCCGATGAGCTGATATGGTGATAGTGATAGGGTGATCTATATCTATTAGCAGAGTACTGATAAGTCGAAGGTGTGTAGGAATGCGTAGACGTGCCCACGTAGTCAATGGATAACGTCATAGGCCGAAATACAAAGGGTATATGTACCTTTGAATTCGGCGTCGAAAATTTCTTATCATAACTAGCTAACTAACCAGCTACCCATTTTTGTGATGAGCCCTAATACTTGACTGTAGCAGCAAATGAAGAAGTCTGATGTGTTTCCATTAAGAAATTAGGTGGAATCTAAAGGGAATGCCTTATTTGATGCAGGTTTAGAGAAAGAGTCCACCCCGTGTGCTTTCTTTCACTGGTAGCTCTATCCTGGCAACAACAAGCCTAGGTGTCCTTCTTCAGCTATGATGTTTACATTGTCGTATTCTCCGAATTCTTTGGATGTAGTGAATGAGAAAGAGCACTCCCAGTGCGAGCGTTGCCCTCTTTATTTCATTTTAGCACTTTCATTTCGGTTGTTTTCATTGTATTAGGTTGAGTCATAAATTTTGCAACAAAATTCATCTTCCAGCAAAATAAGATTGTGCTACAAAAGAAAAATGATTGACTTAAACGAAGTAATTTCCGTTATTCTCAATGAGTTTCTTTCGCTTCTCATGCACTGAGTGTGTTGCATCCCTGTAGAATTTGGTCCGCTTCGACCTGAAAATTCGTGTACCACTGCCGTGACCTCATCGACTTCGGCGAAGCACCTACCATGGAGGAAGTGATCCATCGAGCGAAGCAGATCTTGGTTTTGGTCCTGTCAAATTTCTAGATTTTTGCCAGCTTATGAAGTGCCGTAAGCGTAAGCGGTCGGCCGTTGCCTGGCGGATGCAACATAGGCTCATATCGGCTTCTTTCTCCTCTAATTTTTGCTGCATCTAGTTGAGTTGTTGGCAGAAGCAAGCGTGGAGGATTGTTTGACTACGTAGAACAGCTCCCGGTGCACTGGACCACTACACGTCCATACACACAGCTGGACCTTCTTTTAGGTAGAGCTCCGGTTTTGACTTCAGAAACCCTTCTCGTTGCGTTCAGCCATTGCTTTCCAGCTTCGCGGTTGTCGTAAAGCACCCGCTTTTCACCGCTGGTAAAGCTTGAATCCAGGCATCCTCACCTGAACCGGTGCCTGAGCTCTCGGTAATCGGAAGCACAGCGATTTACTTGGGTTGCTGTCAACGCATGAAGCCCTTACGAACGCGATTTCGGCAGCCTTCCAATCTTCTGCAGCCGGTGGTTCACTGGGAGTTATGGAGACTGGCGGTCAGTCCTAGTGTGGTTTGAGAAGAACTCGATTTGATGGATTTGCGCAGGCGCTCTTTGTTTGCAGCAGTTGGTCTTCAAGGGAGTGGTTTGCTTCGTTGCCCTTCATACCAGAAAAAAAAAACAAATTTGCAAAATTTATGACTCAACCTAATAGTAGAGGCTAACAGCTCCTTCATGAATTTTCTTTTCGTTATGTTTCCCGACTATTCCACTGAGAGTGGATTTCAATTCATACATTAATGCGAATAGAGAGCATATTACACCGATTTTTAGCTTATGCGATCTTATCCGTCGTTGAAACATGTTCCATTGTTGTGGACGAGGAAGTAAAGTGACCCCCTTGTTTTTAGGAGATCCAAGATTCTGTGCTTAGTAAATGGACGAATGACGTGCATCGGATGGACAAGAAGATGCTGTCACTGATCGTACTAGCTCATGCGTCCGATGTTCTTGAGAACGCATTTGCACCGTTGAGTGATCAAGATTATGAGGTAATTAGGTACACAGCTTTCGAATCGTCTTTTGTGATTAGTGCTCTGGATCATTTATGGCCATCTCAATGTTTGCTTTGGGAGAAGGGGCTATTTATGCGGTTTGCTGGGAAGTTTCCAGTTTAGCAACAGCTATATGCAATACTAGCCTTTTCCAGGTCGCTATGAAGAGGGTTCGATCGTTGCTGGAGTTAGAGTATGACGTGCAGGCGGAGAAAAAAGGCAACGATGTGATGTGGGCCGTATTCGAGGCGTTCAGCAAGTAGCCACGTTACCAAATGCTTTACGGTAAGAGTCTACTTCGCCCATCGGTTTGTTATTGTTCGGCAGCGGCGCTGGCCAGACGTCGTCGTGCTTAGACGGCACACATGTTTTGCCTTGCCGCTGAACGGCGACTGACTCGGTTTTGCACGTGGCGGGAGTTTTTCGATTTAGCGCAGCCGAGGGACGAGAAGAGTGTTCTCTAGATATGACACATGTTGTTAGTTAATGTTTGAGGTTTCGTTGCCAGATTTTTAAGAGCGTGAGCAAGTTTAAAAAAGAGGATCTAGTTTCCGAAATCGGAAAGGGTATTGACATTTTCGGTTAAAGTCCATTTTCTGTTATGGCTGTAAGTGCTTTCGCATCCTTCAGTAAGTTCATAGTTGAAGTAAACCATGCAACTGTGATGGTAATCTGTGTTAAGCGCTTAGCACCAGCTTAGCTTGGGGCCATACATCGCTTGTTTTTCTGTTCGCACAAATCGTATGTTTTGGAGATTTCGTAGCTGGCGTGTTCAACAGGCAGCACCGTATGGGAACGCAACGCATGTGCAAATATTTGTCTGATGGGTGTCGTCTTTTATTGCAGGGAATTCTGCAGCTCAGGGCTTCCAACAGATGACTTCCTATTATTTCTGAAAATCTCGTGGCTACCTTTCCTGCGGCCTCATTCTAAATGTGATTTCTTAAGCAAAGATCCTACACTTCAAAGTATTTAAATGATGGGGATAGGATGCCACTATTTTCATAACCATGTCCTCTTATTGAGATGAAAACAAATTCCCATTACTGTGGTGACAGTGTTAATGGGAAGCGACATTAACTGCTCAGGGGCCGTATGCATACCTCGCCCCGGCGGGGCGGACCTCCCGCGCTCTTCCCCGAGAAGAAATTACCCGGCGGGAACGGGTGCCCCTTCCTGCGATGCACTTCGGGAAATGTACGGTCGGGAAACTTCCTAGCAGTACTGAAAATGTTTCGTACACAGGCACAGAGGAAGCGTTGCGAATCAGGGAAAAATTGTCAGCTGTTTTCTACTCCGGGTGAAGGGACTGCCGAGGAATGACGAAAGACGAGAGAGTATATTATCAATTGGATACTGGATTTGTTATGAAGCCTATTAAAACGCTGTTATATCACATTATATACACTTGTGTACTGTTCACCCGCCTATTTATTAATGTTCTCCTTGGTTTTTACGGGTTTTGGGAATCATCTTGCAGCAATGACCGAGTGAGATCCATAGTGGTATTGAGTTAAACAAGTTATAGCTATGCGTCGTATGGCATAAGAGAAAGTTTTGTTTGTTAGATAGATAAGGGCATATATGAACTAGTTGAACGAGGTGGAGCTGGGAGTAAACAAGCATTTGCAAGCATTTTTTCCTCGGCTCCATTCGACAATTAACGATATGCCGTTTATGCCCTTTTATTTGCTGGCAGCAGGTCAGATAAGCCTTTCAAACAATTTGACATGTGTACTAGTTCTAAACTTTGATGAAGATAAGATCGAGAAGCCGGGTACTAAGCGTGCTGGTGTCCGCTGTGCACCGGGAAGGTATGTTAAAACGGATAAGATCAGCCACACCCCGGAGTCTCATAATGGAGCGGGTACCAGCCCGCTTAGTACCAAAAGCCGTAACTGTACTGGGAGAATCCATATTTCTACGGTAAAAGTTCGAGGATAAAACGTCCAAGCAACATTCAGCCTTAAAAGTATTAATTATTTAAACAACGTTTTCGGAAAATGTACATTTCAGTAAATGAAAACACTTGCATAAAAACAAAAAACGAGGTGTGCATACGGCCCCAGAGGGATCTATACATAACAATAGTTGGTTCAAACAGCACTAGGCAAAACGCGGGTATTAATATTGTGCAGGGAGCACACCACAGCACAAAGCGGCAATCATTTTCCATTATGGGCAGTGCGGAATATCCGCGCGTTCGCTTCATCACAGATAGTTTTCGTCTGTGCCCCATTCATGCCATAACTGAAGGAGTTGAGAATTGCTAGCAGATTTACCTGGTTGGGACAAGCACTAGCCTATCGGCTGTCCACTCTATACGATTGTAAGTGCTAAATAAATAAGGAAATAAATATTCAGTGATTCGATTCATTTCATTTCTTTAAGCGTCGTGGCCGGTAATGAGACTGTAGCTTTCACGGCGTTTTTTTGATTTAGAAATCAGACTGAACATAATTTTACTTTAAATTGGATTCTCTTCTAAACAAGCATAACATTTTTGAAATCATACTGAACATCTTCCTAATCGAGACGACTCTTTATTAAACTAGACCTTCCGTTAGAATTTTTTGTTCAAGAATAATTTTGGTATGTCTTTCAAGTTTTATTTCATCTACCCAATAAGTGAGCACATTGTTTGAGATGTTCATAGAATTCTCATTTTGTTAGAGGAAGTGATTCAAAGCTTGTTTAGAGAGCAGGAAGAGGCTATTTTGGTGCGAAAAAGAGAGATTGCGCGCCATGCCTTCGTCCAAGACGTCGTGATTTTTATTCGGTTGATAGGGAAATTTCTGTTTGCCTGGAGTTTCACACGTTTAGACGATACTACAAATAGAACTGTACAGAAAACATATATCCTCGCCTTGATGCTTTATGTAAGCAACATATATTTTTACTGTCAATTATATACAAATCGCGACGAGGTTTTCGAGTATACGGTGCGATCTCGTCTTTTAATGCACTAAATGATTGCTGCCTTGTTACGCTTTAAAATAAATGTTGGCTTATTAATTTTTCTAAAAAAAATCGAAATTTTACAAAATTAGCACACTCATTCGGGAAGGTGGACTAGAAAATTTCAAGGAACTTGTACCAAATTTTGCTTTAACAAAAAATTATTCTAATCATCTTGGAGAGTCTGTAATGAAACCCTGTAAGAAGTTCGTTTCGATTTGGAAGACGTTTGCTTTGATTTCAGAAGCATCAAGTTTTTTTTAGAACAGTTTCCAATCTGACGCTGAAGGTGTACAATTTGATTTGAAAAGTGTCAAGTTTGACGTGAATGCATTAAATATTTATTTATTTGTTTCTTTATTTATTCAGTGTGCATCCATACCCGTGGAAACTATTTCGCTTCCCCAAGGGTAAGGTAGAGGGAGCCTTAATTTGCTTGTGTATTTAAGAACTAGTGACGCGTGATCGTTAGGAAGAAAATAATGCAGAGGGTTGGACGCAGAGTTGGTTGGAACTTATTCGATCCATTGTTTCTAGCCCCACATCTTCCAGTCGACGCCTGCACGAGCGTAGTACTATTGGAGCTGACTAGATTTTATAACATCCTCTCAAAAGATTGATCTTCTATTACTCGTTTTCTCCTTCGCTCATGGTAGATTTCGCTTGTAATAGCGATCAATTATCAAGAGGCTTAGAATTGTAGTCTCGTCGTTCCTCGTTCCGCTACTATACCGAGGGACAAATCGGTATCTATAGTTGGAGTGATTTTGGCTGTGGGTCCGTCCAAATTATTTGCACTCCCTCTACTGCGTGTTTCAGGGCTGTTCGTTCGCGATGTTGTGTGCGAGTCAGAAAATCCGTTGCAGTATTTCATGCCTGGCTGTCGTTTGATGATGCGGTCACGGTCTTTTTATTTGGTTTTTTCGTGATAATTCGTTCATTTGTGTGGTTCTTCGTTCATAGCTGGAGTGGCGTCCGTCCGTCTGTGCACTTGTCCGTAGTCGCTTATGGGTGAAAGGGAACATAACGTATACAGCGTTGCTTGTATTCTTCTTCCTCCGTCTTCCTCCGAATGCAATGTTCCAGCTGATGTCTCAATGGCCTAGGCTGTTCCAGAATAGGTTAGTTGTGGCTTTACTAGACCTCCGTCGCCGCCGTCCGTCGGAAATTCTCTTCGTCTCGTTCGTGTGTCCATCCTGTATATATGCTGTGCCTTTCGAGCAAGACTATTCCGTCAGTACCGCACCCATGCACACGCTCCCCACTAGATCCCCGTTGTCGCTGGTCCCCGCCCACGTCGTCGTCTTACAGCGGTTGTTGTTGCGGTGGCAAATGCCGCCGTTGATTGTCGAGTTGAACGTTCACCTCTGTATCTTTCTAGCGACAAACCTACTGTGATAATGCATTCGTTTCGTCAACGTCGTGTTTTAAATGTATTTTTACGCCCCGTACTTGCAATTACTTCACACCGTGTACGAATGAATGCGAATAGCTTTGTTGGGTATCGGATTTGATGTTTAGATGATATAAATATAAATAAATGATTGCTTTCTGTTGCGTGTTTCTTGTCAGCGCAGTGACAGGTGGTTGCAGGTCACTTAGTCTACAATACCTGGTAAGGACTCGCTTAGAGCTGGCAATTCGGAGTCTTGTCTGGCGCCTAAACTGCCCGAAATGTTCTGTTGAGTGCCATTCCTGGTTGTCTATTCAAACTGTCTCGAATTGCTACGAGGGAGAGGAAAAGAGTCGACTAATGTCCTGGTAGGACCTGTTTCCAACCAAGGGTTGTTTGAGCTTCTGCCTGCATTATCGTCGTGTAATAATGGGCCGACCCGAGTTTCCTTCCCATTTCGATGGAATCGTTTGCTGGAGTACCACTATGTTTTGTTGCGATCAAAGCTCTAGTGCCAGACGGGACTCGAACCCTAATCTCCTGACGACCGGGCGGGAATGCTCTACGCCATTACACCACTGGCGCTGTTTGATCGCACATTTGGTCGAACAGCGCCGGTGGCGTAATGACGTAGATCATTACCGCCCCGCCAGCAGGAGGTTAGTAGGGTTCGAGTCCCGTCTGGCGCTAAAGTTTTGATCGCAACAAAACATCGTGGCAACAGTATTTTTGCTGTATGCCGTTCGAGGTTGTTACGGTGGATCTTTATTTGCCAGGCCTAACGTTTTGACGCTCCTGTCTTCCTCGGGCGCCTGACCCACCTGGGGTCGGATCCATCAACGACTTACAGTAATTTAACAGAGAAAATTACAGCCGAAATCCCTGATACCGCGGCTTGTCAAGCGATATGGTGAGCGATAAGCCCCGTTATCTGAGTTTTCCGCTGTGAATTCTCCGTTTAAGTTATGTAAGTCGTTGATGAATCCGACCCTGAGTGTGTCCGCAGGTCTTTGTTAGTACAACCGGGCGAATCGCAGTGAGGGTTGGCCCGGCCGCACTAACGGAGAGCAGTGGAAGTACTCACAAGGCAAGCCCACGAAATTCCCCCAAAGATTCTCAACGAGACCTATATGGTCTTATAGGGCATCGAACGAGGATCACAGAGCTGTGGTTAGTTTTTGCTATGGGCCAATGGGTGGTCCGAAAATGGCAAAAAATGGCATCACTTCAGAGCGGGCTGATAAGGCATAGGTGACACCTGGAATGGCACTGTCGTGCTCAGAACTTAACCTGCAAGAGGTTTGGAGCTCAAATAAAAGTTTGATTATGGTAATTTGATAATTTACGACGATTCCTAGACGAAGCTGCAGAGTATATTCAAGCGATTCATTCACATCGATGGTGGGAGCGAGTGGATGGCCTGTGGATAGCGATGCGGGCTTTAGTCTGTTCCCATTTTTTCAAAAAAAAGTGCATTTTGGCTTCGGTAGGGTACCGTACTAGCTTCCTAAACCCCCTTTCAGCCTGTTGTCAGATGTCAGATGTGGAAGGAGGTGGTTTTGTCGTGTGAAGTGATGTCGCGCGTCCATTAAACCACGCTGTATCGTTGGGGAAGGTTCCGTTAGATGCTGTCCCCATATGACCTCTTTGGAATGTTCTCAATCAGCTTTGCAAGTGTTTCGCGCTGTCACTTCACGTGCGAACGCGATCGACAATTGATTAAACTCATAATCGAGACATGCTCATCGTTCTCCGGATTTCTTTATAGACTGCCACTCATTCTTCTCGAAACTTTCACTATTTCAGCCAACTGTAACCAAGAACAGCACTTTTATCCATCTCGTGTGATTGGTTGCGTTGATGTGTGTTTCTTCCTCATCATTCTCGCATACACTTGCGGGAGACAGGCGGGGATAGGAGCACTTGCACTCACTCCCTTAACTCTAGAGGTCGAAAAAGATTTTTCGTCCCAGATATATCTATGGGGTTATTTGGGGTGCAGATCACCAATTGGCCACCGGCGAAGCGATAGATTACAAAGGTTACGATGGATATGTGTAAGTAAAGGAGTATACTCACAATTACCGACACTGCTGCCTTTCACGACTCCAGGGGTCGAGGAGAGGTCGAAAGAAACAATCTCCCTCAAATATCGGCCAGGGATTATTTGGGGTGCTGATTACGGATATGTCATCTTTTTTTAAATTTCGGTCAATTACGGTATGTTACGGTAGACATGGGTGACTAAAGCTGTCTAGGTTAATGTAATCGCTTTCTTCTCCAATATGGTCTTCTCCAGTGTTATTTTCCAACTTTCGACATTGCGATGCAAAGCAGTGCATGAAAGGTGAAAATTTAAGAAAAGATGGCAGATTCGTGGTTAGCGGCTTAAATAATTCCCATATACGAAGTCGGGACGAAATCGGTGGTCGTGACCTCGTCATCACCACCAATTTCTTCACCTCGTGACCTCACCCTTATTCACTGCTACCCCATAATACGGTATCCTACCGAAGTCAAAATGTTCTCCTCTTTTGAAAAAATGGGAACGGCTCACCTAGAAAATCCCCTGCTCCCCTCCGGAATCGAACCTTCGACCCTCCTCCCGTAAATCCGCATCGCTCTCCACTCGACCATCCAGTCGCTGCCACCATCGATGCGAAAGAATCGCTTGAATGTACTCTGCAGCTTCGTCTAGGAATCGTCGTAAATTATCGTATTACTATAATCAAACTTTAATTTGAGCTTCAAGCCTCTTGTAGGTTAAGTTCTGAGCACGACAGGGCCGTTCCAGGTGTCACTTATGCCTTAGCATCCGCTCTGAAGAGATACCATTTTTTGCCAGTTTCGGACCACCCAGTGGCCCGTAGCAAAAACGAAACGCAGTTCTGTGATCCTCGTCCGATGCCCTACAAGACCATATAGGTCTCGTTGAGAATCTTTGGGGGAAGTTAATGGGCTTTCCTTGTCAGGTGAATTAAACGCCTCTGAGGAAGACGGGAGCGTCGAAACGTTAGGCCTATCAAATAGAGATCCACCATAACAACTTCGAATTCTCTACGATGCCGCGGTTTTATGACGAGAGAAGCTGGAAACTTGCTGAATTATGGCAACAGTATAGGTCTTGGTACCAACCACTTGAGGCTTAAAGAAGCTGAATTGACACGTCAAGTGTCAGTGAGATATTGTACAGGGTGGATCACAAATAATGCAACAAAAGCCGTCGTATAAAAACGGTAGGGATGGACCAAATTTGCTACAATTAAGGGCGATTTGTCCGTGCATTGTAGGTTATGGTGTAGCAGTATTAGTCATAAGGGGAAACTCCTGGCTTGACAAGTGCTCTCCTATGTGGGCTACTTTCCAGGCCGCGTCGCAGCACCTCTTACGGAAATTCACTTCTCATTTGTGCCAGAGGAAATGGACACCACTTTTTTCTACGTCATGTAGAAAATTAATTATTCTACAAGTCGGTGCATAAGTGAAGAGCAAGAATCTAAAGATGAAAGAATTTCACAGCCAGTCTTTTGCTACGTTCTCTTTTTGTTAGAGTAATCTTTTTGCCGGAATATGCACTTTGCCTTCGAATACCTCGGTTGGGTCAAGAAAAATGGTGATATATTTTTGTGCCTACGGGGCGAAGGCTTTCTCTGATTTTCACTCTTTTTACACGAAAACCTAGGGTGTGTGGGGAGACAGACATGTTTAGAAAACCGTTGAAGGCAAAAAATTGCCGGACGCAGTCGTTGTTTGCATAGCACAAGATTTTTCAGAGACGGTTTTAAACATATTATTAGTTTGACCTTTTGAAGATCGCTCAGCCTTGCGAAACTTTCATCAAAGGAACACTAGCTGAATAGCCAGCTTGTGCGGCGCGTTTAGCTCTCCTAAGGCATTTTCCTCCGTACTCTCTTCTGGCCATAGCTAAGCCTTCACTTCGCTCGAGGTCTTGTAGAGCTGTCCTTGTAGTTTTTCAAGATTCACATTTTTATTTTATGGTTAATATATTACGCAAGCTGCTGAATTTCGCATTTGTTCCAGCTCGCTACTGCATTGTTACCTCGCAAATTTCGAATATTTGAGTTCGAATGTATTCGACAACTGCAGTTTTTCTGAATATTCAAAATCGAATACATTCGAAAAACGCTTATTTATGAAGGAAAATGAAGGAAAAAGTAAAGAAAATTAATGAAACTTATTGAACTTCTTCGCTTTGCAGAACAATGCAGATCCTAATTTAGCTTTTGTACTGTATTTGCAGTGTTCAAAAGGAAATTCAGCATTCGAATGGCATCCGTTGAATATTCGAATAACTCTGCTTTTTTGACAAGCTTCAAAGATTTGAATGGTTTTAAACGCTCTCAAATTCCGAAAGATTTTCAATATTCAAATTCGATTGAAAATCATTCGAATACCTGTTCGAGTAGGTCATTTTCGCATATTTATTTATTTATTTATTTACACGGGTACAAGTACAATCGTGCGCAAACTGTATAAAAAAATCACCAAACGAGAAAAGCAAATGCAATCTACACATATTATCTAAGTGAGAAAATGATGGACAAATGATGGACAACGTCTAAGGCATCAGTAAGTTATGGCTTCAGATGCGATTTCAGAAATTTTTTAAAAGCTTCATAATTCCCAGGAAGATTCTGTCTTCTCCGAAGCTTCTCATATGAAGGGGGGGGGGTCCTATGCAAGAAAAAGAAGCGCCTACAATTTCGCTTGGCTCTTCCAGCATCATACTTTATTGTACGACCACGAGTATTAGATACTCTCAACGTCACTAGTCAGTGAGTTTTATACTGCTTTCATCGTGAGCAATTTTGTGAAAGAGCAATAGGTCATTTCGCCTTCTTCTGAACTCAAGAGTGTCCAGCCCAAATTCACGATTCCTGATTTTACTTGACGGAATTTGGTCATATGCAAACCCCAAGCTATGTATCATAAGCTTTCTGGTGAAGCTGTTTTGAACTCGTTCAATAATATCACTAGCCTTTCGTGTGTAAGGGTTAAAAACTGGCGTACCATACTCCAGTATTGGCCTGACAAAAACCCTATACGCCTGGAGAAGGATGTAACTGCCATTTGAAGACAAGGCTCTAAATAGATTAAACATGACTTTCATAGCTTTGTTGGCTACCGTTGCACAGTGTTTATCGAAATTCAGATTACTGGTAACTAGAAATCCAAGATCTTTTGTTTCTCCAACTTCATTAAGTGGTGTACTATTAATAGAGTAGTGAGGCACGTTGTCATTTCTAGTACCAATGTGGAGCACTCTAGACTTCTCTTCCGAAAACGGTAAGCTCCACTCAGAGGACCACTTCTGGACATTATTTATAACATTCTGGAGAAGTTCGACATCAGAATCACTTGCAGTTGGTCAATAAATCTTCAAGTCGTCTGCGAAAGCGCAGTATGTTATCCCACTATCCTTCAGAAGTTCGAGCAAGTCGTATGTGTAAATATTAAATAGAATAGGGGACAGAACCCCTCCTTGAGGCACACCACTACTAACAGGTCTGGGACTGGAGAACGAGGGGTTCACTCGAACAACGAATTTTCTATCTCTCAAAAATGACTTTGTCCATGCAATTATACGAGGGTGTATACCAACCAGCCCCATCTTATAGAGCAACTTCTTGTGTGATACTCTGTCGAAGGCTTTACTAAAATCGAAATATACAATACCGGCCTTATCTTTTGGTCTTTGGGCGGAAAAAGCGAAAAAAACCGCCTTTTCCGCCGCTTTTCTGTAGCGCTCTTCAAATTGAGCGCATTGCAAATTGAATGACATATTCGTGATCAGCACCGAGCTCTCTTCCCGATGAGCTGAAAATCGCATAGCGAGCGTCTGAAATGTAGTTTAGTGACCTAATTTCTGCCCGGCGCGGCTGACCCCTGTGCTCGCGGGAGATAATTACACCCACAGCTCCCAGGTGGCTAATGAAGGAAGAGATTCGGCCCTCTAAAGCCTGGTTTCTGCATTATAAACATAGTCACACATAGTTCTCTGGATTCCCTAGTATTTCACGATCACAATGATCTACTTCCTTAAAGGATCCGACAATTTAAGTGTTGTTATTTTCAGAAAATGCCTCCGCTTTGGAGGACTCTAATTTCGTCATATCAAGATTGTATGTGCTTATACTCGTTTGTCACATTGGAGGCGAGAGTGAAAATCAAGCTGCGAAGTTGGTACCTTCAAGGTTGAAATCGTTAGCGATTGTACGCTGCCAAAGTTGCCCATATGACACTTCTTCGTAGTTAGCTGTACACTTTTCGTATCATTAAAGTGGGCACAAAATGGTTTCCTTGAAGACAGGAACGTAGATATCTGGAGGCCTATGAAAACACCTTATAGTCTTCTAAAGGTGGGATTTCGACTGGCCCGGAGGACATTTTAGTCACCCAGTTACAGAGCAAACTCACCTCAAATGCTAACTGAGTGTCATTTTAAAAAATGTCCAAAAACTGAAAAATTGTCTACGAGGCCATTCCCTAGTTAATTCTGACTCGAAGGATAGTTCGATTTCAAATTTACGTTCATTTGTACCGGTTTTTCACGAGTCAAATGTACCATAGCCCTGGTCGGGACCCAGATTAGTTCCGGAGCCAGTCCACTCTCCTGCCTCTGTGACCCCTCGCGCCATCTGAGAGCGCCGTAAATCGCCTAACTACAGTTTTCACACTTCCGGTGCCGCGGCGCCATATTGATCCTTCCAAACGAGGGTGGAGTAGAATAGTACACCAAACAAGGTTTGGACAATTACGACCTCTCCCTTATACTTATACGTTTGTGTTTTTCATTTCGCATTTACGCTTTAACAATGTTTAGATGCGTGGCGCATCCCAGAAAGACTGCTCGAACTCGCTTCACTTTCACAACGCTCAGTCTACAAGCTGTCCCTCTCCCTCGACTGAAAGATTCGATTCTGTATGCATTGTACACGGCGCACTCCAAAGGCTAGCTGGACAGCCTTAAAGCAACTCACGGCGTACTCCAAAGGCTTTTCAAAGATTTCAAAAACTCTCCGAGTTTATATGCCGGCAACTGCGTTTCATGAGTTTGTCGGTCATATGCGAAGAATTGACTTATCAGGAAATAATTGTTGAGAACTAGGGGCAACGTCACAAAATGAAATTGCTTTCCATAAAGCTTCTAACATTGATTAGTATTCGTTAAAAGGCCGAGCTTTGGTCCAGCTGTGTGGAGCTGTGAACCATTTGGTCTGCTCACCCTTGATTTGCATGGTTTCAGTGGGGAGTTTTGTCATAAATTTGCAGCCGCCTTACTCAGGAGTTGCTTTAAGGCTGTCCAGCTAGCCTTTGGAGTGCGCTGTGAACAATGCATACAGAATCGAACCTTTCAATCGAGGGGGAGGGACAGCTTGTAGACTGAGCGGTTAGGGAGTTTTATCAGAAATATGCAGCCACCCTAGTCAGGAGTTGCTCCAAGGCTGTCCAGCTAGCCTTTGGAGTGCGCTGTGAACAATGCATACAGAATCGAACCTTTCAATCGAGGGGGAGGGACAGCTTGTAGACTGAGCGGTTAGGGAGTTTTATCAGAAATATGCAGCCACCCTAGTCAGGAGTTGCTCCAAGGCTGTCCAGCTAGCCTTTGGAGTGCGCTGTGAACAATGCATACAGAATCGAACCTTTCAATCGAGGGGGAGGGACAGCTTGTAGACTGAGCGGTTAGGGAGTTTTATCAGAAATATGCAGCCACCCTAGTCAGGAGTTGCTCCAAGGCTGTCCAGCTGGCCTTTGGAGTGCGCCGTAAGCAATGCATACAGAATCGAACCTTTCAATCGAGGGGGAGGGACAGCTTGTAGACTGAGCGGTTAGGGAGTTTTATCAGAAATATGCAGCCACCCTAGTCAGGAGTTGCTCCAAGGCTGTCCAGCTAGCCTTTGGAGTGCGCTGTGAACAATGCATACAGAATCGAACCTTTCAATCGAGGGGAAGGGACAGCTTGTAGACTGAGCGGTTAGAGAGTTTTATCAGAAATATGCAGCCACCCTAGTCAGGAGTTGCTTTAAGGCTGTCCAGCTAGCCTTTGGAGTGCGCTGTGAACAATGCATACAGAATCGAACCTTTCAATCGAGGGGGAGGGACAGCTTGTAGACTGAGCGGTTAGGGAGTTTTATCAGAAATATGCAGCCACCCTAGTCAGGAGTTGCTCCAAGGCTGTCCAGCTGGCCTTTGGAGTGCGCCGTAAACAATGCATACAGAATCGAACCTTTCAATCGAGGGGGAGGGACAGCTTGTGGACTGAGCGTTTGGGGAGTTCTACCAGAAGTTTCCTACCGCCTTACTCAGGAGTTGCTTTAAGGCTGTCCAGCTGGCCTTTGGAGTGCGCTGTGAACAATGCATACAGATTCGAACCTTTCAATCGAGGGGAAGGGACAGCTTGTAGACTGAGCGGTTAGAGAGTTTTATCAGAAATATGCAGCCACCCTAGTCAGGAGTTGCTTTAAGGCTGTCCAGCTAGCCTTTGGAGTGCGCTGTGAACAATGCATACAGAATCGAACCTTTCAATCGAGGGGGAGGGACAGCTTGTAGACTGAGCGGTTAGGGAGTTTTATCAGAAATATGCAGCCACCCTAGTCAGGAGTTGCTCCAAGGCTGTCCAGCTGGCCTTTGGAGTGCGCCGTAAACAATGCATACAGAATCGAACCTTTCAATCGAGGGGGAGGGACAGCTTGTGGACTGAGCGTTTGGGGAGTTCTACCAGAAGTTTCCTACCGCCTTACTCAGGAGTTGCTTTAAGGCTGTCCAGCTGGCCTTTGGAGTGCGCTGTGAACAATGCATACAGATTCGAACCTTTCAATCGAGGGGAAGGGACAGCTTGTAGACTGAGCGGTTAGAGAGTTTTATCAGAAATATGCAGCCACCCTAGTCAGGAGTTGCTTTAAGGCTGTCCAGCTAGCCTTTGGAGTGCGCTGTGAACAATGCATACAGAATCGAACCTTTCAATCGAGGGGGAGGGACAGCTTGTAGACTGAGCGGTTAGGGAGTTTTATCAGAAATATGCAGCCACCCTAGTCAGGAGTTGCTCCAGGGCTGTCCAGCTGGCCTTTGGAGTGCGCCGTAAGCAATGCATACAGAATCGAACCTTTCAATCGAGGGGGAGGGACAGCTTGTAGACTGAGCGGTTAGGGAGTTTTATCAGAAATATGCAGCCACCCTAGTCAGGAGTTGCTCCAAGGCTGTCCAGCTAGCCTTTGGAGTGCGCTGTGAACAATGCATACAGAATCGAACCTTTCAATCGAGGGGGAGGGACAGCTTGTAGACTGAGCGGTTAGGGAGTTTTATCAGAAATATGCAGCCACCCTAGTCAGGAGTTGCTCCAAGGCTGTCCAGCTGGCCTTTGGAGTGCGCCGTAAGCAATGCATACAGAATCGAACCTTTCAATCGAGGGGGAGGGACAGCTTGTAGACTGAGCGGTTAGGGAGTTTTATCAGAAATATGCAGCCACCCTAGTCAGGAGTTGCTCCAGGGCTGTCCAGCTGGCCTTTGGAGTGCGCCGTAAGCAATGCATACAGAATCGAACCTTTCAATCGAGGGGGAGGGACAGCTTGTAGACTGAGCGTTTGGGGAGTTCTACCAGAAGTTTCCTACCGCCTTACTCAGGAGTTGCTTTAAGGCTGTCCAGCTAGCCTTTGGAGTGCGCTGTGAACAATGCATACAGAATCGAACATTTCAATCGAGGGGGAGGGACAGCTTGTGGACTGAGCGTTTGGGGAGTTCTACCAGAAGTTTCCTACCGCCTTACTCAGGAGTTGCTTTAAGGCTGTCCAGCTGGCCTTTGGAGTGCGCTGTGAACAATGCATACAGATTCGAACCTTTCAATCGAGGGGAAGGGACAGCTTGTAGACTGAGCGGTTAGAGAGTTTTATCAGAAATATGCAGCCACCCTAGTCAGGAGTTGCTTTAAGGCTGTCCAGCTAGCCTTTGGAGTGCGCTGTGAACAATGCATACAGAATCGAACCTTTCAATCGAGGGGGAGGGACAGCTTGTAGACTGAGCGGTTAGGGAGTTTTATCAGAAATATGCAGCCACCCTAGTCAGGAGTTGCTCCAAGGCTGTCCAGCTGGCCTTTGGAGTGCGCCGTAAACAATGCATACAGAATCGAACCTTTCAATCGAGGGGGAGGGACAGCTTGTGGACTGAGCGTTTGGGGAGTTCTACCAGAAGTTTCCTACCGCCTTACTCAGGAGTTGCTTTAAGGCTGTCCAGCTGGCCTTTGGAGTGCGCTGTGAACAATGCATACAGATTCGAACCTTTCAATCGAGGGGAAGGGACAGCTTGTAGACTGAGCGGTTAGAGAGTTTTATCAGAAATATGCAGCCACCCTAGTCAGGAGTTGCTTTAAGGCTGTCCAGCTAGCCTTTGGAGTGCGCTGTGAACAATGCATACAGAATCGAACCTTTCAATCGAGGGGGAGGGACAGCTTGTAGACTGAGCGGTTAGGGAGTTTTATCAGAAATATGCAGCCACCCTAGTCAGGAGTTGCTCCAGGGCTGTCCAGCTGGCCTTTGGAGTGCGCCGTAAGCAATGCATACAGAATCGAACCTTTCAATCGAGGGGGAGGGACAGCTTGTAGACTGAGCGTTTGGGGAGTTCTACCAGAAGTTTCCTACCGCCTTACTCAGGAGTTGCTTTAAGGCTGTCCAGCTAGCCTTTGGAGTGCGCTGTGAACAATGCATACAGAATCGAACATTTCAATCGAGGGGGAGGGACAGCTTGTGGACTGAGCGTTTGGGGAGTTCTACCAGAAGTTTCCTACCGCCTTACTCAGGAGTTGCTTTAAGGCTGTCCAGCTGGCCTTTGGAGTGCGCCGTGTACAATGCATACAGAATCGAACCTTTCAATCGAGGGGGAGGGACAGCTTGTAGACTGAGCGTTTGGGAGTTCTACCAGAAGTTTCCTACCGCCTTACTCAGGAGTTGCCTTAAGGCTGTCCAGCTAGCCTTTGGAGTGCGCTGTGAACAATGCATACAGAATCGAACCTTTCAATCGAGGGGGAGGGACAGCTTGTAGACTGAGCGTTTGGGGAGTTCTACCAGAAGTTTCCTACCGCCTTACTCAGGAGTTGCTTTAAGGCTGTCCAGCTAGCCTTTGGAGTGCGCTGTGAACAATGCATACAGAATCGAACATTTCAATCGAGGGGGAGGGACAGCTTGTGGACTGAGCGTTTGGGGAGTTCTACCAGAAGTTTCCTACCGCCTTACTCAGGAGTTGCTTTAAGGCTGTCCAGCTGGCCTTTGGAGTGCGCCGTGTACAATGCATACAGAATCGAATCTTTCAGTCGAGGGAGAGGGACAGCTTGTAGACTGAGCGTTGTGAAAGTGAAGCGAGTTCGAGCAGTCTTTCTGGGATGCGCCACGCATCTAAACATTGTTAAAGCGTAAATGCGAAATGAAAAACACAAACGTATAAGTATAAGGGAGAGGTCGTAATTGTCCAAACCTTGTTTGGTGTACTATTCTACTCCACCCTCGTTTGGAAGGATCAATATGGCGCCGCGGCACCGGAAGTGTGAAAACTGTAGTTAGGCGATTTACGGCGCTCTCAGATGGCGCGAGGGGTCACAGAGGCAGGAGAGTGGACTGGCTCCGGAACTAATCTGGGTCCCGACCAGGGCTATGGTACATTTGACTCGTGAAAAACCGGTACAAATGAACGTAAATTTGAAATCGAACTATCCTTCGAGTCAGAATTAACTAGGGAATGGCCTCGTAGACAATTTTTCAGTTTTTGGACATTTTTTAAAATGACACTCAGTTAGCATTTGAGGTGAGTTTGCTCTGTAACTGGGTGACTAAAATGTCCTCCGGGCCAGTCGAAATCCCACCTTTAGAAGACTATAAGGTGTTTTCATAGGCCTCCAGATATCTACGTTCCTGTCTTCAAGGAAACCATTTTGTGCCCACTTTAATGATACGAAAAGTGTACAGCTAACTACGAAGAAGTGTCATATGGGCAACTTTGGCAGCGTACAATCGCTAACGATTTCAACCTTGAAGGTACCAACTTCGCAGCTTGATTTTCACTCTCGCCTCCAATGTGACAAACGAGTATAAGCACATACAATCTTGATATGACGAAATTAGAGTCCTCCAAAGCGGAGGCATTTTCTGAAAATAACAACACTTAAATTGTCGGATCCTTTAAGGAAGTAGATCATTGTGATCGTGAAATACTAGGGAATCCAGAGAACTATGTGTGACTATGTTTATAATGCAGAAACCAGGCTTTAGAGGGCCGAATCTCTTCCTTCATTAGCCACCTGGGAGCTGTGGGTGTAATTATCTCCCGCGAGCACAGGGGTCAGCCGCGCCGGGCAGAAATTAGGTCACTAAACTACATTTCAGACGCTCGCTATGCGATTTTCAGCTCATCGGGAAGAGAGCTCGGTGCTGATCACGAATATGTCATTCAATTTGCAATGCGCTCAATTTGAAGAGCGCTACAGAAAAGCGGCGGAAAAGGCGGTTTTTTTCGCTTTTTCCGCCCAAAGACCAAAAGATAAGGCCGGTATTGTATGACATCAACTTTTCTTTTATCATCCATGTGTTTTGTCCAATAGTTCAGAGCCTGAATCGTAGCCGTTACAGTAGACTTTACTTTAATTATAGTTTCTAGCCATGGAAGCTCAGCCTATGGGCATGTAAAATGGCAAATTTCATAAACGGAAATATTCACGTAAAAATTTACTTCGTTTTTGATCACGTCGCGTGAGGTTGTTGCGAAGTTGCTCCAAAAACCCTGCTGCTTCCATATGAGTTCTAAGATTTTGACAAACTTTGGTGACAGCCAAGTCGTGGCCTTTTGAGGGAAGTTTACTTTTTTGGAACAACCTGTATTGAGAATTGTAAATCTGACGTAAGGATCCGTTTATGCTTTCTAATGGGAGTCGCATGTCACCAAATACACTTAGGATGGTTGACGGATTCATTAGGCCACGGAGTGATATTCGGCCTCTACTCCGAAGTGTCTTCATGGCCATGAACTCATTGTCAGTTCCAAACACACCTCGTGTTGGTTCCCGACGCATATTTCGTGAGTGCGATACGCATCCTTCTCCGTCTTGTGTCATCAGTGCGTAAGGACGGTAGAACTGCCACTAGTTTATTGCAGATAAGGATTAATACGTTTATTTCACCGTGATGCTGGTACTGTTATGATAAAAATGGCGTGTAAATGTGTGTATGGGTGTAAGTGCACGCAAAGCAATGTGTGGAGGGGAGCACGTGTGAGACGACCTAGTGTTAGTTTCCTCGGACGAGCACCTCGTAGAATTCGAGCGACACCTGCGCGAGTGCCAGCAGCAGCTGGATGATGTTGAAGAGCCGGAATATCGAATGCACGAAGCCGTTCTGTAGTTCGATCAGACTCAGCGTGATCAGTCCCATCACTGTCGGTGTGAAGATCGCTGTAATATATTTCAGTGATGGTGAACGAGGGGTGTCGGAAGGCTACCGATGGTGGCCACTCACCGAAACCGTACTGCACACGTACGGTCGGCTCGCTTTCACGGATGAACTGCTTCAGATCGTAACGTCCGTCAATGTTGTAGTACCTGAATGAGAGTATTGGCCGAGTGTTTCCTTTCTCTTCTCAGGCTCAGGTCTGCTGAGGTTTTTATAACTCAGCCACCGTACAAAGCCTCAGTAAAGGAGCGAACAAAGTCGACTCTTCGCGCACCCTAATCTGGGTGGCTCTTAAGCTGTCGTGTGATACACTCAGCGCCCTTTTCTGGAGCTTCCAGCCAAATGTGCGGCACTAAATGTCGTAATAAGGCACTCACCATCTTCTGGAGAGGTGGAACAAGTTGAAGCCGCATATGATGGAGTAGCAGAGGAACGTGAACATGGAGAGTGATGCGGACTCCGAGTAGATCATGAGAAGCTGAAACAGCAGACCTTTATCCCATAAAAGGCCTTCTCACTAAATAACGAGCTTCGGTTATCGTTTTCGAATGTCTGAAGTGGATTTATGATATCTAGGTCTGATACTGCATAAACTTTTTCGGGACTAAATGGCATTGAGCGCATGTGTTAGCGCAGTGGGGCAAAAAGCCGGCTATTACGTGCACTCCGAATCAAGGCTCTTGGTTCAGCTTCCGCCTTGGTCAAGCAAGCCTTTCATTCTTCTTTGGTCGTTGAGTTGCAAGAGACTTGATTGGCGATGAGAAACCATGGACTTGTACATCGGCTGGGCCTCCTCAAGTTATTGTGTAGGCGAGATAGACATTCAAATTGCATCCACGACAACCGTTGGCATAGAAAGCATGAAAGCCCTTTACGCAAAGGGATCCCATACCATAGGTTCGACAACGAAAGAAACAGATGGTAGTCCGTTGGTGCAAGGTCCGGTTAATACGGTGGATGGGCCAGAGCACGCCATCCGAAACACTGGGTTTTTTTCTGGGTCTCTTTTGCAACATTGGACGCGCATTCTCGCGAAGGAAGAAGTTCGTCGCCACCGACCAGGTCCTCAAGCTAAAAATTCCGCCGCAACGTCAAGAATTTCATTTCTCCCTACCCACCTGTAGCTGTTAGCCGCTATGTATGTACATGCGGTATCCATACACCTCATCTACATGTGTTCCCAAGGCCACGCAGGTGTTGGGCTGTGGTGGTTTGACTGCATTCGAGTTCCTCTGGCAGTTCACGGGTGCACGCAGGGGATCATCCGGAACCAGCTCCAGAAGGCGCTCCTCGTTCACTGCAGCTGGCCTTCCAGACCGTGGTTGGTCCTCCAAGCAAAATCTCCGTTCGTGAACTTCCGGAACCATACTTCTGCCGCGTCGTAGGAGACAGAGATAGGGTTCACTTATGCTAATTGGGCAGAATGGCAAAGTAATGGCGAGAAGCTATCCTCATAGTATAAAGGAAATATAAACAACCTAACATTTCAATACTGACACACCCTGTTATAAAATCGTTGTGCCCGGACACCTCCAACCATGTAGGACTGTACACCAAAATAATGGGGTATTTCTTTCCCCTTACAAAAGAGCTGGTAAAGTGCTCGCGGTCGAGAGGCCGGATTCACCAGCGACTAAACCCAAGGGAAGAGAAAAGGGATGTGGCATCCATCATATGCTTTACCCATCCGTTCGCCGGCACACTGCTAAATGGACGATCTTCCTAGGTACCTCCGCCTCCCATCGAGACTTTCGCAGATAGTTTATGCTCATAATATGCTGGCGTAAGCCTTAGGGAACTAGTGATTGTAGTGAGTCTTTTGGTGTTTGACCACCTTAATTTGCCGTTCCACGAGTACTTGCGGGATACCAATGGCTCTGTCACTGTAGAGAGTAATAACGAACGAGGTGCGTATAACTTCCGTGCGGCTCATTCAAAAGAAGGTCGAGAACTGCCATTCCTTAGCGTTGAGTAAAAAAACTTGCTGTTATTTACACTCCTGCCGTTCCTGAACTTCCTAGTAACTCCTGTTTCGAACTTACGATAGCCCTGATGGGCGCAATATGTGTTGGGGGGGGGAGGTGCACGGTTGTGACGACGATATTTCTTCGTTGTGTAGTTTCATATTCCAACGGGTTCTAGAACTACGATGGACTGAGCCAAGGAAAGGGCAAAATGTTGTCCCACCGTGAACTATTCATTGAAGGAATCCATGCCTAACAAGGGAACTGTCTGGACGGTACGCCGGAACGGCAAGAACGAGTACTACAGAGAGACACAACGAGTACACTGTGAGTACGCTGGTGGCACTCACCTCACCGACACTAATAAATTGCATTTGAAGCTTTTTCTGGCATTCTGCCGCTGTTTCATGTTGTTTCTAAGTCAAAATTTCTTACATTGAGAACAATTTGTTGGAGTAAAAGTTTCATACAAAATCGCATTTGGCATATTTTGGACATTGTTGGTGAATTACGAGATGTCGACAAATAATAAGTAATAAAAACATCTTACCGTAGCAAACTCCAAAAACAAGTTCAGGTATGGAAATCTCTATGGAAATCCGATGCTATGGTAAAAGTGCAAAAACGCGACGTAGCAGGGGAACCGAACCCTAGACCTCACGAACATGAGACGTGCCCTCTACATAGCACTCCAGCCCACGACACCAACATCTTGCCCTGCTATGGTAAACTCGCTCTGCGGATCCTTAAGCATTACACCCTATCACTCGTTTGCCTCAAGGATTCGGCAAAAACAAAACATCTTCTGTTACTATTTGGAGGGCGGGGATTCTCCCTATAGTACTCGTTCTTGCCGTTCCGGCGTACCGTTCAGACAGTCTCCTTGTAAATGGAAGTGCCCTCCCTCAACCCGCCTAGCGCCTTCAGTTGCTTTCTGGTTACTTTTTGGTGCACAATGGCCGAGCCATGTTTCTGAGCTTGGCCCATGTTAGTACATAGCATTCTGCTTTTCTAAACAAATTAGGATCTCTTTAGAGTTTACGCCATTGAAAGGTGTCTCAATAAGAAGTTCCGTTTTATCAGCCCCGAATGAGTAATCACTAGGTGTACACTGGTCATAAGATAACGGCCCTTTGCGGCCTTATCACTTCGTCATAGTTACGGTGAGGAATCTTCGTAGCAGCAGTGAAGAGTGCTTTCGACAGAAAAGATTAGCTCTGTAGGGATGGAGAGGGGCACTTTGAAACTCTTTTGTTTTTAGAATAGCGATGGCTATAAGTTCATGAACATCCGTGGCTATCCTAGTCAAGGGTATCATCATATGACTATCTATATTAGTTTAATCACATTAACAAAAAAAAACAGCAAAATTAGGGCACCGAAAGCACACTGGAAACCCACCTTTAATCATGACGCAGTCCGCAACAGAATAACACTTGGGCATTTGCTCCATTAATTTTTATGCGATGCACCCCTCCCCTTACCGATTAGAAAAAACTAGAAAACCATTCCACTGGAGCGGGTCTCCGGCAAACAAACCCCGATACCGCTTCATCCTAGTTACGCGTGCTTTTATCAGATTTTTTTTGGCCTAATGTCCTCCCTACCTCAAGGTGATGTTGAAGAGTAAATTCTGATTTATTACTGATGAAACTTTGATCAAAGTTTTAGTTCAGTATCGACACAATTATAGTTCTGTATGCACCAATAGCAGGAAGACTGAGCGACTTACCTCGACGATGCAGCATGCCACTTGTATACCTCTTGAAGTACCAACTAGAAATGGAAGGTCATAGCTGTCCAGCGACAGTTTATTGGAAGTCGGCGGCATCTGAAATAGAGATGATTGTAGTGAAATACGTTCGCTGTTCTTTAAACGCATAACCACTTATGACTTAACCACTTGTTAGTTTCAAAGTGCAGTGGATCACCTATTTTGTGCATACATGAGTCAGACAGTTTGAAGCCATAAAAGTGTTGTAAAGAAGATTAGAAAGGGTATGTGAGATGTGATTAAAAAATGGCACAGAGAGCATGCGTTGTGTGGCCGAGGGGTGTGGAAGACAGGCAGAGTTCCGCTAGGCAATCATTGCAACATCAGTTCCTTCAGGCGACGACAATTCTGGCGTGTGAGGGACTTATGCAGTCCATAACGTCATAGTAGCAGTGCGACCACAGTATGTACACAACAGTTGCTGTTTTGTTTGTTAACGTAATGTAGCATCTGTATCAGCTGTCATATGGCGCCCCGTTGATCATTGAGTTGCTTCACCTCATACGGTGACCAGCAGCGTCTCCATTCGTCCCTGTGGCGCACCAGAATACTCCAATGGATCCTTCTTGCTCGAAGGACCCGAAGAGTGGCATATTGTTTGGTCAGGACGTTCACGAAGAAGTCCGACCAACGCGTGGTGGACGCCCTGGTGTTCTCTTGACGTCCCGCGGAATCCAGTCGGTGACGGCTCTAGTACAGTGCGGGTCCGCGAATCGCATTACGTGGCCGGCCCACCTAATTTTCGACAACTTGGTCCATGCGACAGCGTTTCTGATTTTCGAACGTCGGCGAAGCTCGGAACTCCTGAGGCCTTCTCTCACTTGCGTGAGTCGTGTCACTCCGAGCATCGTCCTCTCGATTCCACGCTGCGCGACGCTGATTGCGTTTTCATCCTGCTTTCGTATAGCCCAGGTCTCTGAGGCGTACGTTAGGGCAGAAAGAACAGTGGAGTCAAATAGGTGGGCACAGAACCGGACGTTCTTCGTTTTCTTGATGTCTTCTTCGACGCTCCTGAAAGCTCCCCAAGCCGCTAGGTCGTTTGCCGTGTTGGCTTCACGATCCAGGTACACGTAGCTGGAGCATTCGGGGAGTTCGTTCCGCTGAGCGGGAATGGGGCATCAGAAACTTGCCCAATTCTCATGAACATCGTCCACAACAGGTTCAGATGCAGTCTAACGTTCCCACATGCACGATCGAAGTCGGCCGATATTCGCTTTGCATGATTGATGCTCGGTGTTGTGAGCACGATGTCATCAGCGAAGCGAGGATGGTGCAGTTGACAGCCGTCGATTTTCACTTCCATGTCTTCCCCTACCAGTTCGCGCATGACGTCTTTAAGGCTGCGCTGAAGAGCTTCGGGGATATGATATCCCCTTGCCGAACCCCTCTCTTCACGTCGACGACGACGTCGTTGTAGAATGGTGAGATCTTGGTCGTGAATTCACTGTACAGCTCTCGAAGGACTCTGATGTACTGAGTAGGAACCGCTGAGTGAGCAGGGCGTCGATGACCGCTCCAGTTTCGACGGAGTCAAATGCCTTCTTAAGGTCGATGTTTGTACTGCCGCGATACTTCGATGAGCTCACACAACTAAACATATATTGTTCTGTCCGTCACGACTAGAGTTATTTAAGGGCTATCGTGTATGGAGTTTGCATCTAAGATTTGGTCTTCATTTCAGTTGGATTACCCTGGTTTTAGGTATCATAACAAGTTCGCAACGAAGTCAATGGCGCTCGAGCTGTAGCTTCGAGCTTCCACAAGGCAATGAGAGTAACAATCACAAGTACGATTTGTTGCCTACGCCAAAAGCGTTTACGGATGTATGAGCGACAAAAACAAAATTTCAAGGATGGACCATTTCTCAACTAGTGCGTGGGAACAAACCATGAGGGGAAGAACCATTTGGTCTCTCCAAATAAGGAGGGTGCGGTGGCACGTCACTGTTTGTTCAACAACGTTGGAAAGTTTAAAATATAAGTTGAAATTTAACCACAAAGACGGGCGCAGTACGAGTTGGAGAGATGGGGAGAGTTGACATATGACGATGGAGTTTTCTTGTTATTTTTTTTTCATAATAGAGTTCACTATTCTAGCACAATCCCAGTGTAGAGGTGTACTTTTCGCTACGAGAGTGAAATATTCTGCCCTACCGCGGATTGTATATCGAAAATATCGGCGCAGAACTTCTCGCAGGGGGTTACCCTGCATTCAGTGGTTATCCCCCTTCGTAACGAGGCACATTAATGCTCAGTTACAACAGAAGTGGCCTAGCATGGTTTACCACAGAACACTCCAACGCTGCGTAAATTTTTCAGTTTAGTGCAACCCAAAATGGTTAGTAGGACTGTTTCACATGGTGACCCCTCCGAGCCGCTTTTCGCCAAAATATTCAAGTCTACCAAAGTCCGCTCCCCCCCCCCCCCCAACTCGTATAGCGCCGCCCACAGGTATAATAAGCTAGCCTATGGAGAACACTGTTCCGCAGTTTGCTACCCGGAGAACGCTGCTGTTTGAGTGCTCGATTCTTTGTTCAAGCCCCCGGCCACTCCCCCACCCTCCTTCACACCACTGAGATAGGTCCGAATCACTTCTAGGCACTATTAAAGAGGGGAGCCTGCTGAACAGCGCTGAAGAGCAACAGCACTGGGCAGTCTCAGGAGAATTGTGGTGGTTCAAAATCACTGTATGGTTTGAGTAAGCTGCCCTCATGATTGAGGAACATCAAAGCAAGTCCGCGAAAGTCTTTAATATCTCTTACTTATTCTTTTCTGTAGGAGTGGTTTTTTGAAAGTCAAATTGGCGCTATGCGAGTGAGGTTGGGTACTCCTACGTAGTTGCCGATTTCTTCAATGTAGAGCTTATGATAGGGCAGCGCGGGACCGGATTCATCAACGACTTACAACAATTTAACAGAGAACTTTAACAGAGAAGCCGAAATCCCTGAGAGCGCGGCTTATCAAGCGATGTGGTGAAGTATCTCACTGCGCTATCAGCTGCATTTTTTTCTGCTAAATTGTTGTGAAGCCCTACGCACACTTTTGCGGCAACGCGGCAGCCCTGTCTATATCTATCAGTATCCGTAAGTATAGGGTAGAGACGCAGAGTTAGCAGCTGATGTGCCGCCAACGCGGCTGTGGCAGTAATTATTCATGATGATACTTCATGAGACTGATAATGATGTGATGATAATGAAACCACACCGGCGATGGAGTAGGGTGGCTGCTGCCTGCCCGCGCCTCGCTGCCGCAAAAGTGTGCGGAGGGCTTAAGTCGTTGATGAATCCGGCCCCTGGTATGATTTGGTGACAGAGCTTTCGCTGTCGGAGCAGATTTGGTTCAAAATTGGATAAAATTCTGGTGCAATCCTAGTTGGTGGTGGCCGCTAGTAAACGATTTCACGACATAACGGAACCCAATAAATAGCCAACAACATATAGAGATGGGTAAACTATACCAACCTAGCTGCCAAGATAGGCTCAGTTTCCGAGTTCCTAGTCGGGAGGGGAACCTTAAAGTGCCGTTCTCGGTGCCAGTCTATTAAGAGCGGACCCTATTACTAAATTTGTACCGAGAACGGATCTTATTCTAGCAGATAAAACAGAGAACATCATTGTAATAAAAAATAAAATAGGTGAAGACACTACCAATCCATTAAAATTTTTGTACACAGACAATGCAATGTACTTCACGTCCTAATCTTCTGCGAACGTCCCGACCTAGCCTACAAATACATATTCTCATGTTCTTTGTGTTACTTATTTTGAATTCTTTAATTAGTCATTTCCTATGGAATGAGTGAATCCAACATATTTCATTACTGAATACATTTCCAATGAAATCGCTTAATAGCGGCCACCACCAACTAGGATTGCACCAAATTCTGAGCTCCGCAGTTAAAATTTCACAGACGGAGGCCGCATAGGGCGTGCACCTGAGTTCAGTGTTAGCATGCTGCTGCGTTGACGACGGCGAAAACGGCACCCAAGGTTTATTCTGCGCAGCGCTGTCGTAGAAGTCGCTTTATTCACCGAGTTGCATGTCTAGAGCTTGCAGACTGTTAACCGGATAAGAACAATGTGCGGCCAAAAAATGTCATCAGTAGCGGAAGTGAAAAGCAGGAAACTGAACCAACCACAGTTGGGGCCAGAACTAAGCAAACTGAGTCATTCTGCTCGAGGTCGTTAATGTGAAGAGGTTGATGATACACGGCCGACTGATAAGAGGTTTCCAGTGAAACATGCATTTCGGAAGTTGAGTGGTAATTTTTTAGGAGAAGTCTCTGACCACGAACAATAATAAGGCTTACTATTATCTTTCAGATGCCTCCTCGAAAGCTCCAGCTTCGGAGAGGCATCTGAAAGACAATCTTTTATCTAGGGCTCAATGTCAACATGGCTAATGACCATTATGTACGAGAGTACAGACAGCGCTACTCCGACACATGTTGAAAGGCACGCTGCTAGCGCCTGTTTGAGCACTTCGACTGAAAAACCATTGTTTTTAAATTTATTTTGGAGGGCCAGTGAGAAGTTTAAAGTTTGAGGCGAAAAAATTGACGAACGATTATCGATTTTTTGTTGAGATTTTTGAAATGAAGGAGCGCACTTCAAGAATCTACAAGCGGTCTTCGAAGACTTCGTTGAAAGTATATGAGAAGAAGAAAAGGAGATATGTAAGGAAGAGTTAAGCACGTGCATAATTATCAAATAAATTTAAAAAGAATACTGGCAACCGTGGCCCATTTGGGGTTTGATAGTCACGCACCGTCCATGTAACATATTTAATACGCCAGTAATATCATGGTGAGGCTGGATTTGTGGAAGAAAGTAAATGAATAGTGTCAATAGTTATTCATCGTCCTTTTATATACAAGGTGTCTCAAAATACACTGTTTGAAAAGGATAACCTTGTTCACAATTACTAAAAAAGCAAGGGGCTTATATGAAAGCTTAGAAAAATAGAAATTTTCTGACGTATGAGCAGGATGGAATGCGCCATGCACTCGTCTGGAAATTTGCAGTTTACACTCTCATGCTCACAATTAGATCGTGCAGTCAATAAACTCACATATCATATGTCCTTCACATTATTGCGAAGTTCTAAATGTTAAAAGAAGCACAGCACAGGTTAACCTGACCAAGTTTTAACAGGATTGTAGCAGGCATTCAGCCCATGCACAATCAATCAAGTCTGAAATGCAAGGTTTCAGGCGTAAGCATGTAGCAAACTTGACTATTTGTACGCCACAGAAATTTCGCTACACTGTGCTTTCATATGAATTTTAAACATCTTCAAAAGCTTCACTAGCAGCAATATTAGAACCTTTCAAATAGTACATGTATTTTTTATGATACCCTGCATTTTTCCTAAGCCGTAGTGTGTTTTTAAATTTCAAACCTTAAAGGAAGCGGAAATCAATCCAAACGGCTGCTTTGTGAAGAAATTGTATGGGGTATTCGGGAGAAAACAATCGAAAATGAAATGCAAAATTCCTGACGAGTGCATGGCGCATTCCATGCTGATCACATGGCAGAAAATTTCTATTTTCTTAAGCTTTCATATGAGGTCTTAACTTCTTTAGTACCTCTGCTGGAGCAAGCAGTGTACATGTTTTTTTGAAACACCCTGTATAATTGAAGCGTCAGAAGTACACAACTGCCTTTTGTTTTTTCTTTGGACTAGCGGTTAATCTGAAGTCCAAATCTAAATTTTCATCCTTTTTTCCTTAGAATAGAGAAAAGTATAAAGCTCGGTACTATGCCCTCCTGGGACCAGATTCAGCAGCGATACCGAGGGATGGTGGGCATGGTTGGCCTGAGCGGAACACGAACCGAGAACATCGATTTATGCTGCGCTTGACAGCCGCGCCTCCTCCGTCTGTGCGCTACAGCACGCCCTCCTTTACTCTTTATTCTTCAAAATAGGTCTGGGAAACCCAATAAAAATTGCCGGTGATTTAAACCAACAAATTATGATTCGGCTTCCGAAACGTTGTTTGTTTTTTCCAAACACTCTTTTGAGTGTGAATCGCTTTGACTCATTTCGAGGTCCATCCTGTTCTTATATCGTCGCTTGAAATTTGAAAAGGAGTGTTAAATAAAGGTTCGTCTGGAGAAAGTGGCGAAGCGAAGCTTCCTCTACTCATCCCGTATCTATCAATTTCCCTGTCTTCTCTTCTTGTCTTCTCTCTCTTGTTTACATACAATGATTTTTTTCTTTCCCTTTCCTTCCTCTTCTTTAATTTTTAATTGATCATCCTAACCATTGGAATTTTCCGGAACTGCTCCAGCGCTAGACCTTTTCTCATGTTAGTTCGGAGGTGAGTTGCTGTGGAGTCTGACTCAATTCTTTTCTTGCTCCACTGAGGTCGACATAAGTACTGATGGCGATGGATGGTGTTACACCGAGAGCTGCGGACCGCGCTTAAACCCTCAGCATGTGCGAAAGAATATTGGAGAACGCGTGAATGTCGGTTTGCACTGGGATTCCTTGCAAGCGACTGCTCGGTTGAAGCGATGCAACCCTTCCTTGGACATCGCCTTGCCCTTTGATCTCGCCAGTTGCAGAACGGCAGGACTGCTGCTCTTCCGCAGTTTCCATTTTCATGTTTGCCGGCGAGCATCTTGCACTACTGCGCAGCTTTATCAAGCGCTTAACATGACGACGTGGCCGGCGTTCCGACCTAGATCTGCATTCCATGAAGCTTGGAACACAACGAATTCCTTCTTCGTCAGAACTACTAGTGGTCGCCTTGGTAACGAACTCAGCTACCGTTGCCCAAAATAAATCGCTAAGACGTCCTGAGAGTGGAAAAGGAATTCGCCTGCTCACGATTCTCGCTCTGCTGCTGTCATCACTGACGTGACAACACTGACAGCCTTCTCCTCAGTCACGTTCGAAGTGCGGCCGAAACAGTCGTGTTGAAAAATACCCGCAGCGGTCGAAGCCCTTCAGCCGGATTGTAACGGCGACAAAGTGATCCTTTGGCCGGTTTCCGGCTGAAGGATCACTTTGTCGTCGTTACAAAAAACAAAAAAAACAAACATCGCTAGAAGCGTATCTGTCATTTTCACATCGAATTGTACACTTTTCAAATCAAACTGGTCTCTCTTCTAAGACTTTTGAAATCAAAGCGAACTCTTTCAGAATGAAATGGGCTTCTTCGACATTGAACAAGAGACTCTCCAAAAAGGTTAGAATAATTTTTTCTCAAGGAAAAGTTTAGCACAACTTTCGTTGAAACCTTGTCTACCCAATAAGTGAGCACATTGTTCGAAATTTTATAAAATTTCTATTTTTTGAAAGAAAATAATGATGCAAAGTTTGTTGTAAAGTGCAGAAGAGCGGTCATTGTTTTGTGCGAGAAAAGAGATTGCGGTGTGCCCTCTTCCATTACATCGCGATTTTTATTCGTGTGATAGCAGAGTTTTTGCTCGCATGGAATTTGACATCTGGTAACGATATAGCAAAAACAACTGTAAAAACACCACATATCCTCACCTTAATGGTTAAGGCAAGTAGAATTTAGATTATCAATCAAATACGTTTTCAGCGCACAGTGCTATCTGATCTTGTGATGCGCTATATACTTGCTTTGTTGCTGTGCTAAAAGTAAAAATTTTATAAATTTGTTTACACCTGTTGGAGCAAATAACCTTAAAAATTTCAAAGAAAGTTATACCAACTTTTCCTTAAACAAAAAATTATGCTAGCCATCTTATCGAGTCTGTAGTTTAACCTGTCTAAAGATCACTTTGATTTGGAGATTTCGCTTTCACTTCCAAAGCCTTAAAGCTAGCTTGGAAGAATGGCCAAACTGATTTGATAAGTGTCCAATTCGACGTGAAAATGGTGTACACGGCTAGGCTTAGTAATTATTATTTGGTGACTTCTTTCGGAGGCCTTCCAGTTCAAGTATTGTACCATTCACTAGAAACTTCTTTTAGCGCCTTCTAATTGGCGGTAATGGTGTTCAAAAGTTCCTCCAGCAAACCAGCAGTTCTTTGGACTGGGCAGCCAGGGCCCGTACTCATCAACGACTCACCGGCCGGTTAGTGTAAAATCTATCGCCACTTTCCATTTACACGCAATTCATGATCGCGAGGTGAGGAAAATCAGCGGTAAGTTTCGAGGTAAATGCTACCTTGCTAGCGCGTTCGGAACATTTACCGCCAAAGCAAGAGTTTTCTCCCTTGTTACTTTCTGATCCAAAGCAATACAGCAGGGAGCAGAACCCTTGCTTTGGCGGTCATGAATCAGAAATAGAGGTATGTTCCTGGTATGTGGTTCGTAAGTGGCTGTCGAAGTAAATCGGCGTACGACTTATCGTTCATGAATCCAGGCTCATGGTCCATATTCACCAAAAGTAGGGCCGATATTATCTCACCGCGATCCACCAAACCGGTCTCTAACCGAAAACCTATCTCAAAGCGTGATTCATACCGCATGTTGATGAATCGCGGCATCAGGGTATTTTCACCGTTACCGGTTGGTAAGTGACTGATGAATCTGTCCCAGAGTGTCTGATTCCGTGGTCAATTTCAAGTAACGTACACAGGAATGAGTTCTCCCTCCTGATATACGTCCATTTTCATTGCAGTTAGAGATTTGATTAACAACCGATTTGGGGCCGGATTCATCAACGAGTTATAGCAATTTAACAGAGAAATAAAGGATAAAGGATAAAGGACGGCGTTACTCAATCCCTTCTGGGATGCGCCAGCGCATTCTACTTCTACGGGATGTCCTGGAGGCGACATGAATGCGTATTTGGCCATACAATGACTTGCGGTGGCCAGCCGATGAACAAGTCAGCGCTTTGTCCTTCCCAGACAAGTCTGGTACCAATCCACCGACCCCGGAGGGATGGAAGGCTTGGTTGGCCTGGGCGGGAAATCCGAACCAGGAACCTAGTATCGGGTGCAGACGACAGTCGCGCCTCCTCCGACTGCGCTACACGCGCCCAACAGAGAAAATACAGCAGAAATCCCTGATAGCGCGGCGAAATGTTTCACCACATCGCTTGATAAGCCGCGCTATCAGGGTATGAGCTCCTTCAATGGTATGACATGGTCATTTTTTCCGGTGGGCATGTGAAAGCAGCGGTTAGAAGTTGTTAGATGCACGGGTGGTGAAGAACTGAGGGTAAAGGTCGAACTATTGATAGAAACCGCTTCTCTAGTTGTACTCGTGATGGTACACTGGAGCGCTTCCGAACTCATAATGTATGAAATGAAAAGGATAAGGGATAAAGGATGGCGGTAGGAGGTCCAATTGTGGGCTGCGCCACACATTTGACTTTATTTGACGGGTATCATGAACGTATTAGGTTGGTGCAAGGTTGTGCATAAGTTCTCGGACATTTGATCCCTCCTGAATTGAAAGCGCATTTCCCCGCCAAATTTCTCGCATGTATCAACGCGACCGATTGACAAAGGAACAAAACTGTTCCTAACATTTATTTCTGCGTTGTTCACGTCAGCTATTACGGCTAAGCAATTCATCCCAACTGAGACGCATATTCGGCACGTCATGTTATTCCTGCATCAATCTGGCCCCAATGCCAACGAATCGTATCGTCGCCTGAAGGGTGTTCACAACGAGAGTGCTCCTGCTCGAAGTACTGTGTACCAGTGGTTCTCGAAGTTTGCAGTTGGTGAATTCTCCGTTGAAGATAATGAACGAGAAGGGCGCCCGATGACACTGGATTTGGATGGCCTCCGAAGTAGAGTGGAAGCGGACCCATACCAAACCACTCGCGAACTATCAAGCACTCTTGGTGTTAGCCACTCAAAAGTCGTTCGAGGATTGAAGTCGATTGGCAAGGTGCAAAAATTGGGTCGCCGCTGGGTACCTCACGACTTGGCACAACATGACATGGATCGCAGAGCCGATGTCGCTCTGTTTCTCCTTACCCTCAGACGTACCCACGGATGGCTGGACAACCTTGTCACCGGGGATGAGAAGTGGATACTCTACTCTAATTATCACCGGCGTGCGCAGTGGGTTGACGCAACTGGAGAGGCAGAGGACGTTCCGAAACCCGACCTTCACGTGAAAAAGGTGATGCTATGCATTTGGTGGAGCGTTCTTGGCGTAGAATACTGGGAGCTGCTCGACGAAGGGATAACAGTGACGGCAGAGGTTTACGTCAACCAAGTGAGGAAGTTGAGGGCCCACTTCAAACCACACGAGGAGAGCAAGTAAAGGTGTATTTTCAACACGACAACGCTAGACCGCATATTGCTAGAGCGACAGTGGCTGAGTTGGCGGACTACGGATGGACCGTTCTTCCACATCCACCTTACTCACCAGATCTCGCTCCTTCCGATTATCATTTGTTTTCAAGCCTTCAACGCTATTTGGACGGCCAGCAATTTAGAAACCGAGAGGATGTCATGGAGGCACTGCTCACATTTTTCGAATCACAACCGGCCACATTTTGGAGAAAAGGCATCTATGACTTACCAGCACGTTGGCGAAAGACAATTGATGTAAAGAGTGGTTACTTCAAATGATTTGATATTGTTGTTCGTATGTTGTGATAATAAATATTTCATGCCCCAAATGTCCGAGAACTTATGCACCAACCTAATACTCTAAATGCGCATTTGGTGTACACAAATATGCGGTCAGTCTCTGGAAAAGCCAGTGTTTTATCCTTCCCAGCAAGCCTGATACAACACTCAGACTCCGGAGGGACGGAGGAGCCTGAAAGGCCTGGCCGCGAACCGAACCGAGAAAATATAATAGTTACGGGATTGAGGCTATTGTAGGCGCTACCTCCGACTATACCATCACTCTCCGTGCAATAATAATAATAATATTTATTACGCGGTTTAAGACACACGTGAGAGAAAAAACACATAAATCAAGAAACTCACAAACAAACCACGTTACATCTAGTTTTTAGAAAGACAAAAACGTGTCCTGCGCCATACGCTTGAAAGAGCACAGAAGCTGAGGACCGAGTATGAAATTGTGCCTTAACTTCAAATAAGATGAAGCTGCCCTACAAGCAAACATGGAGGAGCGTAATTTTGTATTCGGTCTACGATAGGATATCTTTTCCGACCCACCCCTGGTCTTAGAAGAGTTTTGTATAAAATTGAGAGACGTCCACGTCAATGATTCCTGCAAGCATTTTAAAGAGCACACACACACACATCCCTAACCTTTCGACGTGACTCCAGAGTGTTCAGACTAAGATATTTGTTTCTTATGTTAGAACGCGGTACTCTGGAGTAAAGAAAACTCCCAGATCTAATCACTGCCTTTCTTGTGAAGTTTTTCTGAATCTTTTCTAAAAATTCGATATCCTTCTTCTTTGAAGGCGAAAATACTGTAGAACTACACTCCACAATAGATCGGACATAGGTCTTATACGCCTGCAGCAAAACCTTCTTACTTCGAGTAGAAAGGCCTCTGAAGATTTGGTAGATCCGCGCCTGAGCCTTCCTATAGATAACTCTGTAGTGATCCGAAAAGTCGAGTTTATGATTATAATGAAAGCCAAGGTCTTTTACAGCCTGAACTCTCTCAATATCATATCCTCCGACCTTATATTCAGTAGGGGCCGAAGAGACACCAATCCTCATAAAACGTGTTTTCTCTGGCGCCAAGGAGAGACTCATTGAGAAGACCACCATTGCAGCCTATCAATTGCAAGCTGCAAAATGTTATGATCTTCACAAGAAATGACTTCTCTGTACACCTTAACGTCATCCGCAAATTGCTTGACCACCACACCGCTGTCTTCTAGTAATTTTGATATGCCCGAAGTACAAATCATAAACAGAAGGGGAGAAAGCACCCCACCTTGGGGCACTCCGCTCTTAACCTCCTTGCACACTGAGAACGCCTTCCCCACCTTTACCTGGAACGTCCTATTAGTAAGGTATTCTTCTAGCCACTTGTAAATAACAGAGTGTATACCAAGCTTGGAAATTTTATAAAGTAATTTTTTATGACTAACACGGTCGAAAGCTTTGGAGAAATCGAAACATACTACATCCGATTATCTCTTCGAGTCTAAACTGTTGGACCAATCATTAATACTCTCTAACAAGTTAGTTTCAATAGACCTGCCTGGAATAAACCCATGCTGGCACGCCGGTATCAAGTGATTAGACTTTAAATAAATCAACAATGATACTTATGGACAGGTCTGTGTCCAACTAGCGTCTTTGAGCGCCTATCTTATGGTTTGCCTTGCTAATCAGTTGTTGCTCGAGAATCGTTGAACGGCAACGATTTCATCTTCCAGTGGGACCACAATTTCTTCTAGCTATTGAAGGCTGAGAAGAAGGATCATTAAATAGAGCTGTAATAAAATGAGAGATAGAGGTGTCGGCAAGCAGTGAAGATCACTCGATAGGCTACTGAGCATCCGTTTATCCGTTTCAGCTATTCCTCAGGTGTCAGCTGTTCAGCGTAAGAAAGACTGAGGATGAGCACACAGAGCGATGAAATCGCTAAGAATCCATAGGCAGACGGCAGAGAATCATTGGGTTTGAAAGCACATGCGGCGCGTCATTGACATCCGTGAAAACCCACCGTTTGATGAGGAACCCGATTGGCGAGCAACAAGTCCATGGTGTGTGCGTTTGCTGCTGGCTGCTCTGCAACTGAAGGGCCGGCGAGACAGCCGCCAGCCACCACCACCCACCCGACGAACAGCTGGACCGACCGCCGTTGTTTCGGACATATTGCACTGGGTCGTTCTGGTTCTTTACTTGCTTTCGGGATGGATCGGCTCTTTGACTGAGAGGGAGAGTCGCTTGGCGCTCAAGCAGCTTCAACAATAAGCCTAAATTGCTCAGTTTTCGGGTCGTTTTCCTGAATATCTAAGTGGTAGCGCTGTCGCGTTTCTTCGCTTCTCGCTGCACAGCAGAGCTGCCGCTGGAACTGTTTTTTACAACAATTTCACGGAAGAGTTAGGTCTAGAAGACAAGGGAGTACACCTCAAGCAAGAGTTGAAGGATCTCACCAGGAGACTATCTCAACGGTAATTCGGAACGGCCCAAGTGTTGTATATGGGCAGATCGCCTCTCTCTCTCGGGGAAACAACCAAAATGCAAATATCTCGATCCCAATACAACTCTTCGCAGAGTTAGGGCTGGCGGAATCTGTGCCGCTGGCGGCGTTAGCCTCTGTCTGCAAGCGGAGGACGGGCTGAAGTTGGCTGAATACAGCGATCGTGGGGATTAAGCCGTCCCTCTACCCTCTGCGCCAACGCCGCTCGCTCGTCATCGCTGTTTCCAGCCAACTTCAGCCCGCGCTCCGCGTGCAAGCGTAGGGCTAACGCCGCCAGTCTCCCAACTTCGGCCATCCCTAACTCTACGCAGAGTCGTATCAGGGTCGAGATATTTGCACTTTGTTGTTTCACAGAGAGAAAGAGAGAGGATTCTGCCCATATACAACACTTCGGCCGTTCCTACCGTTGAGATAGATTCCTGGTTAGCTCACATATTGACAAGCACACATATTGAACTTCATTAGTGTAATGGATCTCTCAGTTTTTTAATGTGAGAGCTGAATCTTTTTTGAAGCTTTTTCGAGCATAAAGTGACTCAACACTCTTTCAAACGTCGTCAAATTTTTCATAAATATACATATATATCCATAATTGCAGTAATAACTGAGTTGCCGTTAACGAATTTTGGAAGCGGGCAAAGCAGCATGCAACTCTTTTCCAGCAACATATAGCAATAAAAAAATCGTTGCATTTGTATCACTACTAACAGGTAAAATGAATTTTCGAGCTTTACTAGTACAGCAATTCGAGGTTTGTGCCAAATCTCTAAGTAAATAGGAAGAAAGTATTTTATACGCAATGAACCTAGCTAACGAGTGAGATGCCAGAGATTTCGCCACTTATAACACTTGACCGGTCTTATTGAATGTCCGCGATCTATCCTAATTGGAAGAGGGCAGGGTTGAGGTATCAGTTGCGTTCGGCACCCACGACTCTACACCCACTGTCTGAGTTAGCATGAGTACCATAGTATCATTCGGCAGTAGCTGAAACTCTGGGGCAAACTCAGAGGAGGGAGTGGAGAGGAAAGACATCGCATGCCCACCTCTGACCAGGATAGATCCAATGTTCCCTATGAAACGCAACGTTAGCAACCTAAGGGTGCTTATAGAACTCTGATTTAGAATTGGTGTGACAGGCCAGCCCTAAGATTACTAGCGAAATAGATAAGCATGCTGCGGATAAGGAATTTGATTCTTGATTCAAACGCTCATGAAACCTTTCTGGCCTTATACTAGACATGGGATCCGAATCATGCATTTTCGGATATCCGACCGGATTGATCCGATTTCGGATTATCCGAAATCCGGCTCGGTCGAAAATTGCCCTCATCTGAATCATCCGAAGATCCGGGGTTTCTAAAACAGTCCTCATCTGAATCATCCGAAGATCCGGGGTTTTCAAAATTGCCCTCATCTGAATCATCCGAAGATCCGGGGTTTCGAAAAACGCAATGATTCGGATGAAATCGGATAAAAATCGGATAATAGGAGGTTAGCGCGCCCTGCTGACAAACTCTGCGCCATTGATAACCTGACTTTTTCGGGCAGATTTGCAATCATTTGGCGGGAATTCTCTCAAAAGGGAAGGGTCTGATAGCGTATATCTGAACGGGGAGAGGGAGTCATCTTATTAAATAGGAATAATCGCCACCCCTCAATTAGCATGAAATGTGTTTCATTTTTGCCAAGTCGTTAAACCCAAGGAGTGGGAGTTTTTGAAGTCACAATTGAACGGCGCATCACGAATTTGGGTTCTTGTACGACCGCGATGCCTCTGCCGGCAAGCAGCTCGGAGCGCAATGGGTAGTGACGATGCTTCATGGGAGGAAGGTCGGGGTTTGATCCTCATGCGCTGCTGCATTCCTGCTTTTTAAATGATTGGTTGAGATTTGAGGGATTCTGACGTCTATACCATTTTCAGATGTTTTCTGCGCACTTTCCAGCTGCATGCTGTGGTACTCAACAGGATGATGCATAAATATTCAACACCAGTGATACACAGATACAACGTGCATCAAGCAGCACTGGAAACAATGGGCAGGGTATAAATGCTGCAGGCTCCTCTCAGTCTGTTTCCATACATCGGCCAATGACCTCGGGTAAAACCATCCTGCTTGGATTTTCAAAGGAGACCATGATGTGGCGTCACATGTGGTTAAAACGAGAAAGTCTGTGGATTCCTGAATTTGACCTAAACGGCATCAATACACTCTTTCTCTTATCTTTGCATATCATCTGGAAATCAGAGGTCTGCTGGAGGTTCTCTAAAACCTAACACCAACAAAGTCGCCGATGCTCGAATAGTGATCCACTTGCTCACGCTGAAGTATGGCCCACATTTAGATAAGCAGCCTTCGTGGGAAAGGCACCAACCTGCCCGAACTGATGGCTAGCATACCCAAGGACTTCGAAGCACGTCAACTTGAATTTAACGAAGACGAACGGCTGGAAGTGGTGGAAAACCAGAAGAAGGTTGGGATCAGCAAAATGAACTGATAGACGTGGAAAGGCTGGCAAGCAGTGGACACATGATAACGTTTTCGGCTAGAACTCTTGTTTCGGAGGAAAGGGTACGTCTTCAATTGGATTTCGCCTATGAAGCCGACCTCATTTGTCCATATATGGAGCAAACTGCGAGGAGCCAGTAGCCTTTATGCGCTGCTCGTATTGTGACCAGTGCTTATGTTCCATGCACTTTGTGTCTGTGTATCACTGATGTTAAACATTCGTACATCGTTTTGTTGAACAGCTTTCCAATTGAGGTTTGGTTAAAAAACCGGTCAGTAATAAACAAGTGGCAACAAAGTTGCTCTCACGGCATACATCTGGAAACACTGCACAGCAACATCTAAAATGGTGCAGATGTCAGAATCGCTCAAATCAAACAATAAGTTGAAATGCAAAGATGCAGCAGCGCAGAAAGGTCGAACCCTCTACCTCCCTCTCATGTTGCAACGTCGCTATCCACTGCGCTACGAGCCGCTTCCCGCCGGCGGCATTCCGGGTGTACAAGACTCCCGAACTCGTGAGGCGCCGATTCCACTGTAACTTCAAGGATCCTCTACTCCTCGGGCTTATCGATTTGGCAAAAAAAAACACATTTTTATACTAATTGAGGAGTGGCAATTATTCCTGTATATGGTGGGATGACTCGCTCTCTCCGTTCAGACATACGCTTCAGACCCCTCCCTTTTCAGAGCACGAGAAATTTCTTGTGGGGCGTTTCGGAATCGTTTCATTATTGTCCTTTACACGACATCGCTGTGCATTACCAACTCACTATTGGGTTGGTATTGGCTCTTTTGGGTCTTAAAGCTGTTTTTTGTTTGTTCTGGAAGCGCAAAATAGCTCTGCGGAGGGCTACCCTCGTAAGGCAGCCAAATACGACATCTTTTACGTAGCGCTGATGTGTTCCACTCCATTGGTGAACTAAGCTAGGCCAGATATAATGTAACTGGGCATTCCTGTGCCTTGCTCCTGGGCATATAACCACTTAATTCAAGGTGAGGTGTTCCAAGCTGCTTTTAGCGCTCGTGACTTCAATTGGTCAAGGAAATAAACTCGGGGTTACTGATGTGTTCCGTTTTTAAGAGGTTGCGTGCCCCTATTATATCACTTATCCGGTTGTATCCGAATCGGATATTCGAAATCCGGCTCGGCCGAAAATGGCGCTATCTGAATCATCCGAAGATCCGGGGTTTCTAAAATTGCCCTCATCTGAATCATCCGAAGATCCGGGGTTTTCGAAATTGCCCTCATCTGAACCATCCGAAGATCCGGGGTTTGAAAAAATGGCCTATCCGAATCATCCGATTATCCGGAAAATCGGTGTCGGATCCAATGTCTACTTTATACTATTGGGTAACACATCGTTTCAAGCAAAGAAAAAGAATCAATTTGGTTACTGTTCCGACATCAGGATGCACCACCGGTTTGAAAGCAACACTATCACAAAAAAGGCGACGCATAGTTAATAGCTTTCTTCAGCCTTTCGTTTAAGTTCAAGAGGTGAATGAAGGCAGAGCAAAACAATCAATGAGCGATGAGTTATCATTTCCGTTCCGTCTTCCGTCCCAAAGGACAGCTCTCAGAACCCGGAACGGAACGGAAGAACTAAAAACGGCCGGAAACCGGAATTCGGGAAACGGAAAGGAAATTCCGCACATCCCTGCTACCGTCGGTATGGTTGACAGCTTCGCTTAAATGACGACGGACATTGCACTTGTTTGAGATTCAATGAAGAAGTCTCTTAGTTAACGACAGGAATGCATACGAACATCAGTTTCTCCCCCTTGTCACTTTTGATCTCAACACTCTTCTGACAGAAAGAAAACGAAGAACGCTCGCTAGTGCAGAAAACGAAGAGCGCTCCGTTACGGTACCACCTATTCGCCTAGTTGTTTTTCCTGCATTGTCGTTTCGATATTCGAGAAAGGAAAGCAGAAGGAATTTTCTCCTAATGCCGTGCATTGATAGAATGTAGAGAATACAGGGTGGTTCACATGGAGTGGGACGCAAAGGAGGCAACCCACAGCTTTTCAGAGATCATTTAAAGAGAAATATTCACTTTATTTGGTAGCTTCCCCGAGACCCTTCCCTATTGAGGAATAAAAAGAATTATTGAACATGGAAACAATCTGAATAGAGCCTGAATCGGAAGGGAGGTATTAGTTAGAACGATGTGTCAAAAATGTATTTTTCCTCTTCCTGAGATGACTTTCTTCCTAGTGCACTTCCTACGTTCGGCAACGTTTGCATGTCTGCAGATCCTATTGAGTTTTTTTGGAGAACCTCTTACGAAAAGCAGAACAGATAGGCTTAGATTATATGCTACAGTTGCAAGGTCGCGGTTGGATCTAATTTCCTCACTTAGGCATCTTAAGGAACTCAACCAGTTTACCGATGATAACGGTGACTCTCATCGTGCCCCGGGTGAGTCCGCTACACCAGTGGTAGAACTCATGCGGCCCTCAACCCGAGGCCACGTGTGAGGCACAACCGGAGTCGAGGTCTTACCCATGCGCGCTAGCTCTTACATTAGCTCCCACGTTTGGGGTAGGCCCTTGTTACCCCGACTTAGCACACTTCATACCAATGCGGATGTTATTTAGGATCTCTTGCGCAGACTGCACCTGCGCTGGCTCCCGGCGACCCTCGCCCATCTTCACGTGATACAATCGAACCAGCCGAACTTCTGCAGTATTTACCACCGCGCTCAGAATAAACCGTTTCCCTCTCTCGCGTCACATGACAATGCGCATAGATAGCATACTTCATAGCAACCCAACATACACACAATTCACATCAATATAGGAACACAATTGCCTACGAGTCAAGGCTGAGCCCCGTCACGTTATCTACGGGTCAGCCCCAAGCGCAAGCCGCAGATTCTCCTTTGCTCCTTCCCTGGAGCCTGCGCTCACGAGGGCGGTGGCTCGGTCGGTCGGTCTCTGCCGTTACCTCTGTTGTCGTTCTTGCGCGGCTGGTCGAGCCGATGTCCTGGTGGAGTCGACACTGCACTGACGATGGAGTACCGGAGTGGAGAGCGGACCGACCGCAGGGTGCGACGACGAAGCCGGAGACTGCCGGGTGCGCGCGGGAAGGCGTTTATAGTGCGTCGCGACGCGGGCGCGCGACCGCATGCCCTCCGCGTCGGGACCAAGGCGTCTCCCAGCGTTTGTGCCCTTCAAGAGTCGTGATGGAGCGTCTCGAACGTCACGACAACTTTTCTGACATTTCCTTGCCTTACTTAAAGCGCCTGCTGGATTGTAATGGGCTCAAAGTCAAACATCTCGATGAGCTCATTACAATCCAGCAGGCGCTTTAAATTCTTGCATTTGATCTGTTGTAATCCACGTTTTGCTTGCAATCCTGCTGTGATTCACGCCATGAAATAAATGAATAAATAAATGTTGATAAGGCTTGCCTGTTCCAGAACGGGCTTCGGGCTTGGTTGCAGGCACACTAATCAGACCGTCTCTGCTTTACATATTAGGGAATAGTAGGTTAAGCATGACTGGGAAGGAAATTGCTCAGTTCCTCAATGGCTAGCACCTCAATGTGGTTCTACAGGCCGATGGGCTCAGTCTGATTCCACTGCACGTAGAAAAGTTATGCGTGACGCATCCCAAAATAATGGTCTGCATCACAGTTGTGTAGAGAAGCAGCCTTTAGTGTTGCTTCGTAGATCAGTTGAGCACAGACTTTCAAAATTTATCTTCTAAGTGGGTCTTCCTGTCTAGTAGGACTAGTATTATCATCGTAGCGTTCTCCTGGTGTCCTCCTGAAATTTCGTAGACTGTTGACCGGCTCGTAACGTCAGCGATGTGGGTGTTGTGCGTAAACGTCCGCTGACGTTGGGCTTCCGCTGAAATGACCCAGGTCTCCTTGTGAATAGATCGACCGAAGAACCGCCTCTTTTAGTCATGACGAAAATGGCTCCATGGATCAGTGGAACATGTTCGCTGCTGACCTTGTCATTCTGTGGGAATGATAACCGGCCTATGTCGAGGTGTAGAGTGAGAGTAATCGGAAGGATTAATGGGCAGGTGAGCAGCTCTGGAATGAATCAGCACTCCTCCTTCGTCGGAAAGTTAAAGGGTCCTGAGGTTAGAAGGTGCAACCTTTGGTGTCCGGCCGTTTCCTCTCGTTCAACTGTAGCAGCGTGTCGACGAGACCTTTCAAGTGAGCGGAAGCATGGCTCCCGATGGCTGGGTAGGCACACTGAAATTGAGCCCTTTTGACTGATTTCGGCTGAAGATTGAGACGTTGAACGAACTGTGGTTACTGCTAACCTTTGTGATTTTCATTACGATCGCCGGTAAGTTTTCACCGTCAAAAGCTCTCTTCAGCTCAATCAGCTCATAGAGAACACATCCCAAAGACCAAAGATCACTCTTCTGGTTGTATGACCTGCCTGAAAATCATACAGTTGGAGGTAAATTGAGGTGAGGATTAACCACGCTTAAGCAAGAGTCAGTAACCTTCGCAAATCTCCGGGCTTAGGTAGTTCGGTGTGCCGATGACGGTCGAGGCGAGACTCCTGGTAGTGAGCTCCTTGGAGATACCGAAGTCGGACAGCTTTACAAGCGTCTTCTTTCTGGAACTCTTGTCTTCCACTGTGTTGGGATAAGAATGATAAAGGACGGCGTTTAGTCATTTTCTTTTGGTATACGCCACGCATTTTCCTTCTGCGGGATATCTTTGTGGTAGTTTGAATGTTTGGTCTACACAATGACTCGCGATGGCCAGCCAATGGACTGGTCGGTGTCTTATCTTCCGACACAAGTCTGGTACCAATTCATCGACCCCAGAGGAACGTCGTCGACCTCAGAGGAATGGTAGGCTTCATTGGCCTGTGGAGAAACCCGAACCAAGATCGGAGTGCAAACTACAGCCGGCGCCTCAAACTGCGCAACTACACACATTGCAATGTTGCTGGGCACATTTGCTGTGTTTTTCTGTAGGTGATAGCACATCCCGATGTCTAGAAATTCATGGGGTAACGTTCGCTATATGTAGACTTCCAGGGAGGAGAGGTGTCAGTAGCGCCCCGCGCGAGATCGGCTGGTGAAGTGGTTACAGATTCCGAGCACATAGTGAGATTTGAGGTGGAATCGCTGTTACATCCTCCTGTATTTCTCAAAAGAATTAGACTCATGGTATGTGTAGCTGAAGGCGAATTTTCAGAAACTCAGTGAGTCGTACCTGTTGAGGAGGATATTCTGTGTTTTGAGATCTCGATGGACGATCGATTTGGAGTGAATGTGATTTAGAGCTATGAGAATCTGAAAATCTCGTTCTCATATTTTTCTGACTTCCACTAATTCCCACTATTGGAGAAATTATAACATTCACAAAGAATGGAAGACAAGGGACAGAGAGAACAAACCTGAGTAAAGTAGTTGAGCACTTGTGTCTCCGTAAAGTTCACACCTAAAACTAAGCGAAAAAATAATAGAGCGAACAGAACTGTGACTAGCATGACCTATCAAAGCTGTAGTAAAACGAAAACACGAGAGTATTTTGAGAGTATTTTGAAAAAATTGCGTAGCTATTTTTGAAGAGTTGTTATTTTGAATCTGTGTAGAATATTAATTAATTGGAGAGAAATTATAAACTAAACTGGGAGGGCAGTGAGCTTATGTGAGTCAGTATGAGATGTGGCAAACACTTTTGTTCCTAGTCAGATTCTTCAAGCCTAAAGTGGCTGGTACCGAGATTGTAAGCTGTTACAACGATGTCAGCAGGGGATGCGGGTTCGAGCCGGCCTGGCGCTAGATTTTTGATTGCAACCAAACTTTTTTGTTAATTTTAAGGCTGTATATAGTTAAATTCAAGAAGGTGGCATTTCTGCTGGAGTACACTTTATTTATACCATTGACTCAGTGTATAGGAAGGACCACTGGCGCGTGCAGTTGTAGTTCTAGGATTTTTCTACTTCCGCGGCCAATCAACCAATCCTTTTTAATACTGATTTAGGTATAGCCAATGTGTACAAGAAAGGTGGGGTAAGGTGTGACATAAGTTCGGGATGTTTTCTTCGATAAAACGTAGTTCAGTATCTTCTGGCACTTGATGCAGCCTGCATTGCGCAAGAATTATGTCCTAGAAGCATCGCATCTGAATTGGAATGACTGACTGCTGCTCGGAGTTAAACTTTTATGCCAATAGCGCGAGTACAGGGCCTATGGACAGGCTCCACAACAAGTAAACAATATCGATCAGCTGACCATGATCAATTGATTTTGTCGATTTTTGTCCAGAACCGAGAGGTGGGAATCGTGTGGACATCCTATGCTTTTGGAGCCATATGTTCTTTGTGGTCGAAAGCTGCTAGGCTGCAGTAGAACCCTACCGAAGTGTGTAGGACATTTTTCAACGGAGCGCTCTCAATAAATGAAGTGTTCTTTCCGTTCGATTCAGAAAACCACAGTTTAGAAGATCAGGGGCGGATTCATCAATGACTTACAACCCAGAGAAAATTACAGCCGAAATCCCTGATAGCGCGGCTTATCAGGCGATATGGTGAGCGATAAGAAGCGTTATCTGAGTTTTCTGTGAATTCCCTGTTAAAGTTAGGTAAGTCGTTAATGAATCCGACCCCAGGTTGGCTGAGGTCATTCTTTCGATAGGGGTGATCAGCGCTTCAGATAGCGGTCTGAAGCCGACCCTATGGCAAGTATCGGGAGATGCATGCAGAAGGTTGGCGGCGTCTACATGGCCGTTGGTCACGGCTTCACTTTGGGATGCTTGGGAGAGCTGCTAAGGTGGCTAACGGGTATCACGTAAACTCACGGGTGATTGCAGATTCAGGCGAATAAATGACCGTGGTGCAGGGATATCCAAAAAACGTCACTTAGACCACCTTGGTCTCATAATCTTTGAAGATGGGAGGAACGTGTGCTCGGTTAGCCACAATTTGAAAAAGAGCGGGCTGGATGCATTACTTCGTGCCGAAGGATTAAATGGATTTTTACCCTAGAAGAAGGAAGTGTGGTCGGTTGGGGTCGCTTTTGGAGTTGCCTTTTGAGGACGTCTCCCAGGTGATAACAGGTGACTATTTTTGGTGATAATTGGTGATGAGCATAAACATAAACGCAAATATGATTATATTAGTGTTTTGAACTTATTTTATCGAGTCGTGAGTAGATAACATAAAAGGCTTGCGTAAAGAAACAAAAATTTAAAAAATGTACAGGATATTAGGGGTTTGCTATCGAATGCTTCCTGGAAAAAATAAACCTTTACAAAAGTTAAAAAGCGTGCTTAACTTATGTTGCACCCTGGCAATTGTTCATTTTCACATATTACTAAACAGGAAAACCGCACTGTCACGTGAAAGCGAAGTGCATGGCGTAGTCTAAGAGAATCGCTCCGGCATTTCTCTTTGGCGCCTGCGTCTCACTTCTGCCTTCATAGCTGGCCTTCAGCCATGTAGGAGTTGAACTTAGAGGTCATCCCGGTTTATGCGTTGGTAAACGATAGAGGACGTCGACAATCAATTCTTGCATGGGGGGCGCCACATATTCAGTTTCAGCAGGATATCGCGGAGGCAAGTGAATGTTCGCCTGGCCTACACAATGACTTACAGTAACCAGGATCGGCTTAGGTCGGACACGAGCGCTAGAACAAATGATAGTAGTAACAATAACAGCGTTTCCAATATAGCGAAATCAGGAAAGTAAACACTCTTTGGAAAGTGAATAGCTTGAACAAAAATAGACAGGTACGCGCAAAAGCCGGGCCTCACCTTTTTGGTCCTGCACCAATTTTTCCATGGTACCGCCCTCGGCGTACTGCATAACTATGGCGAGCTGATTCTCAAATATGAAATAGTCGTAGTAGCCGATGATCATCGGATGATGCATCTTCTGCAGCAGCTTCACCTCACCTGAAAGGTTTTAGGTTAGGAGAAACCTTACTGTCTTCCTATTTAGGTCGAGCGTAAAACCTTAGGAGAGAATGGATTTTTTGACAAGTTGAAACAACAGCGCCTCACCCATCATTGACTTCTCCTCGTCGGGACTCATACCATGGATGAATATCGTCTTCACTATCACCTAAATGATCATTGATTAAAATTCGAAAATTTTGCGTTTCATTGTTGGACGGTTTGCTAGAAAAATCAAATTAATCGGCTCAAATGAATTCCTTCGTTGAATACGCTGGGAATTCTATTTCAACGAAGTGCACGAAGGCGATTTGTTTGACGTAGACAATGACTCGCAGTAGAAAAGAAGCCATCGTTTGTTTCCTTCTAGATAAATCTTGGATAAATTGGTTAGCCTGGTCGCGAATAGAGCTGATATTCGTACTCTAGCTAACTGAGATGCCTCACCTACAATCCTGATTTCAGTATATCTTCAGAGGTTAACAACGAATAACCGCCTGACAGACTCTTTGCTTCTGCTTACCAAAACCATTTTTTTTATTTCGTCTAGTATTAGGATGGTAAGAGTCTCGATTTTTTGAAAAACCCTCAACTCTCCATTATTGATCAGAATCCATGGACCAACGCACGGCAGTCGTCAATCATTCTCGAAAGGTCTCCGTGACATGTACATACACGCATAGCCACGTCTCCTTCCATAGCTTTATTATCATTATTATTATCGTTTATTGCACTTGTGCGTGCACTTCACTAAACGAACTAAACGAGGGAAATACATTGCCTATTCCAGGCTTAAGTGTTTCTTGCTCTGCTCTAATCCTTTTCTGGGATGCGAAATTGGTTAAACCGTAACGCCATAGCAAAACGAACTCTTGTTAGCAAATATGGAAAGCAATGATTTTGCGATAATAACTTTGATCACGAATCAATTGCACAAGAGCACCTTCGAAGCATAATTTTCTATAAATGGCATCGAGGCACTGGAGCGATGGCAACGGTTCGAAAGACCAGCAGCGCACTGGGAGAGAACACCATTTTCATCAGCACTGGTCAAGCGCTGGTTCGCCCGCTTTAGAGGAAGAGACACAAACTTTGAAGTCAAACATCGTTCGGGATGTCCCCACAAAGTGGAAAATCCCGTTGTTCTCAACGCTATCAAAGAGAATCCGGAGGTACCCTCTCCCTTGTCTTGCGGCGAGACTCGGTTTTGCACATTCAGCAGTCCTCATTTACCTCCAGTCACTCAGCTACCTAAAAGTGCTGACTCGATGGATTCCGCGTGCCCTGCCCGATGGCATGCGGGTCACCCGCTTAGTTATCTCCCACTCTCTCGTTCTACGCTTACCTCGGAAGGAGTTTCTGGAAGACGCTGATCGAGAAAAACGATGGAGACGTGCTTCTGCCTACCTACTCTACGACAACGCTAGGCCGCATGTAGCTAAGGAGGCACGCGAAGAATTGCGGGAGCTGGATTGGGACACTCCACCGGAGACGAGTCAGGTCCTTTACGCATCTTTAAGGTATCGTGTCGTGCGGTTTCCTCGAAGCGAAGACCCGCCAGCACAAGTCAAAAGGGGGGGGTGCTCCCCTTAAGAAGTGACTCCTTTACTGCTTTTGGGCTTCGCAAGAAATGTTGCATCACGAGTTGCTCCCGCAAGGATGCACAGTCACCGGCAAAATTTACGCCAATCAGCTTCAGAAACTACAGAACGCTGATTGAGAAAAACGGTCGAGAGGTGCTTCTGTCTACCTCCTTCACGATAATGCTAGGCCGCGTGTAGCTGAGGAGGCTTGTGAACAATTGGAGGAGCTGGATTGTGCCACGGTTCACCACCCACCATATTCCCCTTATATTGTCTCCTCCGAATATCACTTATTTCGTCCCCTTGAGGCATTTAAGGCAAAGAAAAAGATCACCCTAATTGAAGATGTTGAAAGAGCGATCAGAAATTCTCCAGTCTCCGTCGTTCTAGAGGAAGGGAATCGCTGACTTGCACAGAAGGTGGGAGACTGCTGTGACAAACGATGGTGGTTATGCTGTTAAGTGAATTCTGTTGTATTCCGAATAAAAAAATCAAGATGGAAATACCCCCAGACCTCAAGACTTCCTTACCACCCTACCAATATTTAGATATATATATATATATTTATATTAGCTCAACATCTTGCTTTATGAGAATGAGAACATTGTTAATATGTCTCTATCCTTTTTTAAACGTTTAATTGCACTAAGGTTTCGTTAGGCTTGTTTTTTGTTTGTTATATGTTATTGTTAGATTCTTACCGCATGTGATTGTTATACGTGCCTTGTAATAAATAAATAAAATAAAATATTTCAGAGTGTAGCTTTTGCTGCGCGTGATGGCGCAATCAAAGGAACCACCGAGTGTCGCGTGCACCCCTAATCGAGGTCCGTGTTTCGGGTTTCCAGCCTAGACCAACCAAGCCTTCCATCTCTCCGGATGTCATAGAGTGATACCATACCTGTATGGGAAGGACAGAACACTGACCTGTTCATTGCCTAGTCACCGCATTGGCTAAATACACATCTTGCCTCCACGACTCTCCGTAGAAGAAGAACGCGTGGCACATCCGACAAATGTGTCAATTAACTTCGCCTTTTATCCTTTACCTTTGCTCTTCACAACTGCTGTATTCGAATTTGCTACGCTCGCAAAATGGCTGGTTGTGATCAAAGCTTTCACTCATATAGCACTCGCCCAGTTGCCGTTCGTTTTCTGTATCAAAAGTGGCCAACGAAAGGGCTGTGTGATGGTTGTTTCTCGTTTGTTGTGGTGAACCGGTAGAAATCTAGCTCAGAAAGCGAAGGACGAGGTGTTGGAGTCCCTTCTGTGGCAAAGCCCTCTGGTCGTTAACCTTTATATTTTGATTCGTTTCAAAACCCATGAGTGTGTTATGAGGAATGGCAGCACTACAGTACTTTCACCCCTTCCCGTAGCTAAACAGGTGAAGGATTTGCAGGTGAATGTTAAAATGTGGAAACAATGTGAGTCAGCAGGAGAACCTTCGAGTTGGGGGGGGGGGGGGACGAGCCATTATGAATGTACTGCTGTACGACGTCGCAGATGTTCGTCTTCCGTTATACGTGTCTCCTACTGCATACGTCGTTACCTCATATACAATTTTCACGTCATATTGGATAGTTATCACCTAAGTGGTACACTCTTCTAAACTAAATTGATGCTTCTGAAATCTGAAAAGAAAAATCTGAAAAGTGGATGTCTTCCAAATCCAAACGAGCTTCTTACATGTTAAACTACGCACTCTCCAATACATATGGTTAGATAATTTAATTAATTTAATATTTTTTCAAGGAAAATTTGGCATAACTTTCTTTGAAATTATGTTGTCTAGCTGCCTGGATGGGTGTAATAATTTTATGAAAATTTTATTTTTTGAGAAATTAATGAATTTCATAATGTTTTAAAACGCAACAAGGCAGCAATCATTTAGTGCACTAAAAGACGAGATTGCGCCAGGCCCTCTGGAAGCTTGTCGCGGTTTTTATTTCTTCGATAGTGAATGTTGCTTACATTAAGCATCGAAGTGAGTATATGTGTGTTTCTTACAGTTGTTTTTGTTGTGTCATTTACAGGCCTGAAACTTCATGAAAGCAGAAATTTTGCTGTCAGTCAAATAAAAATCGCGATGTCTCAGACGCGGGTATGGCGCAGTCTCTACTTCTAGCTCTAAAATTGCCACCTTTCTGCTCTTTAGAACAAGCGCTTACCCATTTTTCTCAAAAAATGATAATTTTGTAAAATTTCAAACAGTGTGTTCATTTATTTGGTAGGTGAATTAGAACTTCAAACAAAGCCATACCAAAATCTTCCATGAACAACAGATTATTCTAACCTTTTTGAAGAGTTTGTGCATAGTTAAACCTGTAAGAAGTTCGTTTCGAGGACGTTCGCTTTGATTTCAGAAGCATCAGGTTTGTTTAGAAGTGTCCAATTTGTTGTGAAAGTGGGCGCTATGGTAGTTGGAGTATGGAGCATCATAGCATGTCGCGGCGGGCAGGCGTGGCGAGTATCTGCATAGAGGAAATGTAAATACAGTCTTATCCCCATTTTTCAATTACAGATCCATGTTCTATTTGCCTCCGAATTGGGCAAGGGAGGGAACTCCAGGATGTGGGTAATTTTAACACGGGTGCTCCACTTGAGCCATACCCTGGAGTACCTTCCCCTGCCTAAATCTGTGCTCTATCCCGCTCACGCAGAGAAGAGCATAGAACCGAAGTATTGCATTTCTGTTTGGTTTCTTTACTATCAGTGTGTCATCGTTTCTTCTTTCGTGTTAGTGGCATTTTTATAACGTGCCCCCCCCCCCCCAACTAACATAGCACCGAAAAGTGTTCCAATTTGATGTCAAAATGGTATACATAACGCAACGTTGTAAAAGTTCGTCCAACCTAACTTGAATTATATCTAGTACGTCTGAATGGTGTACGCATTGCGGAATGGAATCTGATCCGTGTGCAACTTGTAAACATTTCCATTGAAAACTCGAAACAACAGTGAAGCTAAGCGGTCTTGACGTCTTCATGGTCGTCAAGGAAAGAAGAAGCCGTAAGCGGTACATCACTTGGATAAACAGCAGGGGTGCGAGAATGGCAGGAGCACCTACCGTAATCGCGCACCGCGGTAGGTACGGTGGCAGGCTGCCGCGATTACACTAGGAGTTCCTGCACTGCCGCTGCACCTTCCCGCACTCCCTCTTGCCCTTACCGTGTCACCCACGAACCGCCCTGAGCCATATGAGGATTACGAAAAGATGACATTATCACGCAGTTGCCTGCGGATGCTTCTGTGTCTGTCAGGTGTGTAACAGACACGCTTTCTTCTCCCTACTCAGTACTGGTGCTGTGGAAGCCCCTTGAATGCTTGCCTACTTGATAACATGCTCTGGTTGGACGGGCGAAGTTGGGCCGGGTCCCGGAGCCGCGATCTGCCCAGCTACGTCCCAAGATCTGCCCAGCTACGGCCCAAGAATCTCAGTCATCCTTTTTGAGGGCAGCACGTGCTGCCCGAGCTCGGCAGCACATCCTCTCTTCGAAATGAGCAGAATGTGCTGCCGAGCTCGAGATGACCAGTGCTGCGAGCTGGGAAGGTGGTTCCGACCACTTTTACATTCTTGGGCCGTAGCTGGGCAGATCTTGGACCGCAGCTTGGCAGATCGCGGCTCCGGGAAACGGCCCAACTTCTCCCGTCGGCCAGAGTGCAGTAGCCAGTAGATAGTGTTTCAGGGCTACCAGTAAGGTTTGTCCGATTCCATACGTGGTCTTGGTGATGAACGCAACCCAATCTGCTATGAAACTATTATATTATAGATGGCAACCTCCCACAACCCCTGATCGAAAGAAGAAATTGTGAGGAAGTAAGAAAATTCGCCCTGCGGCGTTCGCTTAGAATGCCCTTAGTGTTTTTGGGATGAGTCGTTGGGCGGCCTACGAGTGCTTAGGCGTCCAATATGGAGGTTGTTGATTGTTACTGGGTCATGTGATATAGGGAGATTTCTGTCAACAGGAAGTCTGGCGCCCAATTAATGGTTCGGAGTTCAATATGTGCTTGAATTTCTTTATTGAGGTTGAATAGTAAAGGTTGTACAAGTGGAATAGTACCGCGAGTCTAATTGTAAAATATACCATTTCACGCCAAATTGGACACTCTTCGAACCAAACTAGTCACTTTTCAAACCAAATTGAACACGCTTCCAAGCCAATCCAACATTTTTGCAATTTTTGATCTACCCAGATGTCCGCAGGAAATTTGAAAACCACTGCGGTGCTTCTGAGACAATCCTCTTCAACCCCAATGGGTCACTTTGAAAATTGTCACGAGACGTCCATTGACCTCCCTTGTAAGAATTTTGAAATCAAAGTTAGTCTAAAATAGTAAATGAATAGTGAAAAAACGAACTCTTCGAAATGAGCTTCTTCTAATTAAACTAAAGACCCTCTAAAAGGTTAGAATAATTTTTTGTACAAGGAAAATTTTAGTATAACTATCGTTTTAACTCACCTATCCAATAAATGAACATTCTATTTGAAACTTTATAAAATTTTTTGAAGAAAACGGCGTTTCAACGTTTGTGTCAAAAAGCAGGAACGCGGCAATTTTCTTTATGCCAAAAAAGAGATTGCGCCATGCCCTCGTCCAAGAAGTCGCGATTTTTATTCGGTTGATAGCAGAATTTCTGTTTACGTAGAGTTTCATACCTCAAAACAACAAAACAAAAAACAATTAAAAACCCCAAATATACTTACTTTGATGGTTAATGTGGGTGGTATTTACACCAACAATCAAAGAAAAGTTGCAGCGAACTTTTTGAGTACATGGCAAGATCTGATCTTTTAATGCGCTACATCTTTGCTTCCTTGCTGTACATTAGAACAAATTTTCATTTATTATTTGTTCTCTGAAAATAAAATTTTATAAAATTGTTACACTTATTGGGACAGGTAACTAAAAAATTTCAAAGAATGTTGTACCAAACTTTTCTTCAACAAAAAATTATTCTTACCGTCTAATTGAATCGGAAGTTCAACCTGCTTGAAGGTCATTTCGACTTAGAAGAGTTCGCTTTTATTTCAGAAGTCTTAAAGCTGGCTTAGAAGATTATCCAATTTGATTTGAAAAGTCTCCAGCTCGACGTGAAAATGGTCTATGTGTATATTCCGTCGACTTTTATGATTTTGTTCCAAATTTGTTCATTTGCCTGTGAGTAAATGACATCTTGTGACACCTTTAACGTCTACGATGGGATCCGCGCATGCAGAAGTTTCTGTTCCCGCTCACGATCAGTTGTTTGTTAAGGGGCGAGGATAACGCAATCGGGCAAGACCCCGGTTATTCTGCTCCGGAATCATTTCAGCATTCGGGTTCCTGCCAGCTAAGCCTTCCATCCCTCCAGCGTCGATGAATATCCTCTGTGTTCCTGTGTTTGTCTGTTCTGGTGTTCTTACTCCTGACACCTCGAATGCAGCAGGCAGAAAGTCTCGTTCGCTTCGTAAGGTAGCCTCTGGACTTCCTGGCAAGCTCTGGTGTTTGGAGGTGGACATAATATTGGAACAAAGAGGAGAAACGCATCCCCTCCGCTCCCCTCACGAAACACTGGTCTGGTGTTCTCTATCTTTTATCCCTGCGACTTGCTAGGTTGCCTTTAGCAAAATCTATCTTCCATTTGTGAAAAATAAATCCAAAAGTTTCTTAACACTTTTACGGTTCTGAGAGGGAGTGTTTCAATCTTGGTTTTGAATTTAGCTCTATATTGAACGATTTTGAAGAGAAAGTGTTAACCTTAAGAATGGAACAGATCGAGATTAGCAGTCATTAATGTAGTGTAGTATTATATGAAGTTGCTAACAAGGAGAGGTTCCCAACTCATGGTGAGCTTTTGCGATGCTGTTTTGGCAGGATGTAGGGCCCTGTGAGTGGAGTCCAGAACCACAGTTAGTTTTTGCTGTTCGCTTCTTTAGAGACCTGAAAAGGAGGTCTGAAAGCGTCCGAGCAACTATTACCAACCCCTACGACACCCAACAAGATCTGCCTCGGTGGCGTAGCCGGTAACACTGACGCCGCATAGGAGCACACCGGCGGGCTTTCCAGTTCGAGTCCGAGTGCTGCCTTGATTTTTGCGCGTATTAGTTTGCTGCTATTACACTTTCTTATGATCACAGGAGTCAGGTTTAGACCACCAATGCATACAACATACCAAGGCTCTCTCTATGCCCTTCATATGTGATAGTTTTTCAACTATGCATATCTGTACCCTATCACTTTTCGGCAAATAAAAAGTCTTATACATTATTAAATTGAAAGTCTTATATTCATCATTTCCCTTCCAGTCAACAGCTATGGTACAAACTATGAAACAAGTAAAACACAAGCGTATGTCACACCAGCAGCATCTTACAAAGCCCAGTGAGGAACAATCTTCTCCCTAGCAAGGAATGACCACTTCTTCGTTGAACGCGTAATCTGTGGGTGTAGAAAAGGGTCCTGGATGAGCATCGACGTAACCTCACTGTTGTCTTACCCCTCACAGTCATCATCAGGTGTCCAGTCGACATCCACCTCCTCATCGAAACGCACCTACGAAACCAATGGATGATACGCGTGGAAAGGTCCCATTTTCATTGTACTACTCTAATATAAACCGCTTCTTTTTCCTGACAGTTGATATCTCCACATAGGCGTTCAGGAGGAGTCCTTTTTTGGCATCCGCAACCGCAATCTCTCTCTCTCTTTGTCGGAGAAGTGAAATCCGACGTGAAGGTGGAAAGTAGTAGGCCAACAACACGTTCATGCGAGAACGACATTTTCAGTGCACTTATGCACCGATATGGCCCGGTTTCATAATATTCAACCGTAAGATGAGCATATTTATATGCAGTTACGGTATCGGTGATACGGTATGATATGGTGGTGGTACGGATATGCATAGTAGAAAAACTAGCGCATATGAAGGCGCAAATAGAAAGCCTTGGTTTGTTGTAAGCATTGGTGGACTAAAATTGACTACTGTGATCATAACAAAGTGTAATAACAACAAACTAATATGTGCGAAAAAGTCGGCAGTACGCGGAATCGAACTCAAAACTCCACCGGCGTGCTTCCATAAGGCGACACTCTTACCAGCTGCGCCGCCGAGGCATACTTACTCGGGTGTCGTATTAGTTGATAATAGTTGCGCGCACGCCTTTAGGCCTCCTTTTCAGGTCTTCAAAGGAGCGTTCAGCAAAAACTAACTGTGGTTCTGGACTCCACTCACAGGGACCTACATCCTGCCAAAACAGCATCGCAAAAGCTCATCATGAGTTGGGAATCTTTCCTTATAAGGCCCAGTCTCAATATTGGTTAATCTTACAGAGGGATGGATGTAAAGTGGTCTGCATTTAAGTAGTCCTGATCCTCGTTCACAGTGTCCTCGATGAGCATTCAACCAGTTTGTGTTTAGGCAGAAAAGCGTGTTTTTTACGTCATATCTTCATAATGAATAAAAAGGGATAAAGGACGGTGTTAATCGATCTCGTTTGGGATCCGCTACGCGTTCAACCTTCACGGTTCTGCAGGAATTTGAATGCTTATTTGGCCTACACAATGAGTTGCGGCGGCCAGCTGATGAACAAGTCAGTGTTTTATCCTTCCCAGACAAGCGTGGTACCAATTCACCGACGCTGGAGGCATGGCAGGTTTGGTTGGCCTGGTCGGGAAGCTCGAATCATGAATCTGGGATCGAATGCTCGCGACATCCGGCGCCTGATCCGATTGCGCTAACTCGCGCCCCAGCCGGCAGTCAGGTCTATACCTAACCTTTGCAGTGATAGTAAAATTAGTGCAATTGACGACCACTCAATTTCCTTCTACGTCATGGGCAGCTTGACCTACTATCGTTTCGTCGTCCCCCATAATGGTGCAAGACTTGACTTGCCTTGTTGGATTTCTAGTTTTCATCATTGGTCAAACAGATTTGTACGAATTTCCTCATCTTCGTGTCATGATTTGATATCAAACGTGCCTCCCCCAATGCTCATCTTAGGATTTCAGAAGTTGTCCTAATCCTCGCCATTTCAGATATTCACATCTTAAGACCGTTCATTTAATCATAATTTTCTGCTAATTCTTTCACCACGATTATTTATTTATTTATTCATGCACTCTAGCATGTCCCTTATAAAAATTTAGAAGTAGCAAGCGACTGTGAATGTGAATTGCAAACAAGTTACTAAAACTGAGAGATAATATCTGTTATGCCCATGATGAGGCAACTAGAGAAGCTATGCGCATTCGGTAAGAAGCATATTTGTTTAACTGCAGTTAGTAAGATAAAATCATGCTAGGGAAAGGTTACTCCTTACAAATAACTGGGCATTCGTAAGGAGTGGAAAAATTGAGTTTTTGGATGTTAGGTATTCCCTGCCGCAAACAACTTAGGCCTAGACATGAAAAGAAAGATTATGAGAATGCCTCGATAATAGATATGCTAAGAAATGATCTCTCAAAAATAGACACCTTAGGAATCACATGATAACGCCTTTCACCAAAAAAGCTAGGTCGTGATCGTTGGAACAAGAAGACGATATGCTTCAAACAGCGACAACTAATCCAGAAAGCGTATGCGGCGGCGAAAAACCTGTCGCTCCAGTGGAGATATCCCTTAGTAGTAAACAACGTGTAGAAGTGGTGTGGTCCTTATAGAAGGCGTCAGTCCAGAGACGTTGAATGGCCGAGATGGATGCACTGATTTTGTGTGGATTCCCTGCATATCACAAAAATTCATGGGCCGGATCCATCAACGTTTATACCCGCGGATATCTGGGGTATAAAGGGTAGACGTACCCACGATGAGGCATTCATGATAAGGCACATCGCGCGTATATCAGTGGGCGTAGAATACTCGACGATCGCCATGGGTACATCGCATACTGGCGAGGATTCCGCGGCCCATTGACAGAATGGCGCTACAGTGAGATCGGCTGTTCTGTCGAGACCTTACCCTTGATTCCTTTCATGAATACGAATCGTACCCGCTAATCAGTCTACCCATTTAGAATTTAGGAGTCTTACCCCGACTAGGTTTCCATGATGCATTTACCCGCGACGCTGCCGTATGTAGTGCTCACATACTTTCAAAGCGCCTTAACCGTGCCGCCCAAGGGGGCAGTGTTTTTCTCTTCTCATCCTTGGTTGCAAACTGCTTCACATTTACGAATTTAACCAGCTACTCTTGAAAATCACAAAAAAATTAATCGACAATCATTTCAATTAATTCTCTTGAAAACGGCTTTCAAATGCGGAAAGCAAAGCTGGTGGGGCAAGTGAACTAGGCGGCTGGGCAAATGCTGTAGTTAGGCTGTTCTGATGGAAAGAACCGAACCTTCTGAGCAAGAGGATCCTCACGGCGCCTGCAGAGCCAGCAGACACCGTACGCCCCGCGGCCAACGACGCGAATCCTCTCGTAGTTCTCCATTTATCGATTGATATCGATTAGGAACGGGGACGCATCTGACGAGGTGCTTGTTTGAAAGAAGGCAAGAGGAGAAGAATCTGAAGAGTTTATTCGCGTTCCTAACGTAGAGAACACAGAACCTTCAAACATCACAGCTGGGCACTCAAATCGGAGTCGTTGACAAGTATTTACAGTTATTTATAGTTAATCGGTTAACGACGAGTAAACAATGCGAATCAATTGGACGATTCTGACTCAGGAATGGAGCGTGATGCGATCGATACGCAGAACACGTTCTGGAGCGAAGTCAAAGGGAGAGAGAGACACACATACACAGGCGCACACACACAGGTCGTTACGCCGAAGACGACCAGACATCGAAGGAACCGGTAATTGTGAGGGCGACAGGGTTTGGAATTGGAAAGTCTCTGGGTGGTCCCTGCCCCAACCTGGCTTGCTGGTGGCTTGGTAAGGGCCTCCATCTATTGAACTGGGTTCTATGAGATCTGGGCTTGGGATGGCTTCAGAAAATCAGCGAGGGCTGCATAGCTGACTAGAAACTCGTACAAGGACCACCATGAGAGGAAAAACAGTCCCAAACTCTTGAAGAGACAGCGCCTGAGGAGAGCATCTAAGCATGTGGTGGCCACAGTACAGCACGTTGGAGAAGTACCTCCAAATACTATCCAAATTGGGGACAATCGGTCCTAAAAGGCGGCAGAAGGCGTCAGAAGAACCAGTTGAGCGCTCATGACCATCTCACATGTGAAGAGCTGATTCAGCATGGTCGATCTGAAAACTTTCATTTTATAATGCGAATTTGCGGTACCTTCAAGAACTGTACCTTTGCAGGTTTCACTACAAACTCTTAATGGCTCATTCCCTCTGTTTGTATCGTTCGCATTCCCAATGTGTTGTTCGCATTTTTAATGCGAACAGTACATAGGTTTTTTCAAATGTCGAATGAGGAGGACTATTGCGAGAAAGGAAAGGGACGCAAGGGGACTACTGTAATTTCTACTACAGTCTCGTTTCTCGGCTGGAGTTTAGTACCGTTCATGTTCACTGGACGAGAATTACAAATGGACCACTCTGGCACAAAATAAGTATAGATGGAAATGATCCGCATGAGTAGATCAAATATCAAATCAATATGAAGGAAATCTCTAAAAGCCGTTTTGCACTAAACAGGGACCCTTTCGCTTCACGCTTTCCAGGTGACCTAGAGAGTCCTTGTGGCATGACTTAGGAGGAAACCTGACAGCTGAGCGATAGCCTTTAGAACGCATTTTTCCTAATGAGAGAGCAGACACTGCTGGAGCCCTTGGAGACAAAAGGGACCCAGACCCAATCTGACAAGGAAAATGGACGGACGAAACCACTGATGATCCGCCCTTAGGTGGGTATGAGAACGACTAGTTGAATGGCAGTAGAGTGAGTACAAGGCTTCGCCCGAAGGGGATGTTATGCCAGAGGAACTTGGCACATATGGTGCATCACAAGGTTGGTTGTTCCTCTATGTAAAGGGTAATGGTAAAGGTATGTCTTAATCAGTCCCTTTACGGGGTGCTATTAGATTGTAAGAAAAGTTTGCCGCCGCTCACTCTGGGGTTTCGCCAAGTTTTTGAAGTGTTCTAGAACTTTCTCCCAATAACGCATATACAGGCTGATCTATGACCTAAATTTACCACTATTGTCGTCATAATCCGTTGCGACTATAGCAGAGAAAATCGTTCTCGACTGCAAGCAAGTTCGACTGCTTCTGCTTTACGAGTTCAAAAGGCAAAGCAATGCAGGAGTCGCGGTGGATGGCATGTGTGAAACGATGGGTCCTATCACTGCCTCCTACGACACAGCGGAAGTACGGTCCCGGAAGTTCAAGAATGGAGACTTCTGCTTGGAGGACCAACCACGGTATGGAAGGCCAGCTGCACTGGATGAGGAACGCCTTCTGGAGCTGGTTCAGAAGGATCCCCAACGTTGCACCCGTGAACTAGCAGAGGAACTCGAATGCAGTCAAACCACCACAGCCCAACACCTGCGTGGCCTTGGGAACACATGTAGATGAGGTGTATGGATACCGCATGTACATACATAGCGGCTAACAGCTACAGGTGTGCCAAGGTGCGTGCATGAACATCTTGAGTTTACGGCGGAATTTTTCTTGGCTCGAGAACCTGGTCGGTGGTGACGAAAAGTGGGCAGTCTACGTTAACCACACGCGAAAGCGTCAGTGGCTCAGTCGCGGCGAAGCAGGAATTCCCAAGCCAAGACTGGAACTTCACCAAAAAAATGTAGTTCTCAGTACTTGGTGGACTAGCTAAGGAATCATTCACTGGGAGCTGCCACCTGCAAACCCAGTCGCCACTAGCGATGTCTACTGCAGGCAGCTGGATCGCGTTCAAGCAGCTTTTCGTTGGAAACAAGACAAGGTCTTCTTCCTTCACGATCGTACGCGCCCACACCCTGCAGGGGAGAGTCAGAGAGAACTCCAGTGTTTCGGGTGGCTTGTTCTGGGCCACCCACCGTATTCACCGGACCTTCCTCCAACGGGCAACCATCTGGTTCTTTCGTTGTCGAGCCATTTTCAGGAGAAACAATTTCACGGTAGGGAGTAACTTGAAAAGTGCCTCGCTGAGCTCTTTTCGTTAAAACCCCAGGAGTTGTATAGAAGCAGGATCTACAAATTACCTGACAAATGGCAATATGTTGTAGATAATAATGTTGGATATGTTTGTTAGTTGTTGTACATATATGTGAAACGAGAGAAATAAATTCGAGAAAAATTGCACAAGTGTCGGGACACTTCTCTTGCAACCTAATACTTCCACGGGATGTCATGGAGGGAATTTGAATGCATGTTTACCCTAAAAGTTGATGGCTTCACTTTCTCTTAAGCGAAGTTGATCCATTGAACTGCTTTGGCACGACATAAGGTAAGAAGCTGCATTTCGAAATGTATGAGGACCATACAAATATCTTTCTCGGAAGGGCCGTACTTTTTGTGACTGAAATTGAATAAAAATTCAGCTTTAAATCGAACCTTAATGAGCGGTATAGTGTTGGCCGTGTCGCGTGGCGCGTCCTTCGTCGGAGATCGACGAGAGTGTGGTGCAGTTCGACTGTGCTGAAAAATCGACAAATGTGCGACTGATCGATATGCATAGTTTTCACAGTGTCATTTTTAAAACTTACCATTTTCTTCTGACGTGTACAGTATGACAGTACGTTACTGCGAAAGCCCTTATTCATGAAGCAGTAGGTGACCGGATTCGTCGTCGAGGAAATGTAGGTGAGAATGGTGAGCGCCATGTTCAGACCCGAGTTCCAGATGGGAATGCCCTGCAATGTAGAAGTCGATCGAAACTATTGCTTTTAGAGTCTAGAATTTGGCCGTAGTAAACAAATAGATCCATAAATAAATAAACAAAGCAACCAATGTGTGACTGAAACCATTGTAGACTGAAGGAGGGGAGATAAGTGGAAGGGGACCCGGAAGGGAATCATGGCTTCATTAACTCTTTACTAAATTAATGAAACAAAGGTAGACGATGGTGGGATCCTTCACATCCTAATTCTACAGAATATCTTGGTGACAGTATGAATGCGTACTAAGTCTATACAATGACTTGCGGTGGTCAACCGGTAGAAACGCCAGACCTGAAACACACCAGAATATTTTCGTCTTTTTCTGTGGTTCAAAGGAGAAGCATCTTGCCTAGTGCTTAGATTAAGCTAGTATTGTCATGAATCTAAGACCGAATGGAAGTCACGATTCCCGTTGCTGCGAATCTACCAAATCTTCGAAATTGTGAACGTCTAACTTTACGTAGAGGACGCAACAGCGGTCCCGCGGTCTTATTACGCACACAGATAATTTGATTGCAGTCAGATGTGTAGGTGGAGAGGATGTCTGATGCGCAGGAAGCAGGTGGAGCACGAATTAGAGCCAGACGTTGCTCCGGTCATCAATCACTCACTCTTAGCATTCCAAGCAGCACGTAATAGGATTTAGGTGATTAGACGTGGTGAATGTTTCGAGCTGAGGAAATGGGCTCAGCCCGAATTAGTGCCACACCCGACTAATCGAGTCAGTAGAGATAGAACGGGAGTCCAACTGGAGAAGGATGCACAAGCCCTTCGCGCAGAATTTTCGCGATCTTAGCGGACACAGCTGAACTTCTTGCTGTGGAGTAAGGCTGAAACCGCCGACACGGCATGGGTCGACAAGGTGAAGAAGATCAAGGAATAAATTGGTCTTCGCCTGTTTAACCAGCTACTTCCAGACTATGTCTGTCGCTGGCTATGTCTACGCTCCTAGGGTAGCACACTTGTTGAACAAACACAAAGTGACGAATCTGCCCATCAGCTTCAATAGGAAGGCTGCGCGAACGTGGGTTAAGCTTAGTCATTGGAAGAAGTATAAGATCAAAGTGGTCTCGGCCAGGTCGTTTAATTTAGTGAATTCGTCCAGTGAGAGTTTTTTGCTTTTTGCTCTCGGCCAGGTCGTTTAATTTAGTGAATTCGTCCAGTGAGAGTTTTTTGCTGGCAAAACTTGGGCAACGGCCGTAGCCAGCCAAGGTCCTTTTATTTTTATTTTTTATTCCAATACGTGTGTTTAAGACGCACGTTGGAGAGAAGCCACAAAAAATAGAGCACATCAAAAAGAAGGCCACAACATGACAACAAAGAAACAGAAATTTACCCTTCAATAGACAAGCAATTTACGTTTGGCCATACGCTTGAACGTTTGAAGCGAGCATGAGGAGGCTGGAACACCAATCCTTAACGCAAATCCTCTTTTGGAAGCAAAGATGCTAATAGGCGGTCATTCTTTGCAGGAAAAGGATAAAGGATGAAGGACGACGTTACTCAATTACTTTGCTGTCTGCGCCACGCACTTTACTTTGTTGTCTGCGCCCTCTACTTTTACGGGATGTCGTAGAGGCAACGTGAATGTGTATTTCGCCATACAATGACTTGCGATGGCCAGCCGATGAACAAGTCAGGGCTTTATTCTTACCTTATTCATCAACAATTAAACCCATGGGTATGCGGGGTATAAGGGGTAGAGATAAGATACGAGTCATGTGGAGATAGGAAAAGGGTCAGAGACGTAGGCTTTATCGTGGGTAACTATACCCACGGGTTAGTCGTTGATGAATCCGGCCCCCAAACGAGTTTGGTACCAATTCACCGACGCCGGGGGATGGAAGGCTTGGTTGGCATGGGCGGGGAATTTGAACCAGCAACCTGGTATAGGGTGCATGCCAGGGATGAGCGGATTAACCGTTATCCGTTATCCGTTATCCGGTTTCCGAGGGTTTTTGGCCTATCCGTTTTGTTGTTCGTTATCCGGTGAATTTAGGCCGGATAACGAACAACAATTGACCAACTCTCAAGATTTTGACACGGTGTTTAAAGGACTAAATAGAGAATTCTCTAAAACCATAAATATGGTCGTGAACAATAACACGAGGCATTATAATCTAGTAAGTTCACCTAAAGTATTTCCTAAGTTGGGAACATGTGGCGAAGCCGGTAGATGGACTATGTTTCTCTTACCACCCCACGTGGATCTCAAGAAGACATTAACCTAGGCATCCTACGTTAGTCAAAGGTTCTTGCAAAACATCAAATAAATACCGCAACTTATGTTTAGTTATAAACTTAATCAAAACCAATCAAAAAGGAGAATAAAGGGCGAAAGCGGCGTTCGTAGCTAACTTTTGAAATACAAAACGCATGCATGCCCGTTTCGATTAGTAGCTTTTCAACAAAAAAAAAAAAAAACTCTCCTGAGAGTATCCGGTGCGAATCATTCCTTTCTAGTGACGCATCGGGTTTTCAATTTCTACGAGAGGTTACAACCCTTTGAATGTGTAGGCGTGCTGCAATAATTTGCGGTCGCTGGCAGGGAGTCGACAGAAAGCAGATGTTTTATTCTTCCGAAATCATTCTAAGTTTGACTGCCGTTGTAGCTTGGTATGCAGCTGTGCAGCAATAATAGTCCCCGTCAAGGCGGAACCATGCTTGCAAATGCAAATCTTACTCGACCGACTCTTCGGTGCAACCGTCTTCTACCAGCTTGAAAAAAACATAGAACCTAGAAGAGTTGCTAGTCCAAGAACGACTTCATTTTACAACAGATTCAGAAGTTTCTGGGAAACAAGGTGAAAGAAGAAAACAACAATTGACCATCATAACATAACCCAACTGACCGTGCGAAAACAGCCGGGTAACTCACTCACTGATGTAGAGAAATGTGAATTAGAAAGAGGTGAATGAGTCTGACAGCTGTCTTCATCTGACCACGAGATTGACTTATCAGTCTTTCGACTGTTTTACAGAGTCGATTGTTTTATATCCCGCTTCTTCGCACTTTCCCAATATCGTTCAACACTGCTATAATATGAAACTAGAAGGAGTGACCTTTAAATGTTCCCTCGTCTTTAGAAGGCTGTGAAAAGGGGAAAATGTCAGCGGAGCAGAGTCGGAGTAATTAAATAAACAAGTGAATAACAGCCTTGCCACTTTTCTTTCTTCTTGAAATTGGTTCGGAGAGCGCACAAAAGGCCGTTCTACTGACTGCCCAAACATTCCCTGGGAATTCCTTAAAGCTTTCATAAAATAGTGACTGCAATAATGAAAGGAGTCACCAGTTTCTCTCATCTTGAAACATCGGCTTTTAGGCTTTTAGTTAGCATATGTTGTGAGTCATGAAGCTTCGAGACAGATCTTTATTTAGCGTGGCCTCACGCTTCGACTTCGACTTCCAGCCGAAGCCAATTGGATCCACAGCGAGGTGGGGAGTTCGCCCTAGATAGTTGACCAGTAGGGGCGAGAGATGGACCTCAAAACCGCGTGTGGCACAAGTTACACTAACCAACTAATGTAAGGTTCACATTGAAAGAGTCTAAACCCAGTATTATTTTTTGTTGTTTGTTCGTTATCCGTTTTTTCGTTATCCGGCCATTTTTGGGCAAAATTATCCGTTATCCGTTAGCCGGTTTTCAAAATTTCATTATCCGCTCATCCCTGGTGGATGCGACAGTCGCCACCTCCGACTGCGACACACGCGCCCGTAATTTTTGGTAGGCAGCGAGAAACTAGGATACCTTCATGGGAAATTCTAAGGCGAAGCAAGGCGATATGAAAATATGGCTTAGGTTCGGACTTCACGAAACCTTCTACTTCTCCTTGATACTGACGAGACACATCAAATGCGTAGTTCGCGTTCACAAAGAGTTTTCCGGAAACGTCGCACAGCTATCCACTAAACCGAAAGGGCGGCACGTGCTGATTGGTCTGAATGGATATTTAAGCTCGTTAGAATCATTAACATGACCTTCCTATCCCTTTCTGCGCTCAGACAAGCCCTATATGCATTACCCAGTAAATCAGCTGTATGTTGTAATAAATAGAACAAATCATATTTATTTATACATTTTCTACATGGAGAGCCACGCAGATAAATAATCCAGGTACGGTTAACAAACATCATTTGAAGCAAAAATGAACAAAACAATTTAAAGTCATCAAAACGGGTTAAATTAAGAAGCGTCCAGGAGATTCCTGTCAACGAGTCTTTTATACTGCCTCAAGGAGTTAGGTAGAACGTTTTTCTTTAAAAACTACAAAACCCCCTTCCTGCACGATTAGTAAAGAAACGTACTCTTACATTACTTTTTACACTTGGGATTCTGTTCTTCCATTGGCCATTTCACGTGTTAAAAGGAGAAGTGTAATATAACTCCTGGACTGAAAAGCCTAACATACCAGTTACCATTATAAACCATGATAAGATCGTACTTTCCCCTACGGTGCGCAAGTGTAGGCAGGATATAGACTTTATTTCTTATCGTAGGGATCCTGGTGTATTCGTATCCTCACACACTTATCCACATTCTTCTTGTGATGAAACTGTTTTGAACGGCATTTGTCCTAGCAATTTCTCTTTTATGGATGAGACTAGTGGTGCTGTACTCTAGTTTGGGCCTCACACAGTAGTTGAAAGCGAGAACTTAATGAATGATTTATTGTGAGAATCTACAGGGTTCACCCACGCTGGTGTATTGGGTGCAGGGAGCCCGGCAAGCTTCGAGTTAGCCTTTTTGGAGCCAGCAAGAAAGTGAACGAGAATCAAACTGAATTCTATAAGTGCGAATTGTAGAAGAGTGGGAGTAATTCCTCACACAGTAGGGTAAAGGTGACAAAATTATAAAGGGTAAATCGCGGTTTTAATCAATCCTCCCTGTTTGTGATGTATCCATGCATCCTTCCTCTACGATAAGTCGTGGAGGCATTTTAAATGAGTTTTTGGCCAATACAATGAGAGCCGGTGGATTTATCCTCTGCAGCCTTGAGGCGCGTGTGACGAAGTCGGAAGAGGTGCCGGCTGTTGCGTGCACCCGATACCAGGTTCCTTTTCGGATTCCCAGCCCAGGCCAACCAAGTATTCCATCTCTCAGGGGTCGGTAAGTTGGCAGCAGACTTGTCTGGGAAGGATAAAGCGCTGAGTTGTTCATAGGCTGACTACCGAAAGCCATTGTATGGCCAAACACGCTTTCAAATCGCCTCCTCGACATCCCTAGAAGTAGAATGCGTGGCGCAGCTAGCAAGTAATTGAGTAACACCGTCCTTCATCCTTCATTCTTTAGATAAGCCTGTGCTAATTCATGAACCTCAGAAGGACCTGGATGACCGGGTCATACTACGAGCTCTTCGTTGAAAATGTTCCACAAGTGCAAATTTCTTGATTCTTGTTATGTATACCCTGACAAATCACTCCCCTCGGCTCACTAACGTTTTTGCAGTTTTCGAAATGATGACATTCCCAGGCTGAGGAGAGCAGGTGCATTCGCTAGCTTTCGCATTGTTTCTCTCTCTCCGAGCACTCCCTATATGTCTTAGGAATCAGCGCGTGGATTGAATTTGAGCTCGCTTCTCGTAGAACATCAAACAGCGGCCTCAATAAACACTCGGACAAGTCTGGCGGAAGTTGTTTTGCAACGTCACCAGCACCTCTGCAGTTCTGCCTAACTCAATAGCGTCACAGGGTTAGAGCACATACACTATGTAGAAAGGGCGCAAATACATTAACATTTCTGTGGCTATTTAAGATCGTACAAAATAAGTTGAGGACAAGAATGAAAGTAGCAACGATAAAGAGGAATAACCCGAGTAAAGGTACAGTATCGATGAGTGATGTAGTTAACATAAAGCGCGAAGAGGCTGCGACGTAAGTTTGGAAAGGGAGCTCCACCCTTCCTTTCCTCCTCGTCGAATCCTAGCGATTTGTCCAAATCCTTTTGCTCATGTACGAACACATGAGGGAAGAGATATACCTCTGCTTTTAATTGAGTAAAGCTACCACATATGGGAGGGGTACACTATGTGCCCCTTCTCTAGTCTTGCATCCGCAGACTTCAGAGAGAAATAGTTTCTGGAGGCACCCGCATTCTACATCCTTTCAGGGAAAATTTTTTGGATCTATCCTAATCAGAGGGGGCATATAGTGATTTGCCTCTTCAATCCCTAGCTTGAGTTTCTATGAGAGTTTTAGCTGCTGTCTCATTATTCGAGCTTTTTTATTTAAATCCAGAGGATGTGATTATGCGGCATTTGGTGACGTACGCAACGGACACTTTACTGTTGCCCCTCCCGACTAGGATAGATCAGAATTTTTCTATGGGTACTCAGTCTAGCCGTCGTCAGTATGGTCAGCCTATCGACAGGCCAGTCTTTCAAGACGACAAAAGTGATTCAATCCTACAGCCATCAGAAAGCTTCAACAACGACAGCACGTACACGATTCGTTTATGGGTTCAGTTTTCCTGAACACGCGCCACTCACCCTTCTAATAAGCGAATCTTTCCTAGTAGGAGCTTTCCCACTAATCAAACGAATGGTAATGGCCTGATGATTTTTCAGATGTTTGTTGATATCAAGAGAAGAAGAAAACAATTGAGACCCAGGGATCCGAAATGGGTGCTCCTGTTGCACCAACGGCGTTTTAATTGAAGCAAGTCCTCAAAGCCTTCATTTGCATCGTTCGATGCGGATGTTGCTAATTCGCGTTATCTTGCTTTTTCGAAAAGATGTGCTTAACGGGATGTTCGTCCCTGCGCGTACATGTAAGTCACATATTTGTGCCAAAGTTGACCACTCCTGATGTGCGTTCTTCGTTACTTAGTCTGCGCTCATAATACACAAGCAGAGCATCGTTTGCACCCGTAAGGGCTAACGTCCTGTTAAGCACTTCTTCCATGTTTCATAAGCTCAAGTGAAAATTAAGAGAACGGAGGCGTTATCCCAGGAGCGATGCTGTGACATAGCATTTCCGCTTCAAATTGGACACTTTTCAATTCAACTTGGACGCGTTTCAATCAAATTGGACACTTCTCAAATTGAAGTTGGCACTATTCAATGCAAGCAGAAGCTTCTGTAATCGATCTTAACGTGTTCTTAATCAATATGAGCGTATTCCAGATTAAACTCGAAACTTTCTGAGAAGGTTTAAATGATTTTTTATCTAAAAAAATTTAGTATGACTCTAGAATTTTTGATTCATCCTCCCTAATAAATGAGCACATAGTTTGGAATTTTATAAAAATGTTGCTTTTCAAGGAAAATAATAAATTAGAACTTGTTTTCAAGTACAACTGCAGGAATTTTTTTTGAGCTAAAAGAAGAGATCAAGCTGTGCTCCCATTCAGGATATCCGGATTTTAACTTGATTAATAGCAAAAATTTTTGTTTGCGTGGGTTACTTCTCAACGGTACATCAAAAAATTGTAAATACACACATATCTTTACTCCGCTGTTTTAAGTAAGTCACATTTACACTGTAAGTCAAATTAAAATCACAACGAGCAGGACGGGTACATGGTAAGGTCTCTTATTTAGGTCCACTTAAAAAACTGTTGCCTTTCTGTATTTGAGAACAAGCTCTAAACCACTATTTTCAGAGAAAGTAAATTTTTTATAAAATTCTAAGGTGTGCGTTCACATTTTTTTCTCGAGAAATAAAGACTTTTATCAGATTTGTTCACCTATTGGGACAGGTGAATGAAATTTATTTAATTATTTATTTATAACTGCACCTTAAGTGCGCTCATAAAACGGTGAAATAACAACCAGCGATCCGCAATCCTAGCAAACTAACGAGGAAACAACAATGCAAAACGAGCGTAGTGTCACTATGTATGCCCTGCGACTTCGTTATTTTTAAGTTTATTATGCCAAATCTTCCGTGGACAATAAAGTATTCGGCCTTTTCGGAATCTCTAGAGTAATGTCGCTAGAAGAGCCTCGTCCTGAATTTTGAAGATGCTCAGTTTGACTTCAAAGTTGTCAAGCTTGCTTATTATAACATCCAATTTGATTTTAAAAGCTTCTTCTTATGAAATGTGCACAGTCTGTCGTCAAAATGGTATAATTGGGCCCGGTGGTTGCCGCATAGGAAAGTCACTATACGGCCAGTATCAGGGCAGTTTGTCGAGGTTTTCTGCAGCACAATCTCCGAGCTTCGCTTTCCGCTGCAGCGCCTAAATACCATAAGGAAATGATACGCTCTCTTTCTTGCCTTGGCGCGAAGTGTGCTGAAAGTCTTTATGACGTCTAGGGCCTTGTCACGCAATCTGTGAGATCCTCAACCTAGGCAAGAGGGGCAACTAGTGGTGAGTTAGCTTAGCAACCCACAACTGTATTCTGCAACTCGACGGCAACCCAACAGCACATTCTGCCGAACGACTGAGCTTCAACAAAAAATAGACGACCTTTCAATGCAACCAGCTCTTTCGATCCCTCTCCATTGCGTCTATGCAGCGGTTTTTTCGCGGATAGGAAGTGGAGGGCAACTAGTCTGGGTAGTTGTATAGGGCGGACATCGTAATTGAATCAAGAACGAGCGAGTGCATGCTCACGCGTCACAACGAAGAAGAAACAAAAAGTATGAAAAGCAAAAAGGATGACAGGTCGAAGGCGAAAATAGAGCACAAAGAGGATAGGGAACTTACCGCTAGGTCAGACGCCCGGACAAGTAGCCACCACAGATGGCTAGGCAGCCAGCACACGGCGAACGCAACCACTATCGTCATCAGCATTCGTGTCACCTTCTTCTTGGCCGAGAGGATCTTCTCCTGAAAAGGGTTGGTATGAATAGATATTGCAACGGAAGACGTTAGAAACTACCTTGCACCGACTGGGTGTTTTAGTTGGTTTGCTAACTGAAACGGATACTGCTTGCAGCTCCTTTACGGTATTCTTTGGCCAGTTCTTTGGCTAGTTTGTCCTAACAGATTTCTTTGTCAACCACACTTAGCTATGAATTTCCGGATCTATCCTAGTCCGGGGGGCCACCCAACTAAAAAGTAGGCAATAATATGAATTGAAACTTACCGAGCGGCTCCTAGAGAACGAGCTGGAATCTAAAAGAAACCGAAAACGAGCAAACAAACAAAAAAATCGTCGCGGTTTACAACCGTCTCAGCGGGCAAAGAGCGACGGAATGGAGGCATGCCGCGTGCTGGCCGCCGGCTGACATGTTATAACCAGGATCTAACATGATGAGGAGGGCACACAACTTTGCCTGCTTACAGCCGCAACAAATGCAATTTTTTTCGTTTTTTTTTCTTCATGACTTTTTTGCTTAGGTCTCATGTTGTTCTGTAGGAGCCGCTCGGTAAGTCTCAAGTGGATTTGTTACATATAATACCTTTTAGTTATGTGGCCCCCCGAACTAGGATAGATCCGAATTTCCTAATATTGGGCGGAAAGAAGGGAGCTGTACAAAACTGAAAAAGGGTTACTTTTCTTGAAAAATAGGTGTAATCTTGTGAAAGCTTTCTTATTAATGGAAAGCAGTAGATAGTCAAGTCTGTCTGCCCGCAAAGAACTCTACGCAGCGGTTGGTGGTTCCACTACCGCCTTTCCATAGGGTTAGAAAGAAGCAATCCATGGCGCAACATCGACGGCGAGCTTTGTATCAAGGATTGCGATTGAGATGTCGAACCTGATTAGTGCTGCGAAGAAGCGTGGTCGAGTCGAAGCTGCTCCGTGGCGTCCCGAACAGCGTGGTGATCGACGAGAGCCGTGACCGCTTTCGCACGCTGAGCTTGTCCGAGCTCGGAATCGTCAGCGACTGTTGCTTCTCCTGAATTGGCTGTGGCTATTCTGCGATCGCTTGACCGGTCGCAAAACCGGTCGTGATTTACTCCCTAAGCTGGATAGAAGTAGGTAGTGACTAATTTTAGTAGGTGCGAACCACGGTTTCCTACCCGCCGCTTTAGTAAGGGGTTTTGTGTTGGTACTACGTACACTTTTCGTGCTAAAGAGGTTGCTCCTGCAATGGACTGATCCCTTCCCGTTTTCAATCTGCCATTCATAAATCTACAAAAGTAGGTGCGAAACTGAGCCTATAATGTTAACGCGGGTTCTAGTAAATCTCACTGCCCGCTTACTACGGATTGCTTGAAAGTACTCATTTTTGTTATCTTGGCCGTTTGATCAATGTACAATTTTCAAGTTATGTGCTACATCTATGTGCAAACCAACGCCTGTAAGCCGTCGAGTGGCAGTCCAAAGTGATCAGTTTAGTTTAATCTCAGAGGCGTCAAGCTTGTCTAGAATAGTGTCCATTCTGATTCGAAAATTGTCCAATGTGACGTGAAAATGGCATGTACCGTTGTCACATGGATATGGACACCTTTTCGAATCAAACTGGACACTTTTCGGACCGAATTTGATACTTTTCACGTCAAATTGGACACTCTTCTAAGATAGCCTAAGAATTTTGAAACCAAATTGAACGTCTTCTAAATCGAAGATTCTTACAGGTTGAACTACGGATTTGAGAGAATTATTCTAACCATCTCGGATCCGATCAGAATAATTTTTCGTTCAAGGAAACTTGGTTATAACTTTTTAAAAATTTCTTACTCCAGCTGCTCGAATGAGTGTAATAATTTTATAAACATTTTTTTATTTTAGATAAAAAATAATAAATTAAATTTTGTTTGAAAACGCAACAAGGCAGCAATCATTTAGGTCATTAAAAGATCATATATATGCCATGCACTTGAGAAGTTCATCGCGATTTTTATTCGATTGATAGTGTAAACGCTGCTTACATGAAGCATCAAAGTGAGGATACGTGTGTTGTTTGCATTTGTTTTTGTTGTCATTTACAGGTGTGAAACTCCATACAGACTGCAAATTTGCAATCAATCGAATAAAAATCGCGACGTCGACTGCATGACGCTATCTCTTGCCTTGACAGTAAAAAATTTTTCTGCTCTTTAAAAAGAGCATAAACATTATCAACCATTATTTTATCCCAAAAATGAAATTTTTATGAAAGTTCGAACGATGTGTTCATTTATTGGGTAAATGAATTAAAACTTCAAAGTAATCATACTAAAATTTTCACCATTTTCACCAGGTTCAATCCCAATGAGGGGGGCCACGGCGGCCTCGGGCCGGAACGCATGTGTGCGCGTCGACAGGTTCACCGTGGCGATACGTGCAGGGATGTCTGCGGGCTCCACGTATCGACCCACGCCTACGGGCTCCACGTATCGACCCACGGCCACTGTACGGCTATCCCTGTACGAATCACCACGGTGAACCTGTCGACGTGCCTTTTTCTCGTCTTTTCGTCTGGCGTTTTTTCGTCTAAATTTCCTTTTTATTTCAGGAGGGAGACTGCAGTAGCCACAGTAGGGGTTCAGGTAGGCATGTTATGTTACAAGTATTCATCTCTATGTAGTGTTTCAACGTGAGTATGGAGTGCCCCCCCCCCCCTCATTGGGATTGAACCAAATTTTCATAGAACAAAAAATTATTCTAACCCCTTTGGAGAGTACTTACTTTAAGCTCATTTCGGTTTGGAAGAGTTTGTTTTGATTTCAAAAGTCTTAAGCTGGCTTAGAAGAGTGTCCAATTTGACGTTAAAGTGTACAATTTAAGTTGAAAAGTGCGCAGTTGGGTTTGAAAAGTGTCCAATCTGAGTGAAAATGGTATATGTCATGCTAGCTCACGGGTTCCCTCTTGTACTATATGGAATGGAGAGGTGGTGCTACTGCTGCTAATAGTAGGTTGGAGTTCTGCGACATTAGGTTAACCACGTCCGTTACCGTAAACAATCAAATCACAGTTATTCGTTCCCACGTGCCAATAGAGTTATCCACCGTGGTGTTGGGAAATGTCCAGAATTGGAGGGTGAAATGGAATTGCCGGAGACTCAAATATACTTCGGAGTGACATGCACTTGTTAGCTGCAATGAAGTTACTTACCTTCAGTGTGTTGCCATTCATAGTAGGTATGCCGACGGATGCGTACAGCCATTCAGAAAACGTCGACGCGCACAGGGGCAACTCTGGAATAGAACTGTTGCAGCAAACGCGTAGTTCAAGAAGTCCCTGACTTTAATATTGACCGGTTCATTGATTTATTGATAATAGGGCGGGGATATGTTATACGCAGGGATGGGTAAGGGTATCTGGGTATCTTGACCACTGAGAAACCACATTTACACATCTGCCCTATTGAAGGGTGGCCAAGCAAAAATGGAAGAAGATGTGAGGCCCTGAAGGGGAAATTGCTCCTTTGCTGCTGTCTTCCAGTTTGAGAGTTCTTTGGGAGGTACGTACAGCTAGATTTTTCCTTTCGGAACAGAGCGTCCGCATTGCCTTAAGCAACAATTCCGGCTAAGAGCGCTTCGTCGACTAATTCAATTTGGTGAAGTTATGCTACAGGGAGAAATCTAGCCTAACTCATGACCACATTGGATCAACCGGCTATAATTAAAGCGACCATCACTAAGCGCTGTGCCGCAGGTCATAAAAGGATAAGGATAAAGGACTGAATTACTCATTCCCTTTTAGGATGCTCCACGCATTCTACTTCTAGGTGATGTTCTGGAGGCAAATTGAATGCGTATTTGGCCATACAATGGCTTGCGGTGGCCAGCCGATGAATAAATCGTCGGCGCTTTATGTTTTCCAGACGAGTGCGGTACCAATCCACCGAATCCACCGTTGGACGGCTTGCTTAGCGTGGACGGGAAATACGAACCAAGAACCTACTATTGGATGTCCGCGACAGCCGGCACCTCCTCCGACTTGCTTCACGTGTTTTTCAGTCTTCAGAATCTGACACCAGATGCATTGCATGAGCTAGACCCTATGCCCTCCCAAGAACTTCGAAACCAATCAAATGTGAGTCAGACGAATATTTTTTACAGTGAATAAGATCGGCAAAGACGAGAGCATCCTCAGGAGTAATACTGGTGGATGGGTGAGGACAGACAGAAGAACATGCACCAGGAGCTTCTTCAGCGAAGGCGGTTGATCCATCTATGACAACAGAGTCACCGATAAAGGCGCATCGAATGCTCTATCGCATCGAAAATAGAGATGAATTCATTGATCTCATCAGAAGTTATTGTATCGTTTGTTTTCCAACATGCACTGGTTTTATGCGACCGTTATAAACCTAACATCTAATGCCTAGTCGAAGGCTGCTCATCCGCTACTGTGCCCCGTGATTCGATCTATCGCGTCTTAGCAGCTGTTGGTGGCGTTCTGCATCCAGCAGTGGTGTTACTGTATTCTTTCAGCCCATTTTTTCGTCTATTCCATAGCAGTTTTCATGATGATATGAGTGATTCCTGTGGACCCCCTAACCATCTGAGTGAAAGGGCAGCTGATTCCTCTTTCCTGGATATGTGCGTCAGCTGCTTGAAGAAGCTCCTCATGGATGCTTTAGCTCCCTCGAGACATTAAAACAGGTATCCTCGTTCATCTATCAGCACCCTTCCAAAACATGTCACGGTCGATCTATCATCACGTCCTCTAAGGATACTGCGGTCTCTACCGATCTTACGTCAATGCCAATGCCAGGAAGACTTGGCAGTTCTCAACTGAATCGATTTGACAAATGTTCCACTGCAAGGCATTGGTGCTGTTCCTTTGAGGTGCATCTCCTGCCGCTAGGTTTTCAAGGATGGGTATTCTTCCTATTTTAGAGCTGCGAATTGAGACTTGTTAGCGCCCGATGGGTGTGTATGCTCTAGATGGCTCCTACATCTTATACGAAGCTTTAAAGATCGCTTACGTATTGGTAGATTTCGTCGAGAATCTTGAAATCGGAGTGAAGTTTATTAAAGCCCTCTTAGAGAAGATTGAATTAGTTCGCCTACATACGTGACCGTTTTAGACCCACAGAGGGAATTCCCGAATCTCATGCTGATCGGCGAAGAAAATGTCCGCTTCTTGGAGCACCTCGCATTTCATGCAAAATTTTAGCGGACCACCTGCTCTAACAATTTTGTCCAAGGTAAGGGGAGTCTTGACCGAATGCTCTGTCAATCTCACGGTTAGCCTAAAATGACTAAAATAAACTAAAATAAACTGACTGAATGAACTAGACTAAAATATCCACTCCCATAATTGTTTGTAGTCACGTGGTAGCGCAGTCGCAGGACACACCGACCGTGCACCTAATCCCGTGTGCTTCGTTCGGGTTTCCCGTCCAGGCCAACCGAACCATAACTCTGGGTTCGCTGAACTAGTGTCAGAATTGTCTGGTAACAAAAACCATGGCTTTACATCGGCTCGTCACCACAGGTCAATGATGAGGTGAAATCTTCTTTTTCTTTTTCAGCGTTTGCACCGCATCGTCGCGGGCTCCGCTCTTCTGGTGTCGTGACGCCACCTTTCCCGATGCTGCGCTTGGTCAGGTAGACGACAGTTACTTTCACGTCCAGGTGTAACGCATCGGTAACGCATTGTATAGGTCAAATACGCGTTCACTTTGTCTGCATGATACCCTGCAGACGTAAGATGCGTGGCGCATCCCAAAAGGGAGTGACTGACGCCGACCCTCATCTTGTCCTTTATCTTCACTATGATCTCAATAAATTTACTCTAATTTAATTTTCAGAAGTTGCAAACAGTTCACATAGTTTCGAGCGTTTCTGAAAAGTAAACCGTACGCCGTCCAATCGACTATCGTACAAACTCCAGCTCTCATCTTGGAACCTCAGCATTCTCGTAGTATATTTCAGTGTGTTCTTCTGACAACGAGATTTTTAGGTGGTTTTTTTGTATCCTTGGCCTGACGCTTCGACCTTGTCGTCGTCTTCAAAAGCCTTGAAGTGGCTCGAGGCGGTAGATTGGCATTTTATCGGGCCAAGTGTTTATCCATAACAAACGATCTTCTCCAGTTTGCACCGCTCTGCGAGCTATGAAAGTGACCAGTAGGGGGGACGGTACACTGTCCTCGATATTGTGACCATAAGAGGCCTGTGCAGTGTGTAACATTCGCTACTCGTGACCGACTTAGGCTGGTATCGCAATAGCTGCACACCAACGGTGGATCTCTGCGTAAGTTGCTTGATAGTTCGGGGGTTTCCTAGTATACGTTCAACTGTAGGTCAAAAATGCTAGTGCGGATGAAGAGCTTGGTCGGGTGAAACACCAATCTAACGCCTCGAGGCGCCTTTAGGGCTCTGAAGACGACAACAAGGTCGAAACGTCGGGCCAAGAATACTAAAAATTCCATCTAAAAACCTCTTTGGCAGAAGAACATTGAAACACACTGAAATACATAATATATAAATAACATATGTTCTTGTGTTGTTTTGAACACGGTATCGATGCAGACATTCTTCCCTGGCTGTAGGCATGTTCTCATGCCGAAAGGAAGCTCAGCCGTTTGGCCTGGTAATCGCAGCTTTATGGGAACAATAGAGCTACGGATGTGGAAAGATTTAAATCGATTAGTAGATCCATGTTTACACACACTTTTCGCGAGTAAAAAGACTCCTGGACAGAACCCACTCAGAGGGACTTCTACTCGGCGGCTCAGTTATCCAGGGCACTACACAATTTCTTCATGCATCCCTGGATAAATATCGTACTCTAATTAGCGCTAGCTATGGAGAAGATCCCACTACCCTTAGACGTAGCAAGTATAAGTGGAAGTTTAGGATTCAAGTACATGAATTTTACCTAATAATTGGCAGATAGTTGCTATTGAATGGTTTAATGAGAGATATAACTCAACTTTTGAGTCCCTACATGAAACAGCGTGGGTCCCATGATTCCCCGTTCTCTCAGGTCTGCTCCTGCCCCTGTCCCGTGCCGCTTTTTAGATCCCTCAAAGAGATTTGGCCTTAGAGGCGGATTGCCATCGTCGTTGATTCAATTCGCGGCCGCTTCAGCCTTACATATATGCCCCCGGGGAGCACAGGAGTCATCGCTTTTCACGCCAAGAGTATCGTTGACACCGGAGAGATGGGAAAGTGAGCCGGCGCTTAGGTTGGATGCACGGACGAGTCGCAACAATCTCAGACTCACAACGCCCTATAGCAGTGCTAACGCGGAGCTTGGCACTTGATTTGGTCAACGCCGGCCTTAGGCCTGGGCACTCTACTACTGAAGTCCGCTCGAACACTCCGTCGGCACGGAGTAAACAGCCTAACGCGGTTCTCATCGTCATCACGTGGGTTGGAGACACCCCGAGGGCACAGTGTACGTGTAAATTGGATATGTTGTACGTAGCCTATACTCCCACACTCACCCTGCATGATAGACTGCTGGACGACGGGATTATCGCTGACGATAGCCGTCGAGAGGGCGTAGATGACGTGCCCATAGAGGCTGACCATGGCGCAAAGCGGAATGAACAGCAGCACCTGTAGTAATCGCCGTTAGGGCCTAGAGGAGAAACATTAGTGTACGACACATGAATGTAAGCCCCCTCCCCCCCCCCATCGGAGATCGACAGAAAAGGAAGGATTAGCTCGTTGTTTCGATTTCAGTACTCAAGTTAGTTTGAAAGGCACGTGGCTCTAGGAAACGAACCAGTGTCACGTAGAGCTGGTAGAAGAAGTCGATCAGCGGTCCCTTGGTCGTGTCGCACGTCCACTGAGTCCGATAGGGCACCGAGTCGAAAATGAACAGCGAGCCGATGTTGCAGACGAAGGAGAACACCCACACCAGCGAGATGGTGAACAGAGCGCGTTTCTGAAAACCACAACATCATCGATATTTTTGCTACAAAAATGTTCTTTGCCAAACTATGCCTGAGTTGTTGCCCAGTTAACATTGTGTCATTTTGGATGAATGAATAATTGTATTTATAGCTGAATTTGTTGTGTGATATAGCAATTTTGGTTAGATTCTGTGAAGATGTCGCTAAAACGAGAACTCCGTGGTCTTAGTTCACCAACGAATGAAAATTTCAACGCCTATTGGAGAGCGAGACTGATGCATGAGTCAGAAAGGAGGCTTGTCTCTGCATTGTGTCCTAAATCGATTCTTTCGGGTTCGGGTCCGACTCAAGCAAACCAGGCCTTTGATCCGTTCGTGGCGCGAGAAGTGGCACAGGTGCCAGGTAGCTACGGGACTTTGCCATCGGCTGGCGAATTCATTTCATGGCCCAAATGCGCTTTCAAATTGTCAGCGAGTCAAACAAAACTGGAAAGCACGGTGTACCACGGGAAGAAACTGATTGCTAACAATATTGATCGCTTTATTTTATTTCATGAGGAGTGCGGTTTATGAAAAAGCTTTCGCACTTATGTTGTCTTGCATTCGGGTACTCTACATCGTTAGTATCGAAATCTCTTTCAAAACTGTGGGAAGAAATCAAAAATTTTCCTGTGAAGCCCCATCTTGAGCAAGCGTTCCTTTTCAGACCCTAATTTAGTTACATTTTATCAACCACACGTTTAATCAACGTTTGATAACAACTCGCTTATTAGTCGAAACTATTAATGTGCATGTACACAATATGCTTAAGGAAGCGCAATGTTGTGAGGAACCCGGATCGATGAAAAATTCGGCTCTAGCCCAGGCCAGCCATAACTTCCCTCACTCAAGGGATGACGACTTGATAGCAGGCATGCCTAGTAATCTGAGACAAATCAGCGTTCATCGGCCGCACAGGCCACCAGAAGTCATTGCGTCGCTGTCGAGTGGGCCAATTCATCGAAAATTAGGTGGGCTGCAGGGGTGTGCGTAAATGAAATCCGAAATCTCGTAAATCGTAAATCGTAATTACGAAAAAATCGTCGTAAATCGTAAATCGTAAACCGTAAATCGTAAGAGGTGCCTGACTTATAATGCATCTAATTTCCTTGCTTTTTTCTATTATGTTAAACCTAATCGAAGCTATGTTTTGTTGAGACGTTTTCAGCTCGAGCTGGACACTTTTCTAATTAGGATGGAAGCCATTAAAAGCAACTAACACCTTTCAAATCAAGCTGGACAAGTTTTTGGAGAACCAATATAAACCGCTTGTTCAAAAACGCTATCTTAAAAGGCGCCTATACAGGGTGTCCGAATAAAAAGCTTACACTGCTTGGACGATCAAAAATGTTTATCATTCTACTAGCCATTGGTTTGCATATAAAACTATGACTTTGTAGAAACAACCGCAACAACTCCGAATAAATCAACAAAAACCATTCCATTCAAAACCAAAAAAAATTGATCGCTAATCAACTCGACGAAAACAGTATTTGCACAAATAATCCAAGCATTCCCTACTGAGTGAGCGCATGGCACATTTCTATGGTATGACACACCTAAAGTTCTAAGCCTTCTCACATTTTGAATTGTACCCAACAGCATTTTCGTAGCAGACGGGAAGGAATTGTGTGACGATTGAAAGAGTATGATCACATTTTTGGACACTCATCATAGTCGGATTTTTGACTTAAAATTATAAAATAAGATATTTTTGTGGCACTCTTTAGGAGTAAAGTAGAGAAGCAAGGTGCAAATGAATTGTGAATTGGTACCTGATATGTCTGGGAAGGATAAAGCACTGACCTCTACATCGGCGCCAACCGCAATTCATTCTATAAGGCAAACCCACACTCAAATGACCCCTACGATATCCCACAGAGGTAGAAAGATTGGATGGCGCATCTCAAACAGGGATTGGTTAACGTCATGCTTTGTCCTTTATCATTTTTGAGGCAACCACAACTTCTGGAATGAAAGATCGCCGATCGAGGATAGCAGGCAATTACTTTCGGCATTTACTTCGCTCGCAGGTTCGCCTGCACTTTCGGAAACTCCAAAATATTGCATTACTAATTAATGACTGCTTGTAATCGCCAGTCCTGCTCTCAGCTACCTTTGTAACAAGGGCGATCGTATCTTTTGCCCAGTCTTCAGCATTCTGAACGGATCGCATAAGGCGAACGCAAAAGCCCCATGAGAACGAGACCAAAAGTGTCAAACTTTTTCACTCCTATCATGAAATGTCAGAAGTTTTGCTTAAGGCGTACCTCATACGTAAATAGACTACGCGCCGTGACGTGCAGTGGTGGACGTTTCCCATTCGTTGACCAAAGATCACATTTACGAAAATTTACGATTTACGACCCAAAATGTCGTAAATCGTAAATCGTAAGAAATTTGCTAAAAATCACCGTAAATCGTAAAATCGTAAATCGTAAATCGTAATTACGCACACCCCTGGTGGGCTGGTTACGTAAATAACTTCGAAGACCACACGCTGGACGAGAGCCTTCACCGACAGGATTCCGCGAGATGTCAAGAGAACCCTGAGGAACACTAAGAACTCTGAGCACTCTGGCACGCGACAAGAACTAATGGCGATACTGCTGGCGCCCGCTCGAGCATCTCAATGATCAACGGGACGACAGGTGATACAGGTGAATGTTTTGTTCAGAAGGAATAGAATACATGACGCATCTCCAGAGGAATTGACTAACCACGATCTTCAATGCTTTATTTTAACTGCTACTGCTCATTAAGTAAGGCTGCTCTGCAAAGGAACACAATGAACATGGTAAATAAGTATGATGCCATGCCAACTGGAAGCGTACCCTGAACGTACCTTCGTTCTCCATTTCCGCGATTGCAACGGTCGACAGATCGCGTAGTATCGTTCGACTGCGATGACAGCCAACGTGTAGGCCGACGCGCAAACGCCGACGGCTGAAACTCAAACGATCGCTAAGATGACCATAATTTGTGAATTCAATAATTACAAAGCGAATAAAAGATCGGTTAGGACAGGGAGTTTCATGGTAGCCGACGGCTTATGCAAGCACTCTGCGGCACTGGTCACAGCTGATCACAAATAGCGCGTGGTCCATACGTGAGACAGTCATATTTTAATTTTTCATTTTCGCGGCTTTTTTATTTCCGCGGACGTTTCGGACGCTAACTTATGCGTACGTCAATTTCCCATTCAAAAATCCTTCACTACATCATGCGAATGTGAAACGGACGGCGCATCATAAATTGCCGACAGAAGCGAGATCTCTCTATAATCTGTGTTGAAGTGTTGATTCGTGAATCTGTGCCCAGAAATTGATACAGACTTTATTCGGGGCTTACGTTTCTGTGGTTTCGCCTTCTTAGGAGTCTTTGCAGTGGAAGACGAGGAGGTCCACCAGCCTCCTCGTCTTCATCTACAACCGCCAGGTTGGCGTGTGAGGGTTACTGATGTAAATCCTCGGCCTCCGCTACAAAAACTTCGAGGAAGGCGAAACCGCCAAAGCGTAAGCCCCTAATAAAGTACACCAATTTCGGTGCACATATTCACGAAATGAACACTTCAGCAAGGGGCATTATGCCGAGATTCAGAAAGACTATTATCGGTATTAGTATCATCGCCCTCATTTTTATTCATCGTTAGGAGAATTCCCCCAAAATTTCCCTTGTCATGTATACCATAAAAATTGCACGTGGTGGTACTGGTTGTTTCTTGGCAGAGAGTGTATAGGAGATTGGATAATTTGAAGATGAAGATTTAAAGGTTTACACCTAATTCTATTAAAAGTAAACTATCGCATAAATACGTGGCGGTGCAATTCTGGAGTGGGGGCCACTTTCTCCCTGGTCCACTGCTTCAATGAAATTCGTCCAAAATCTTTTAAAACGAAACCGCAGAGCACTGCTGTGTATACATAATAATTTTAAAAGGGTACCTAGGCTAGGGTAAAGCTACCAGCTATAGAGGACATGCATGGGGACCCTGCTATTATGTGCAGGCCAAAATGCAAGCCTGTGAGAGGACAGACTACTGCAGCTTACTGCTTCGAGCATGACACCCTGTGTATGTGTTCTACAGCAGCGGTGCACCGCCGCCCTGACTGGATAGAGCCCAATCTAGGTAAAGGGGAACACTCGCTATGTGAGTGAACCGCTTCTTCTTTCTCTAAGCCCTAGCTCTGACAGTGGTAAGCCTGTCTGGAAAGACGCATAACCACAGCCACCTGCCTAAGCAGTTGAAGGAGCCATACGGGACCTTATCGAGGTTGAAGGGAGAGTTATCTGACCACTTCAGCGAGTCGAAACGGCTGTGATGCGCCTCCTAATGCCCTTACATTCACCAGTTAAACGTGATCGTCAGAGTCGTGATGTCATTCCTGACGGCATCCATCCTTCTCTCCCTTCCTTCCGGTCTGGTGTTTAATTGAGTGCAGAGCCAGTCAAGCAAGACGCCATGTTTTTCAAGGACCACGGCAATCGCTGCAGCTTAAGCAGCTTAGCGTTGGCGTGTGAAACGGATTGGTTTTGGGATAAACGAGCATGCAAACGTCACAAAACAAATTACTAGTGGGAGCTGTGGTCCTCTTGGCCCATTTTATACCCATTTTGTAACGCAACTTTTGGCTGACTCTGCTTCTTTTCCCTTCTTGCGTCAATAATAAAACATTCGGTACACATGTCGCGAAAGCGCACAGCGCTAGGAGGTAGGAACGTACCAGCCAATCATATTTAAGTGCAGCATCGACCTTCCTGCGCCTGGTAATCAATCAAACTACTATTTAATATGAATATCCACGCGTCTCCCTCTTGAATGAAATCGTGCAGGCTTTGTAATGGCTTACGAGGAATCTAATGTTGGACAATTCCAGTGATATTGCGTCTCTCAAGTAATGAATCACCAAGCATTTGAGTGCTGATGGAAAACATAACAGACCAGTATGCGAAATCAATTACGAAGCTGTCGGTCACTGCTACCAACTGCGCTACACTCTAAGCAGAAATGGTGGCTTGCAGCATCACCAATTCCGGCGGGAAAATAAAAAAAATTCTTAGGAATGTGAGTGCGAGCAAGGGAATGCAAACTAATACAATATGACTCAAGTAATAAGTTCTTTAAAAAGAAATAAATGAGCTTTGGAATGAGAGCGAAACGAGGCTCGGTCAAGAAATCATGGATTATTTCTGGACCACCTGCAGCCATCATTGGCAGAACTCGAAGAGGGACCACCTCAGGCACCAGAAAGTATCGGGATCTCCTCGCAGTGAATGTAGATGAACTGCTTGCTTTCGTTTTATGTGGTAGGGTAGAGTTTGTGTAAGGTTCTGTCACTTCCTTTTAGAGATAATTACCTCTGAAAAGCGTTCGACATAACGACGCCAGACTCGATTAAGGAGCATCGTTGATATCTTTCAGCTACCTTCATTACATAACCTTCCAATTGTACTGTGCTGTTTTTTACTTGACTGATAACTCTCCTCTATAACTTTTTATGCTTGCCCTATCCTATTTAACGTTTGTAGAAAGTGTCAAGCCCTCATGGATACCGGGCAAGTTCGAGCCGCAAAAAGCTGCGGATGCCAAAAAAGTACGGTTTAGAATGAAGCGTTGCTCAAACTTATCTTTATGATATGTGAGATATGCGAGGAGATTCATGGCCACAGCCATAGAGCTACTTCAAAAACAACAAAAATATTTCCTCGCTGCAGACCAGAATGATCGAAACAAAAGGGTACATATGTAGCACAAAAAAAATCAGATTAGTGTATCGGCGCTTGTTGTTTGAGGGAGCAGTTAGTATAAACGTTAAAGAACGGTGTTAGTCAATTACTTTTGATTGGCTGCGCCACGCGCTCTACTCCTACGGATTAACGTGCGGGCAATTAGAATGCGTAATTGACCTATACAGTGGCCTACGGTGACCAGTCAGTGGATAAGTCAGTGTCTTATCATTCTCAGGCAAGCATTGCACTAATTCGCCGAGCTCGGAGGAAAGGCTTGGATGACCTAGGCGGGAGCCCGAGCCATGAACTTGGAATCGGGTACACTCCGCGGAGAGGCTTCCTCCGACTGCTCCACCACGCGCCGAGGAGGATTATATTTGATAAATACGTTACTCCAGTTTAGTAGCTGGTTAAAATCAATGGGGTTCAGCTATAGTTTGAACAGTTCAGGCAACTCTTTCAGCGACACACCGCATACAGTTTTGCGCGGTTCCCCTCGCTCGGGTATGGGCGAAAAATAATATTTCAAATATACTTCGGTTGCTTTTTTTTGTTTTGAAAAAAGCTTTTGTGTGACAGCGGGCAAGATCTGATAAGTATACGGCTAAGGATAGAGGGGGCATTACTCAACCCCTTTTGGAATGCGCCACGCATACTACTTCTACGGGATGTCGTGGAGCCGATTTGAATGCGTACAATGAATTTGGGTGACCAGCCGATGGACAACTCAGCGCTTTATCCTTCGAGGACAAGTCTGATGTCGATTAACCGACCTCGCACGGATGAAAGGCTTGGTTGGCCTAGGCGAAAAATCCGAACCAGGAACCTGCTATCGGGTGCACGCGACAGCCGGCACCCCCTCCGACTACGCTACACCTGCCCGTATAAGTTTGTCTCACTCCAGCTTCGAGTTTAGGCAAAAACTAATATTTCTGATGTACCTCGGTCACAGCTGGAGGCTGAGACAGAGCACGTGAACCTACAATATGCATCACTCTTTGTTTCCGTCCAAAGGGCACTGCACCACAACGAATGAGTCCGCCGAATGGGAAAACAGCCCTTCTACCAGCATGCCTTCAGGAGAGCTTCATTGCTTATTAGCAGAGTGTTTACGGAAGCTCAGCTCCATAGCTGAAGCCCGATGCGACTGAATTAATAAAACAGATCGTGAGAGCCCAGTATTTAAAAAGCTATTTCTGGTGCGTCGTAAACAGCATAGCTCAGCTTAAGTGTAGGACCAACAGCAAGAGGACGAAATTAATCTCTAGGGTGGATGGAGTGGGCGGTGAGCGTCGCTTATTGCTTTAAATAAAGGCCAATAAATTTTCGTTAAAAACAAATAAATAAAGACGGGCCGAGGACAACAAACGGCGGAATAGGTTGGGAGAGACGGCCTATGTAGTCCACATGTTTTCGCAATGCGTTTCACTTCACCTGACGTTTACTCGCTTCTTTTGAAGACAGCGAGCGCCTTGGAAAAAGTAAGCTTTGTTAACGTAACTCGAAATTCATATTTAAACGTGAGCTTCAAAGTACTTTCAGCCTGTTTACCAACAAGATAAGATAATAATTCGAGACAAGATATGGAAATATTTTAAGTCGCACCTTGCCTTGTGCTCTGTGAAGTAATAAAATGTTGATAGGGCGTTTTATAATTAGCTGGATATCTAAGGTAATAAATAACAAATCAAAATTTTAGTCAAGGATTAAAATAAAGCACCAGAAATAAATATTTGTCAGCGGAGGCAGCAAGCATCACTGACCAGGACAAATAATTATCTATAAAACGGATGAGATGCAAATGGATGCGCTGGAGACGTACTTCAATGACGAGACGAAAAAGTATTATAAAAAAGTGACACTATTGTACATCAATTGGTGAATAAAATCCACCGAAGAGCTTATGCGACGAGTATGTTCCCCCGACAGCTTCTGTAATGAGTAAACAGCTTTTGCAAGAATTTAGTGGGATCGGTAGAAGATACCATTTGGAGGCAGCATTTCGCCTTAAGAAAAAATAAAAAAATCAGCACCGTTTCGGAGGGCTACCGAGCCTTCAACGACGTCGTTGTGATGATAGCGTGAAATAGTATGAAATATTTCGCTCTCCTCAGACTGCAATGGCGTTGCCACACAGCTAGCATGCTCAATTCATCACGCGGAAGTAGAATGCATGGCGAATCCCAGAGCTAATTCATTTTCGCAAGTAGCTCTATTCTGTATTCTATCTACGGTTTACAGCAAGATAAAGCGCTACTGGATTCAGTTGAATTTCGTTTGGGATACGCCGTGCCCTCCAAATTTAAAATCTAATGCATGGGTAATCAGATAATCAAAGGAAGATTTTAAACGGACCACCAAATAATTTCCAAATGACATGTCGGGTATGGACAGTGATTGCGCCTAATACATCCCACGTTTTGGGCTTAGTTTGATTCGGGCAATTAGTTATAATGGCCAATGGAGGATTGTGTGGAAAACTAAAAGAAGTTGGTGAAGAGACTCTTCACAGCTCTGCGTTCACTGCTGCGCCGAACGGTTTGCTTGACGCTGAACACGATAAAGGTGTGTCGTGAGACTGCAGATCGCTGCAGTCGCCTGCTATGCAGCCCATCTAGTTATTATGTACAATTTATAGCTGCGCCCCTCCTGTCGAGCGCGAACTCGCTTCTTTCGTCAAAAAATAAAGTAGAATTGGGTTAAGCGAAACCTACGCTGCAGAAAGGCGATCGCTTTGCACATCACCGGACCCAGCAGCCAGCACCTAGTGATCTCGCTGAGCAAGGTGAGCGGCATGCACACGACGCTTCTGAAAATAAGGAAAATAGGAAATTAAAATGAAGCGGAAATGTTCAGTTCAGAATGCTCTTGACACAACATTCGATGTGAGAGACCTATATAGAAACACGTGACACGAATAACCACCAAACGACTTTTGAGAATTGCTTTCTTTTGATGGAAAATGTCATAAAACTAAAAATATCGTCAAACTTTGAATAGATACTTGGCTTTTAGAGCGCTCTGAAAAATCTCTTATATCCATGCCAAACTCAAAATGGAGTTATCACTTTCGTAATTTCTTAATGCCCCTGTGCGGTAGATGAATATGGTCACATGAACCATTTATTAATTTTTCCACTCTCCACTGTACATTGGACCTGATCGAATCGATTTCGGATAGCATGATCCGAATCATTCAAAAAACGGGGTACGCGAAATTGCCGTTATCTGGGTCATTCAAAAATCCCTGAAATTAGCGATATCCGTATCATCGGATTGTCTGAAGATTTCCGATCGGATCCAATGTGTACTCTCCACTGCAAAATATGACCCATGGACTAGCGTTGAGGATAAACGAATCTAGATAAGATAGCCGTAAGGCGTGGATTTTCTAGAATAAAATTTGAAGTAGACTTCTTCGATCTTTCTTCTCAGCTTTCATATGAAACTGTTTTTGGCTGGTTGCGCGGTATTTTAGGTCAGCTATGAAAGGAAGGTTGCTACATTAACTTTCTGAAATTTTCACAAGAAATAGGAATAAAGGATAAAGGACCGGGTCAAACAATCCCTGCTTGGGTGCGCCTCGCGTTCTAATTCCTCTACGGAATATCATGTCGACAATTCGAATGCGTATTTTGCCCACACAATGACTCCTATTGAGCTTATAAAAAATCACTTCAGCGTTTGCTCTATACAGACAACTGCGTTAGCATTTCTTCTATTCCGCACCGTTGAAAGGCTTGTTGGACTGGAAGGGATCCGCACCAAGAACCTTCATTTGGATTGCACGCGACAACCAGCACCTCCTGCTGTCGACCGCGTGCTAGTGAGATAAATGGAACTATAGTGGAACACGAATGATTAGACTACGTTAGAAGTCGAGGTGACTTAGCTCCTTCTTGTATCCAATTTGTTTTCTTTCTTCTTTTTGTAAATTTGGAGTCACGTCTCTTCCTATTCTTGAAGTTGCTCCAAAGGTAAAAATACACAAATTAAAACATAATGCCTGTTTCATCTAGGATTTAACTGAAAAGGAAAGGGAAGCACTATAAAGCTAGCAATAATGGATAGCAGTACTTAATATTGTTACAATAGGGCTGAAAAGATAGAAACTTGTCATGGCAACTCGAGGACTTCAGAGAAATGAGGAATGCAATTAGTGACGAAGACTGAGGAGGCCAATAGTTCTTAAATGACTCAAATAGAGAACCTTTTATTTTTGGTTGATTTTATTTAATAGTGCATGACCACAATCACCAAAAGGAAAACAAAGGTTTTCGCGTTAAAGGCAATACTTTAGAGGGATTAATGGTTAGGACCTACGGACAACCCAACGATTGATAGGCTCAGATCTGTGTCAGGAAAGGTTAGAAAAATTCAGCCACCAGTTCATTATAGTGCTACTTATTTGCTGCATTACGTAGATTATCAAAGTATGCATTTACATAGACTTTCTTTTCTGTTAAAAAAAAAACTAGCAGAATTCATGGAAAAATGAAAATGAAAAAATCAAGAAAATGAACCAATTAAAATGACAAAAAACGTTGCTTGTTGCATAGGAAGCGGCAGAGTAATAGCATCATTTATAGACTTCGGTATCACTCATCTCAAGATCTGAATAGGAAGCGGAAGAGTAATGTGAGGGAAACCGAATATGCGCCAAAAATCGCGGAGGATGATGGTTCAGGATTACTTTTTTCAGGAGTACTTTTATTGCAGGACAGAAAGACTTGTTGAACAGGTTCTGCGCTAGAGAATCAAAATAAGAAGCGCGAGGAACACCACCTACTTTTAGAACCTCAGGTTTAGTGTTTGAAAGAGTATAGAGCTGTCCGAGCTCATGCAAAGGTGAGCGCGTGTAGCGCAATCGTCGGAGGTGCCGGTTGCCGCGTGCACCCGAGGTTCCATGTTCAGATATCCCGCTCAGGCCAAGCAAGCCTTCCGTCCCTCTTGGTCGGTGAACTTGCACCAGACCAAACTGCGAAGCATAAATCGTAGCGTGTTCATCTGCTGATACCTCAAGTCACTGTGTGGCCAAATACGCATTCAAATCGCCTCCATGATATCCCGTAGAAGTAGAATGCGCGGCGCATCCCGAGAGGATTGAGTAACGCCCTCCTTTATCCTTTATCCTTATGCAAAGGTAGAGCCTCTGCATCCTAGAAAGTCATATCTCTTTCACAAACTTAATTTTCTTTAAGAAAGTTGTCGATCTCAACAACGTGACTCAACCAGATCAAAGGTTGGAAGCAGAGCCCCTCTCACTTAGCCCTCCCTCCTTCTTCTCACTGTTTTCTCATCTAACCATGCTAGATTTGCTGTTAATACAGCAGCCCCGTGAGAGTCAGCGACTTGTTTGTCCCTTAGGGTGAACAAGAAAATCCCTATAATTACATTTCCAAGAATAGCGTGCCACGCTTCGGCTACAATAACTCGGTAGCAACGTCATTTTGGCTGCTATTCAACTAATGCTGCGCAAATACTGCTCCAAAATTACCGCAACAAGTCGGCGACGGCCAGGTTCAGCAGGTAGAAGTTGGTGATTGAGCGGGTCCTGGAAAGCGAGTGAGTGAATGGAGTCCTCCGTGGCGATCACTGGTCACCCACCTGTGTGTCTTGGACAGAATAGTGATTATGACGAGCAAGTTTCCCATGAGGGAGAGTGTGAAGACGAAGAAAAACACGATACTGAGCAGCACGTTGTAGTAGTTGAGCTCCAGCTCGCAGTCTCGCGCCATATCGGCCTGGAAACGGCTGTTTCGGGTAAAGCACGCAATGGCGGATGGCGATTTCTCGAGATCGGATGGGGACACGAAGGAAGTAATTCGAAGAGAGAACTCGGTCACACCAGTCGGTGAGTGTCAAGGATTAAGCTCGAAGATATTGTCGGTTATATCCTAGTGGGGGTGCACCGCCAAAAGACCGATCCGAACATACGCAGAGTGCCGCCGTTTCCTGGATCGGCAATGGCCAGGCGCTGTCTCATCAGAAGTTAGTTTAGTGAGCCGTATTCGTATAATACTAGTTCGTTTCTCGTCAACGTCGGGCAGACAGAGAGAAGTGCCACTAGGAAAGAACCGATGTTCTCTTTGGGGTGTGTCGTGTATTTCGCTCCTGCTTGGGATTCCTAAGCCAACAGATTGGACACTCCAAACGGCCTCGAGGAACCCGTTGATGGCTGGGTCAGGTTACCGGCCTTCCTAGGCAGCTCCTTACGCTAGATAAACGCCCTAGATAGAACCGATGGCTTAATCGACCATGACGAATTGTTGCACCTAATCGATCCGTGGGCACAATGTCGGTGTAACCACCCGCCGTGCTACGTGCAACAGTAAGATTCCAAGGCAAAGCTGAGTTAATGCTACATATATCAAGTTCTTGATACGAACAAAGAACTGGGTGATCAGCTATTCCTCTGGAATTTAGAACCTTTCTCGGAGAAGAATCAAAAAGCCAAGAGCTATATACAATAGACGAGAGCATTTTAAAAAGTACTATTTTCACGTTGAATTTGACACTTTTCAAATCAAGTTGGGCACTTTAAGGCTTTTGAAGTCAAACCGAAATCTTCCAAATCGAAATGACCTTTGGGCAGGTTGAACTATAGATTCAATAAGATTGTTAGAACAATTTTTTGTTTAAAGAAAATTTGGTATAACTTTCTCTGAATTTTTTTAGCTTACCTGCCCCACCAATAAGTGGTAAAAATGTGAAAAATTATTTTGAGAAAAAATAGTAAATTAAGAATTTGTTTCGAGGCACAGCAAAAACTCAAGTATAGTACAGCGCGATCATGCAACAAGAAACTCTGATACCAATCGAATCAAAATCGCGACATCTTGGACGAGGGTATAGCGCAATCCCTTTTTGCACTAAAAAATGGGCGCCTTCCTGCTCTTTGAAACAATCTATCATCCATTATTTTTCTCACAAAATAAAATTTTTATGAAATGTCAAACAACCCTGTTCATTTACTAGGTAGGTGGATTAAAACTTCAAATAAAGCTATACTAAAATTTTCCCTGAACAAAACAATTATTCTAACCCTTTTGGAGAGTCTCCAGTTTAATGCAGGAGACCTCATTTTGACTTGGAAGGGTCCCAAGGAGTAGTAGGTTTATGTTAGGCTTAAAAGAGAGTCCAGTTTGATTTGAAAAGTCTCCAGTTCGACGTGAAAATGGTATAAATGACAGCCATCTTCTCGAGTAAAAACCCAGTTTCCGAATCTTGTGGACTTCCCAGTTTAGAATGAGCTGCATATGTGCAGAACTAGATGTAGTAAAGGAGCTTTTAGGTTCTTTCCTGAGACTAAGTTGAAAACGAAACATTAGGAAGCTCTAGATAGAATTGCAAACTAGGAATTAGAAATTACTGCTCGATGCGCTCAAACGTCCAGCTTTCGAATTTCCCGGAGGTTGTCATCGAGAACCTTAATAAATACCTAAAATGCATGAGGAAGGTGTTGCTTAAACACGAAGAAGTTGAACGAAAATATCGAGCTGTTTTGTTCTCTGTACATGCCCTTCAGGTGTGGTGTGAGTTTTGAGGAGCATGTAGTCTGTGGAGATAAGGTGGACTCGTTCATATTGTTCAAAGTAAAAGTAGAATGCGTGGCGCAGCCCAAAAGGATTTTACTAACGTCATGCTTTTATTTATTTATTTATTGACGTCTCTTTATTATTTATTCGTGCAATAACCGGGCGCCACTCAAAAATGCAGCTAACAAACACGACGTTGAAGATCGAGCGAAATACAGGAACAAGTGGCATGCGCAATTCGCTGCAACTAGAGGAGTCGTGCACATACGGTAAGGGCTCATTTTTTTAATTGCAGACAATAAGACGGACTCGATAACAACAACAGTGTCAGCGAACGCGCTGACTGCATTTCATTTCTTGCTTTGTTGTTGGCTTCGTGCACGCTTCCTCCCTTCCTTTCTTCTTTTATGATTTTGGGGCTGCCAAGTTCAGAATAGTCTTCGGTGGAAGCTTTCGTTTCCTTGATGTCGTTCGATGAAGTCAATAGGTAGCGATTTTCACTTCAGCGGCCGAAATATAACCCTTAGAACCACTGAATAGGTTCATCCCAAGGCATGCTCTGCAATACAGGAGCGGTGAATAGTAAGAGGAACAAATAAGGGCGTTGGTAAAGCACAGCTTTATCGCAAATTTTTCTATGCAGAAGACTACCTCCATTCCCCCCATATCAGCCTGAAAGAAAGCAAGTCAATAGAAGTTCATAGAGAATTAGAGAGATACGGAACAGCGAGCCGGGTGGCGGTGGGGGGGGGGGGGGGGGGGAACGACGAAGTGAGAAGCAAGCAATACGCGGTGAAAACTGTCGAAGTAGAAGGCAAGGTTGATGGCAGCTGTCGTCGATGTTTTCGCAGTCTAGTGTTGCCGCGACCTAATAGGGTGTCCGTTATTCGGAGGAGTCGTGTATCTTGTCGGACGTCGAGATCGATGCAGCGTTGTTCACCGTCAGAATCCATCACGTCGAGTTTAGGGAGTGGAATTTCGTGACAACACTTCAGTCACAGTGCAAGTTTCCTCACCAGATTTGCAGTGGCGCAGACGTGAAGTCGCAGGACATCGCACCCACTATGGACATGGCGCTCTGCAGATACCGTTCTCATGCCATTCCGAACACCATCCGAAGCACAGTTGACGCCTTCCCAAGTAGGCACGCTTCAAGAGGTAAAAACAGATCTGCTTTCCAGAAAAACTACTTCTAATTTTTTTGAAAATTGACTTATAAGCTGTATACTGTGTCCCATGAAAGTGTATTCTTTGTTTGAATTTTCATAAAGTTTTTTTGCTTTCGACTACGAGGGTCTTAGGCAGGCATTATTAAGCAGAAAATCTCCTGATGTATCAGATTACGCCGTGCACATGCTTCGTGATTGAGACTATGTAGCTCTGCAGGATGAGATAGAGAATCCAGGGAGCACTTTTCCAAATCCTTTGGATGCTTCCAGGCCTTGAAGATAAAGGAGTCACATCAGTCTCGGTCACAAGAATATATGCCAGTGTTGATACAATTTTTATTCTCTTAGCTGTAGGGGTGCTTACACACGATATTAAAGAAGCAAAGAAGCAAAGATGCTTTAAGTCAAAGTAGAAATTTGCCAGTGTCACACGAAGATACTTCCCAGGCTCTCGCCCAGGACACCGTAACCTTTACGGTTATCTGATTCATGCTATATACAGGGATGTGTGGAAATTTTTTCGAGAAAATCAGAACACGGAATACGGAACAGAGGAGCTCAAAAATTGGAGGAAACCGGAATACGAAACACGCAAACGGAAACGACTCAAAACTCATTACCTCATTCAATTTCTCAAAAATATATCTAAAATGATAGCAGGAACTGAGTTGCTGTTAACGAATTTAAGAAGTGCGCAAGGCAGCATGCGACTCTTTTAAAGCAACATGTATCAATAAAAAATCCTTGTCTTCGTATCATTGCTAAGAAGACTTTTCAAGCAATACTAGCGTGACAAATCGAGGTTTATTCAAAATCTTTTTGTAAATAGGAGCACGATGTAATGTTTAAGCACGATGAACCCAGATGACGAGCAAGGTGTTAAAAATTTCGCCACTTATAACACCTAACCGGTCTTTCTTACTGTTCCAGATTTATCCTACTTAAGAGAGGCAGCGCCAAGGTTACACCGGGAAGACACCGCATGCCCTCCTCCGACTAGTATAAATCCAATGTACCCTATGGAAGGCAATGTTAGCCACTTAAGAGCGCTTACAGAACTCTGATCTCTTAAGTTGTCCGGGAAGTTCTCAGCGTTTTGAGTGCTTCACTTTGAGCTACCATAACATTCTCAAATCTTATCGGATTTAGTCAAAACAAACACCGTTCGAATCAGCACACGTCTGCCAACGGGAAACTGGTCGACCTATTCCATCTACGAAAAAATTAGGTGGTCGAGATTAGACAAAATCCGCGAAAGCTGTTTTGGCTTGGACCTGATTGGTAAAGTTTTCCCAGCGAGAAAGTTCTAAAAGTGTTTGAAACGTGTTAGACGGTTGGCGAGAGGTCTGGAGAATAGGAGGGTGAGGCAGAACTTCAACCCTTAATTCGTTCAATTTTCGAATAGTGATCTGTGAAACGTGTGGGCGGGCGTCATCGTGCAAAAGAATCGGGCCTCTTTTGTTAACCAGTGCTGGCTGAAGTTTCGAGAAAACTTCAAAAAAAAAACTTCAGCACACGCAATTTTCCGTGTATTTCGTCGATTTCCATACAGTAGGACTCTGCTGTGATCATTTGGCCTGATGCCAAAAGTTGTAAAGGATCACACCAGCCATAAACCACCACACAGTAACCATTACCTTTTTTTGATGGAGGTTCGCCTTTGGACAATGCCTACGAAGTTCGCCTGCGTCCAACCACAGTCCCGAGTGTTTCCTGTTATCATACAGAATCCATTTTTCATCGCAAGCGATGATTCGATCCAAAAACGGGTCATCCTTGTTGCGTCAAAGTAGAGAAGAACAAATCTCGAAACGTGACCATTTTTGCCGCTCACTCAACTCGTATGGCACCCACTTTTCGAGCTTTTTCACCTTCCCAAGGCCTTTCAAAGCATCTGCAACAGCAGTTTTACTGACGTCTAGCCCTTCCGCGATCCCGTGAACTGTTCGGGATGGTTCGGGTTCCACCACTTCCTTCAACTCGTCGTCCAGGATTTCTCTAGGTCGATCGCTACGGGGGTCATCTTCGAGGCTGAAATCTCCGGTCCGAATTTCACTGAACCACTGGCGCACAGTGCTTTCTCCAGTACAATTAGGCCCCACACTTGCTTGAACTGTCAAGTTGTCTCTGCTGATGAATGTCCCTACATATTTGAGGTCAGCATTAAATTTTGCTTGGGCTGGGGCTGGCAGCCCGCAAAAGCGCTTCAGACATACTTCAATAAGTCCTTCAAGGACAGAAATATGAATCAACGTTGAAACATAAATTATTTAGTCAACTAGAGCGAAAAATTCTGTACAGAAAATAGCATTAATGCGCAATGCACGTTTAATTTTTACTCAATTTATTTTAGACGAATGAAAAATAGTGACACAAAACGCTGAGAACTTTCCGGACAACCTTATAGAATTGGTGTTCCAAACCCGTCCTAAGAATATTAGAGGAAAAAGAGCAAAGCGTGCTCCGGATAAGCAATTTGACTCTTGATTCAAACACTCGTGAAACGTTCTGTAGCCCTATACAACTTGGAAGTACATGGTTTCAAGAAAGGAAAAAAGATCCAATTTCGTTTTAACTATATCGACATCAAGAGGCACCACCGGATTGAAAGCAACACAATCGCACAAAAGACGACGCACAGTTAATCTCGTTCTTCAGCCTTTCGTTTCTGTTCAAGAGGTGAATGAAGGAGTGCAAAACAATCAATGAATGATGAGTCACCATTTCCGTTCCGTCTTCCGGCCCAAGAGAGCGGGACGCAAAACGGAACAGAAGGACTAAAAACGGCCGAAAACCGGAATTCGGGACACGGAAAGGGAAATTCGTGCTATAAATGCTGTTTCCATGAGACGTGTCGGTTCATGTCGCGAAGGTGAGCAGCATTGGTAGGTGGGAGAGCACCAGCCAATAACGAAGCATAGCACAGACCGAACACATGCCAGCTGATCAGGGTACCAACTGTACACGCCTTCTGTGAATGGCACGCCCATTCAGTTCGGAATGATCGAGAGGGCGTTCCGATCTCCCAACGCTGCTTGTCTTCGCGACATATACCCAACAAATTCATTCATAGCCTTTTCCGGAGTTGTGCATTGTGTCTCAAAAGCTGCTGAGCTTAAAGGCCATAGGTTTTCAGTTCAGAACTTCAGTGGAGGATCCTCCTCTTAAGGTATCTTGGCTATAGGTGGCTTTTGATAAGAGCTTTTCCATTTAGCAGAATTGAAAAAGAGGCACCAGCTGTCATAAACCATATGATGTGACATGGGTCTTCGTAGGCCGGCCTGTCACAAGGGCCTGTCGCCTGCAATCGAGTGTCCGTGTTCGGCTTAACTCGCAGAGCGAGTAGTTTCCAGTGGCACCACGTGGAGGAACGGACATCGAGAAGAAAGTGCCTGAGTGTTGGCGCCAAAGTACGACGATCCCGATTTGGAAGAAGAAGGGCAGTCCTGCAGACTGCTCCAATTACCGTCCGATTCGTTTACTTTCGCACAGCATGAAGATCTTTGAGCGAATTGTCGATGGACGAATTCGAGACATCGTCCAGCTGTCCAGCAATCAGTGCGGCTTCGTGGCTGGCTGTGGCACCATTGATGCCATAAACGTGGCCCGCCTCCTGATAGAGAAGCATCGCGAGAAACAGAAGTCGGTGCATATCGTCTTCCTCGACTTATCGTTAGAGAAGGCCTTTGACCGCGTACCGCGTGAAGTGATATGGTACGCCTTGCGACATCATGGAGTTCCCGAAGAGCTCATAGAGTGGGTGCGAATTCTCTACTCTTGTCCAAAGAGTCGAGTTCAAGCTGCAGCTGGAACCTCGATGGAGTTCCCCATCTCTGTCGGGGTACATCAGGGTTCTGCGCTTTCCCCACTCCTCTTTGTTGTCGTCATGGATGCCATCACTCGAGATCTTCAGAACCCCGTCCCTTGGACGTTGCTTTATGCTGATGATGTGATGCTCGCTAGCGAAGATAAAGGAGAACTTGAGCGAGAGTTGCAGACTTGGTGTGATCGCTTGGAGCGGTTTGGACTCAGATTGAACGTGAAGAAGGCCGAGTATTTAACGACGGACGTTACCGAGTCCAGCTCCATCAAGGTTAACGGCATTGTGCTCCCACGCACTTCAGTCTTTAAGTACCTGGGATTAGCAATAGCGTCTGACGGCAAACTGATGGTTGAAGTGGATTCACGCGTGAGTGCAGCTTGGTCCAAGTGGCGTTCGTTGACTGGCGTGCTCTGCGACAAGAAGATACCAGAGCGCTTTAAGTCAAAGATCTACAGAGCAGTCATCCGGCCAGTAGCGATGTACGGCGCTGAGTGTTGGCCTGCAACCAAGGAAGTTGAAGCGCGCCTCAGCGTCATGGAGACGAAGATGCTGCGCTGGACGGCAGGAGTCGCGCGCATGGACCGCATCCGAAACGATGCTATTCGGCAGAAGTTCGGTGTCGCGCCGATAACCGACGAGATGCGCGAAGCTCGCTTACGATGGTACGGCCACGTTCTGCATGGAGAAGAAGACAGCGTCCGCAAGATAGGCCTTAACTTCGAGGTAATAGGAAAGCGGCCTAGAGGGCGCCCGAAGCAGCGCTGGGCTGATACGTTACATACGGACTTGAAAGCGGCTGGTGTCCACTCTGATCTAGCGCTGGATCGGGAAAGGTGGCGTCATGACACCAGAATAGCGGACCCCGCTACGAAGCGGGACAGACGCTGAAGAAGAAGAAGAAGAAAAAGAGGCACCAGGTTCTGCAGAGTCGTTGAGACCTTGTCATGCTTCTTTGTATTCTGCAAGTTCAGCGAGATGAAGCCGCCATTCAATCTTGTTCAACACTAAGGACCAGTTCTTACAAACCGAATCCCTGGGGAAATTCTAGCGAAGTGAAAGGAGGACTTAAGGAACGAGATAAAATAGGGCAATTTCCACAGGGAGATTCCTGCACAAATCCCGAACAGCGTTCTTCTGAAACTTTTAAACGCGCTCGGACGGTGCGAGCGCTTAGGGATTATCAACGACGTGAAAAGGGAAGAAGGGATGGGAACTTCCCTGGACATCTATGCTTAGCGGCAGCAATCGTGTTCTAAATTCAATGGTAACTTGCCGACTGAGTTCTAAACGGCAAACCTCATTGTCGTCGACATGACGTCATCAGTCGCGCGATCTGTAACAAACGCGAGGACACACCGCAAATGACGCCTATTTTAGCGACATTTTTGAAGTTAAGCAATAAAAATGCGTTAGTTTCTCTTCTATTTCAGCGTTTGGAGGGGTAGTTGGCATCTTTCGCCCTCAGGATGATACCTTCACTGAGAAATTTTTCGGAATTCCTAGCCGAAACTTCGTTTTTATTGAGAAATTACCCATTTTAACTTCGAAAAGCTTCATTTTCCCTGGAGATTTCACACTTTGACTTTGGAAACTTCGTTTTCACCTGCGAATTCACCATTCCGACTTCGGAAACTTCGTTCCCACTTGGGAATTTCCCATTTTGACTTTGGAAACTTCTTTTTTGCTGACGAATTCTCCACTATGATTTCAAAAACTTTCTTTCTGGTCAGAAACTGCCGTTCTCAGAGTTCTTTGATAGGATTTCGCAGGTGGATAGAGAAATAGGTGATACGTAGTTCACACCCCTTTTTTCTTCTTTTTTCTTTATGTTGAAGTTTCGAGTGTTGAGAGGATATGAATGTCGCCAGGTCTTAGGAGCCTTCAGAAAGGAGAAAAACGGGGAAAAGTGCTCTGAGGAAAAACATTCCGCCACCAGCTATATCGACACCTTCTCAGGCAACGCAATCATAGTGGTGACATGATCGCTAATTTGAAGGAAGCAAAGCAAAAGCAGGGGTCAAATTCATCAGCGATACCAGTGGTATCATCTCACCGCGAATGCACCATAACGGCCCAAGCAGCATATGATACAGAGATACGGATAAGATGGCCGATATATCGTTAGTGGCCGGTAAGCGGTTGTTAAACATGGCCCCAGGAGGTACAAGTTTCGTCAATTAGTGCGAAATACAAGTGCGCATTTTGCGGTAGACCGTATCAAATGCATTCTCGGCTAAGGAACAACAAAGTAGCTGTGAATGGTGATTGTCCTCGCTTTGCTGCGATTAATTGTCTTCCTGCGGTACAGTTTGAGAGGTAATTCTGCCTCCACACGAGGTATTTGTTTATCAGGAGAGCAATATCAATTGAGAAGACACCTCTTTCCGGGTAACCGCCTTGTTGGTGATGCTCGTGACCAGCATGCGAAATCTGCTAAAGAACATGGCGTCATAGAACGAGTGTTTCTTTAGAAACAAGGCCACATTAATGGGCAATTCCTTAGTGACAACAAAGATTCCCCTACCAAAAAGAGCCCATTCCTACCTGAAGACGAAGTTTCGGAAGTCAAAGTGAGCAACTTCTCAGTGAAAAAGAAGTTTTCGATAGGAATATCGAAGATTTCTGAGTGAAAATATCGCCCTGATGGCGGAAAGTGCAAACTGCTACTTAGAACGTTGAAATAAAAGAGAAATTAAAATATTTTATTGCTTTACATCAAGAATGTCGCTAAAGTAGGCGTCATTTGTGATGTGTCTTCGTGTTTGTTACAGATCGCGCGACTGATGACGTCATGTCGACGACAATGAGGTTTGCCGTTTAGAACTCAGTAACTTGCCGCATCATCGCTGCTGTCAGAAACCGCACATGTCTCGAGGAATGTTGAATATTTTTTAGATTGAAGAAAGGCCAAAGGTCGGGGTTGACCAATCTATCTTTGGTTGAGCCACGCACTTCCCTTCGACGAGACATCGTGGAGAAACTTTGAACACTTGCATGGCCAATTAAATTATTTGGGGTGGTCCTTGGTGATTTACTAATCCCAAGCAGTTCCGATGACGACGGGAGTACTAAATGCTTATAGGAGGCTGGAAGCGAATTCTTCTGCAGGAATCGGCTCGTGCCGTGATCCGGAAGTAGGCAAGAAAAGGCGCACTTTCCAAAGGCGAAAAAATTTCTGCAACTACAACCACGAGAAAGTATTCTAAGAAGTTTCTGAATCACCATGTGAAGTATAGCTAGAAAAGAGCTAGGTAAATTAGTACAAATTCTCTCGGGGAAACACAAAATAATCAGTTAGTTGTTCATGGCGTGATCAGTACATACAAGCCATTGCGTAGGAAGCAAATGATGGATAAAGGATCTGCACTGTTTGGGATGCACTTCTTCGGAATACCGTGGATACAAGTTTAACAGGACTACTATATTTGTACATGAACGAAAAGGAATGCGTTAATCAGTCTTTTTGGGATGCCCCACGCATTCTACTTTCACGAAATGTCGTTGAGACAATTTGAATGTGCATTTGGCCTCGAAAGTGACTTGCGGAGGTAAGCCGATGCAAAAGTCAGTGGATTTCCCTCCCAGACTGTCTGGTACCATTTTACCGAATCCAGAATGATAAAAGACTCGGTTGGCGGGAAATAAGCATAAACATAGAATCAGAAACAGAAACATAGAATCGGGTGCACGCATTTACCGGTGCCTCCTCCGACTTCGCATACATTACATAATAAGGATAAAGGATAAAGGACGGCGTTACTCAATCCCTTCTGGAATGCGCCAGCGCATTTTACTTCTACGGGATGTCGTGGAGGCGACATGAATGCGTATTTGGCCATACAATGACTTGCGGTGGCCAGCCGATGAACAAGTCAGCGCTTTATCCTTCCCAGACAAGTCTGGTACCAATTCACCGACCCCGGAGGGATGGAAGGATTGGTTGGCCTGGGTGGGAAATCCGAACCAGGAACCTGGTATCGGGTGCACGCGACAGTCGCGCCTCCTTCGACTGCGCTACACACGCTACACATAATAAATATAAAAATATAAAAATAAGTGAAAACAAGTTCAAATAAAGGGAAAAGTGGGTAGACCATGCATAGAGAAAAATTTATGATTTTAAATGCAAAGGAAAGAAGCCCAAAGGTTTGTTCGCCACTCCCTTCAGACGAACGTTCGTATTAATCTCCTCCCGCTCGTCAGTGAAGTAGTGGAGCAAATATTACCATATTAATGGGAAGTTTCCCATCGGTTTTCGAAGGCGACATGCGCTTTACTTCAGCGGTATCCCGTAGACGGTAAGATCCCATAAATGGAACAACATTATAGTCAGGTAGTACAAGGAGGCTTCATCCACTACCTAAATATTGTCCAGCTCCGAGCTGAATTCCTGAAAGCACCACTTTCCCGTTGTTATCCCTCGATCGAAAGTGAGTCGCTGTTGTTGTTCCGGCATAAATGCCTCGAAAACACTCAGGTCTGGCGTGATCTGCCACACGACAAATTTTGACTCGCAAGCATAGGGATTGCTTCTTTCTCACATGAATGGAGGAATCGTTTGGAACAATGTCGTTTGCAGCCATACACGTAAACATTAGGGGCTATAGGTTGTGTGCGTCTACAAAGGGCTACGAGGCAAATGACTGAAGCAGCTACGATGCAAATCGCGGCTTTCAAACAACGATTTGGCTCGCTAATGCTGCCATCATCTAGGGGTTTGCATTTTTTTGGTCAAACGAGAGAGGAGAGAAGTGAAAAATATCAAACTCGGTTAAGCGCCTCAGATAATGCTTAACTCTCAGTCGACTACTGCATATTGGTCTAGCTATGAGTGGTTAACTATAGTGTAAAACGGGGATATAACACGTCACAATGAAATAGCCTTTCCATCTCTATCATTTTAAAAGTTAGAACAACTGGAAGATTATTTGATATGTTTCTGAAAATTCGAGATTGAAAAAACTCCACCGGGCCTAAGTTGTGTGTAAAGATGCAAAATTATTAGCAATAAAGGGTAAAGGTCGGTGTTATTCAACCACGTGGGATGCGCCACGCACTCTGCTTCTACTGTCGTTGTCGGGATGTCGTGGACGTAGCGTGCGTTTTATTATTTTACTCTCTTCGCCCTGGTTGCCCGGGTACTTCATACAACTGTGCAGACGTGTTTGGAGAATATTCATTCGCCGTAAAACCGGCTAAAAACGCTAAAAAATAAACCGCTTGGTAAACATTTAGTAATCGAGCTAAAACAGCAACGTAGGTGATCAAAGCCCATAATGAAGCTGGTGTCATTGCGTATTAAGTACACGACGTGAATTGCCGAGACCTGCTGATAAATCTACGTATGAATTTCGCCCTTATCAGACAAGTCTGCTGTCAGCCCACCGATCCTGGAGGTGCGGAAGGCACAGTTGGTCTGTGCTGGGCCCGGACAGGCACAGAGCACCTAACGCTAAAACGCTTATCAGGCCGCTCTTTTCGAAATCACCTTGAAATCCACCGCGCACGACGATCTGCTAAAACCGCTGCAGTACACACCACAAACAAGGCTGACATTTGGTTCTAAGTTGAGGCTCTAAAATAAATCCATCCGGAGCGTTTTAGAAGTCAGGCGCGTGCTACATTTTGTCGCATTTTGGGCATTATTAATCGCAACCATTTAAGACAATGATATGAAATCGTCTTACCAGGATACTATCTTAACGGTAAGTCGGAACGGCGCAAGTGTTGTATATGGGCAGAACCGCCTCTCTCTGGGAAGTAACAAACTGCAGGTATCTCGACCCCAATACAACTCTGCGCAGAGTTAGGGGCGACGGAAGTCGCAGGTTGGCGCCCTGTTGATTCACGTGCTCCACAGCTGACGGGCGCGCGCGGGATGAGGGCTCGTATCGCGGCTAGGCACAGTGCACAGGTGGCGTAGTAGGGAAGAGCCCGGGCTCGTAAACGCGGGGTCGAGAGTTTGGATCCCGCAGACTGCGTTCGTTTTGCACTTTTGCAAAATCCATGTTTATCATATAGGTAATCCACCTAGGGGTATTATAGTGTGTTATTGAGCATGTTTACATATAACATATCACCCATACCGTTTTCAAGTGTGGTCCAGGCAGGGTCACCGATTTCGCTGAAACTTTGTCTAGGGGGTTATTTGGGGTGCTGATCACGAATCTGACATCCGTTTTTCACGATTCGGCTGAATAATATAGATACAATATGGCACAGGATTACATTCTTAAAGTTTCTGCCGATGACGGCAGGTAGAGACAGAATTGTGAAAAACGAATGTCAGATTCGTGATCAGCATCCCAAATAACCCCCCTAGACGAAGTTTCAGCGAAATCGGTGACTCTGCCTGGACCACCCTTGTTAAAGTATGGGTGGTCTCCGACCGAATCGTGTAAAACGGATGTCAGATTCGTGATCAACACCCCAAATAACCTCCTAGACAAAGTTTCAGCGAAAAAATTTTTTGACGGTGGAGTCGGAACTTTTTACTAGTGCCACCAAATATCTATCGTTACGTAACTATAGCTTCACACAAAATAGGCTTAAAATAAGTGACACACAGAAGTGAACATTTTAGCTAATCTGTAGTTTGAAGCATATGTTATATGTAAACATGCTCTGTAACACATTATAATACCCCTAGGTGGATTACCTATAGGATAAATATGGATTTTGCAAAAGTGCAAATCTAACGCAGTCCGCGGGATCCAAACCCTCGAACCCGCGTTTACGAGCCCCAGCTCTTCCCTACTACGCCACCTGTGCACTTCGCTTAGCCGCGATACGAGCCCTCATCCCGCGCGCGCCCGTCAGCTGTGGAGCGCTTGAAGCAACAGGGCGCCAACACGCGACTTCCGTCGCCCCTAACTCTGCGCAGAGTTTTTATTGGGGTCGAGATACCTGCAGTTTGTTACTTCCCAGAGAGAGGCGGTTCTGCCCATATACAACACTTGCGCCGTTCCGACCTACCGTTGAGATAGTATCCTGATTAGTGTTCGAGCGGCGCATGAGGAACGACGCGCCGCTAGAACACTCGACGCGCTCTCTAGGACCCTTTTCATACAAAGGGAAGCTGTCTCGAGTTGGAACAATAGTCTATCTCATTGCTATTGAGGAAGGAGTCTATCGAAATTGTGGAACATCCTGCGTATTCACCAGGTATCAACCTCTGTGACTATGCAGCATTCAAAAGTCTTCCTCGCTTTTTCATGAACATCAAGAAGTTCAGTGCACAATCGACGAAGGATCGGCAGCAGGCCAGCTTCTTTGTGGGAGAATTAACTCTCTCCCCAATCGTTGGAGAAAAGTTGTGGCCACATATGGGGAATATATCGATCAAATGATTACCCTTTGACATCATTTTGATGTAATGGCTTTTAATAAAAATGTTATGATAGCCAAGAAAATTATGGAACACCCTGATATTTACAGTTACAGTTGTGTCCTATGGACATGTTCCAGTGAAGTGACTGTAACGAACACTGATTCAGCCACCTTGTGTGAATACTCAACGCAAAAGAAAAGAGATGATAGCCACCAAATCCTATGGTGAGTGAGGCGATATCTGCGTCTGTGTCAGTTTTTTGGAGTCTACCAACAAAGTACTAAATTCAAGAATTCAGAAAGCTGCGCATGGATGTGCCTCTATCTACCGGATGTATATACATATGCGCCAGAAGCACCCTTGCGCGATTAAGTAACCACGGTTGAACCTAACCCAAATGTGGGTGAACCTAACCCCTGCGGTAGCATCAGACACAGGGGACCTTACCCACTTGCGCTTGTAGAGTGGGTTGCTTCTGCGGTAGCATCAGACTCAGGGGAGCTTGCCCACTTGTAGAAAGGGGTGCTTAAAGAACGGTATTCGACAAACGTGCACAGTGCAAAAGTAAAACAACGAATGACTGAATGACAGCAAAGTGGAGCAAAATTCAAGAGTGGGTCAAACATATCCGCTTGATTTCAGGCAAATTGCTGGCAATCTTAACTAAAGAACAAGAGGGATGTCGACAATAGCAGAACACAATCCATAGAGCTTCGTAGGTGGCGAAGCATAGTACCACGATCACAGAAGGAAATGGAATAACAGGATGATAGTGAAGAAGCCCAGCAGCATCGTCCATGAATCACTCTGTTGACGGTCGGTCACCTTGGTCCTCGATTTCAGCCTGAAATCCCGGGGGCAGTCAGTCGAGTGGGGGTGGTTGAGTAGAAAACATTGCGCGACATGCATGACGGACGAGCATCGGCCAGGCAGGCCATAGGAAAGAAGACGAAATCGAATTTGCTGACGAGCGTGGAGAACGAGGAGACCGACGAGCTGCGTGTCAGATATCACTGCTCGGATCACAGTGCCGAAGAGAGTAACAGCTGATTCCCCGTGGACGACCGGAATGCAGACGATTTTTGGACGAGCTCCCCGGGGAGGAGGGTTGTCGGCGATGAAGTGGGGACGGGCGGGTGTCAACTGATCCCACGGGAGTTGTGGAAACACAAACGCTCGTCTCCCAGCGCCAGCGCAGTGGCTAATAACCCTGCATCCGCCAAATAACTTGTGTAATTCAATCTGAAATCCGAGAGCGAAAAACAAGCGTTCAAGGCGGAGCCAGCATGCCGGCCTCCCCACCCCGCTTCTCCTCAAGGGAGCCACGCCCCGCAGAAGGAACTTCGAGCAGCTGCAAGCTGTGGAGAGAACCGCGGGGCGACGGGGCTGCTCCATGGTGGAAGTGCGCCTCGACAGAGGGTTTAGGGTGGGCCGATCAGATCCAATCCCGGCTTAGTGCCCCGAGGCGTTCTCGACGGCGCACTGCGACAGGCGGGCTTTCGAGCAAATTCTTTGCTCCGTAATGAGTGTGTTTTTTGCCGTGGGCAGATTACTATATAGTTCTCCTCATTTTTGGTCCGCTGCAGAAAAACGAATTTTGTCATTAAGGCTGGTGCCCACGTCTCCACATAAGGATGAAGCACTACATACATCAACAATTCCGGAGGATAGAAGTTTTCCTATCTTCGAGAAGTGTTTGTGTCCTATGTGAGCTCTTGCAAAATGTTCAACGACTCCAATATCAAGAACCGCCATAGTTATCAAAGAGTGACAATAAATTCGATCTCACAAGTAAACCATATTAAGGAATAGGTCGATGTTGAGCTTGCACTTTTCAATGATTTGGAGGGAAAAAATGAAATGCGTGGCGCACTCCAATGGCAAGACTAGATCATTTACATGAAGCAGGACTAATAAAGTATTTCGGTACTCAACGGCAACCCTGTCCATTATAAAAAAAATGTTGGTGGCTCCCGGAAACAACGAAAGAAGATGCAGCACGTGTACTGGTGTCAGAATCGACCCTCTACGCGACTTGCAGAATCAACTGAGAGTGGTTCTCCTTCCAGATAACTGTGCTGCCAGACCGAATCCGTCTACTGCCAGAACAAATCATAAGGATAAAGGGCGGCGTCAATCAGTCGCTATTGGGATGCGTCACGTATTCTACTTTTAGATGTCGTGAAGCCAATTTGATAGCGTATTTGGCCTATACAATAGCTTGCGGTGGCCAGCCGACAGGGAAAACCGAGTTTTATCTCTTTTTAAGAGGTTTGACAGTGCCAAACTTGACGGCTCGCCGATTGTCGAGGGAAAGAAAGCTTATGGTTAGTTAGTACGGGCGGAATATCTGAACAAAGACCTGCAATCGGGTGCATTTAATAGCCGACGCCTCCTCCGACTGCGCCAGCATTTGCCCCGGACGACAGATCGACCCCACAATCGAACAAATTCGAGGACAGTTAGTAGCCGTGCCCTTCCCGCAGCGTCAAATACGTTTCAAATGAAAGCCCCAATTTTCCTTATTGTAGAATAACGCTGCTGTAGAAGCTGGAGCATTCAATTCCTTTCATCGGTACAATAGAGATACGGCTGCCATTTTTATTTCTATTAGGTTGTCCCATAAGTCCCCGCCGTTTTTTTTTTCAACGATTCCCTGCGGATTTCGCCGGCGGTCTCTTGCATAGCGCTGCATAGCCTTCGAAAGAGAATGATTTGCTCTATCAGAACATTTATTGCATTTCTTTTTTTAATCATGAATTTTGTCAATTTTTAGGTCGTTCTAGTGAAAAGCGAAAAAGTGAAAAAGTAGCCATTTGCGCACTTGTTCTCTCCGCTTAGGTTTGCAGTTTTTTGCGCAGTTTTTTATAGCATTTGGAAGACAATGTTCTGTACTACAAGCATGTGTTAGTGCTATTTGCTCAATTGTCCTTGATTGATTTTTAGGTCATCAAATTGGGACGTCCGACTTTCCCGTCCGAATTTTTACCAAAACTCCGGTTCTGGTGTTGGACTTTTTTGCTTGGTGTTATATGTCGTTTCGAAGAGGATGTCTTGCTCAGTAAGAATTTGTGTCGCGTTTATTGGCTCCCGCTGATTTCTGTCGAATATCAACAACTGAACAAGGAGAAGGAGTTGTTGGTGAAGACGATTTTTCTCTTTTTGGCATTTTGTTGATATTCAATAGAAATCAATAAACGCGACACATATTCTTATAGAGCAAGACATTCTCTTTCGAATGACATATAACAACAACCCAAAAAGTACAACCACAGAGCAGGAGCTGTCGGCAAAATAAACCATACTCCTTCGGACGTCCCAATTTGATGGACTAAAAATTAATAAAGGACAAGTGAGAAAATAGGTCCAGCACATATTCTTGTAGTACAGAACATTGTCTTCCAAATGCTATAAAAAACTGCGCAAAAATTACAAACCTGACCGGAGAGAACAAGTGCGCAAATGGCTACTTTTTCACTTTTTCACTTTTCACATCAACGACCTAAAAATTGACAAAATTCATGATGGAGAAAGAAATGCAATACATACTTTGATAGAGCAAATCATTTTCTTTCGAAAGCTATGCAGCACTATGCAAGAGACCGCCGGCGAAATCTGCAGTGAATTGTTGAAAAGAAAACGGCAAGGACCTTTGGGACAACCTAGTAAAAGGGCAGATTGCGCCATGCCCTCTCTCAAGACGTCGCGCTTTTGTTCGATAGATAGCAAAATTTCTATTTGCATGAAGTTTTAATCTGTAGACAACAAAACAAAAATAAACCAAGAACGAACTTACATCTCCATACTTTGATGATTCATGTAAGCAGCGTTTACTTTGTCAGTGAAATAAAGATAGCGGGAAGCTTTTCGAGTGCATGGCCGATGTTGTCTTTTAATGCACTGTTGCCTGGTTGAGCTTTAAACCGAAATTTAATTTATTATTTTTCTCAAAAATTATAAAAGTATTACACTTGGTATGAACTTTAAAAAAATCAGAGAAAGTCGTAGCAAATTTTCCTGGAATAAAAATATTTGCAACCGTCCTGAAGAGTCTGTAGTTTAGCCCGTAAGAAGCTAGTTTCCCTTTCGAAGACGTTCACAATGGTTTCGGAAGCATTCGACTTGTTTAGAAGAGTGTCCCATTTAATACAAAAATGGAACATATCACAATTATGACGGCACGAACACCGCAGTGAATTAGCAAGGGGTTTCAAGGCGTTCGGCCGAGCGTCAATTGCGTCACTTTCAGACGTCATCTGCACAGAATTGCACTCTTTTGATTTCGAAGAAGAGATGACGCCGTGAAGCACGCGAATAATCGGCTGAAGAGACTTCGGTTTTTGAGCCACCGCTGGAGATTTCGCGCATTTATCTTTTAAGATTCATGGTTTAAGCTTGAAAACAGGCACCCCGTGTCTCACTTTGTTCAAGTAACGCTGCCCTTGTTCCACTACTCGTTATTACGGTTGAAAACAACTGAACATTATGGCGGATAAGTTGGTAGAAAACAAGGAGTGCACACTACGACAGGGCTTTTCGCATATGGCAATCACCGACCGACGCTTAGCGTCGTTCTCGAGAAAAAGAAAAAAGAAGGAGACTAGTTCCGTTGCTCTCGTTTGCTCTGCGGATATAGGTCGCTTGCTAGAAGTGCAACCCCATAAGAAATAATGCCTGTTGTGGAAGGGGGAGGGGGCAAATAAACCAGGAGATATTCAAGGTGCGTTTTTGGGTAATCCATTACTTCGATGAGATCTTTTAGTAAAGGTATGGCCTAGCAATCAGAACCAATGAAGCAAAAGGTAAAGACCAGTGTTAATCAACCTCTGCTGCCAGATGCCACACATTCTGGTTTGTGGAAGCGATGTGAACGCTTGCTTGACCTAATTTATGGTGGCCAGTCGATGGATAATTCAATGCTGTATCCTTCATAGACAACTCTGTGGCAATTCATCGACCCAGGATGGATGCAAAGCTTGGCTGTATTGGGCGGAAAGCTAAACCAACAACCTGGGGCCGGATTCGCCAACAACTTACGTAACTTTGACGGAGAATTGTAAGCGAAAAGCTCAGATACCGCAGCTTATCAAGCGATATGGTGAGCGATAAGCCGCGTTATCCGAGCTTTCCGCCTACAATCCTCCGTTAAAGTTATGTAACTCGTCGATGAATCTGACCCATGGAAGAACCTGGGGTAACCTGGAGTAAAATACCCGTAGTATTCTGGGAGAACTTGAAGCAGCACTTGCTTACATATTCACTTTCTCTGACCAGCTGATGGAAAAGCCAGTGTTTTTACTCAAACAATGAGTGAATTTGATTGCCCTACATTTTTCCTTCTCATTTATTTTGTAGGTGCCCGATTTTCGGAAAATGATGACTTGTCATCCTGTCTAGAAAAATTGGCAGCAGCAGTCCGTTGTAAGATCCCAGTAATTATTATAAAACCTAGTGATTATATTAGGTTTGTGCAAAGGAAATGCAGCATTTTTGTTTTACTGGTTTCAACACTGTTTTTTAAATAAACTAAGACTTTTTCATAAGGTATTATACCTTGCTGAAAAGCTTATTATATGTGCTTTTTGAATATATATATATATATGAAATTTACGGGCGAGTGTAGCGCAGTCGGAGGAGGCGCCGGCTGTCGCGTGCACCCGATACCAGGTTCCTGGTTCGAATTTCCCGCTCAGGCCAACCAAGCCTTCCATCCCTCCGGGGTTGGTGAATTGGTACCAGACCTGCCTGGGAAGGATAGAGCGCTGACTTGTTCATCGGGTGGCCACCGCAAGTCATTGTATGGCCAAATACACATTCAAATCGCCTCCACGACATCCCGTAAAAGTAGAATGCGTGGCGCATCCCAAAAGGGATTGACTAACGCCGTCCTTTATCCTTTTATATAAAATTTAATTCAAGTCGCTTATTTAAAAAATGATTCGGTTTTTATTTTCAGGACTGTAAGCGCGATTTTCGTCAAATTTATTTAACGAGTTGAAACTGGGCCGGACTTCCGCTCATAGCGCTCGAAATATCAAAGAAGTATGCAGCCAGAGAAGTGTCACGAATGCATAGTACAACGCTGGTTCAAAAGTTTCGTGCCGGCAAATCCAGCCTCGAAGACGAACCACATGGCAGTCGTTCATAGTCCATTGAACCATGGAAGGGGTCAGTCGATACTGGTCCGCGCAAAACCACGCGAGATATGGTCGAGGATCTCGACGTCGATCGCACTAGAGTTGTTCGTCATTTGAACTAAATTGGGACGACCAAGAAGATAAATTGACCGAAAGTAAGAAAAATCGTTGTTTCGAGATATTGTCGGCCCATCTTTTACGCAATGCCAATGATCCCGTTTTTCGAACAGATTGTGACTTGCGATGAGAAGAGGATACTTTATGATAAAGGCGACGCTTGCCTAGTAGCTGAACCGAAAAGAAGCTCCCCATCATCATCCAGAACCGGAAAACTTGACGAAAATCGCGCTTAGACATCTAAAAATAAAGACCAAATTATATTTTTAAAAAGTGACTTGAATTAAATTCAAACTATATATCTAAAAAGCGCATATAATAAGTTTTCCAACAATGCATAATACCTTATAAAAAGCGTTAGTTCTTTAAAAAGTAGTGTTGAGACCAATACAACAAAGAACCTGCATTTCCCTTGCACCAATCTAATACTTGGAACAGATGATCTCGGGCTTCATCTACGGGCCAGGCGTTGGAACCAATCCCTTCGCCTTATCGGAAAAGTCGGCTAAACTCTCCCTGGTATATACACGGAACTGAAGAAAAGATGCATTTCTTTCAACGCTAGACTCACCATTTGGCGAGTACGGTTTATGATGAATGCCTCGTGAGGGATGCCTCCCCCTTATACCCATGGATTTAACCGTTGATGAATCCGTGTACAACCAGCATCTCCCAGAAGCAAAAGTGACACACAGCGAGAGAGTAAGAGATGAAGCCTCAGTGATGCAGTCGCTGCAAGCTGGCTCGAGAAGCGCCGAGATGCAAATTCAAACCCAGCAGACGCTTCCTGTTTTGCAGCTCACCTCAGCTTCATTGTGGTTGCAGCAGCCTCCGCATGTTTGATTTTGAGTGCGACGTCGACTTCTTCGGAAAAAAGCAACAAGAAAAGACAAATCCACCTTCCTAAAACCAGGGATTTGACGGATTAGCGTCTTGTCTGGGATGTTGTTTAATTCTTGAGAATTTAAATTTGATAGTTTATTTTAATTTCCTTGAAAATTAGATTCCTCAAAAAAGAAATAGAAAATACTATGATTCGCTTTTATTTATACAGCCAGCTCATTGGATTCATAATCTCTCGGTGTTCTTTTCAACCTTCGTTCCTTAGAAGAAATTGTCTGAAAAAGCATGAGTTTTTGAGAATGTGAAAGGGATGTCTGTGCTGATTTCTTTTCTGTGCATTTGAATCTGTAGTATGAGCACTCCTGGCTGATCGCCAGCTAAAGCTTCTGCTGCTTGCACATGGAGCCGACTTGTGTCGGGTTCCACACCCTGGCCAAAAATATCATTTTACTCATCCTTTAATGGATGTGGTTCAGAATTAACGAGAAGTACATATGAGGCGGGCTCCGTTGTTCTGTCTAGCTCGGCGCATGCTCACTTAGTTATAAAGTTACTCATGTTCATAATTGAAGAAATTGCTTTAAAAATGTCTGTTTTTCACTCATACCTTTCTAGCTCTATATTTACGGAGCAGCTCATTTGGGAATAGTTAGTCTAGTTGCAGGTTAGTTGTTCATTAGTTTAGTTTAGTTAGTTGCTTTTTGGGTTTAGTTGCTTAGTTAGGACAGGTAAGAATGTCGCTGACGTCCGAGAAACTGATATTAGTTTTCTTGGTTCTGCTTTTATTTATTTTCCTTTCTATGCACGGCTTCATCCTCCTTTTCTTCATATCGTAGAGTGCGTTCTCTTGGATGTATAATAAATGAGTAAATAATTATGGAAGGTTGGAACACTAGCGTTTCAACGGTAAATTGCAGTCTTTGTGAGCCACTGCCGCCTTTAAGGTGTCTTCCAATATCAAGCAGAAGCACAATATGTGGCGCACACCTTTTTCCATTTTATTGACCAACATCTCTTTCCCTCATTCCATCGCAGTAGTGCTTAGGAAGACGAATCTATCGGCTCTCTTATGTCCATTTCCCAGTCTGGAAATAGAACGTACGCGACGCAGGCCTAGGGGGCTTCTCGGTTTCAATCCGGCGCTTCTATCCGGTTAGGCAGGAAAGTAGGTCAATTGCTTGCTAATTCGGTCTTCCAGAAACTGCACAGGATAAACTCGCCTACGACGAGACGGTATTAAAATGAGATTCTTGTCGTGTAGCAAAGGCTTGATTCTTGTATTCTGATTCTCTGCATACTTAATGGTTATGTCAATCTGGTATTATCGAAGGCTAGCTTCACGCTAATTTTCGAAGCCTCTTAGACGTTTAGCTGCTTTCTTGCTCCTCGATGCCTGCTTCATTGGCTTCAGTAGTTCAGCTATGTGTAGCTGATTCAAGGCGTCCTAGGTGGAATTTTACGCACGTGGCAGCGCAGTCGGAGGACGTGCAGGCTGTTGCGTGCAGGATCGTGGTTCGGATTTTCCGCTCAAGCCAAGCAAGTAAGCCTTCCGCCTCGTGGTCGGTGAATTGGTACCAGATTTGTTTGTTTGTCTGTAAAGCTTAAAGCACTGAGTTGTTTTTCGGCTGACCACCGCAAGCCATGGCAAGGGCTGGATACACATTGCCTCTACAATACCCGTGGAAGTAGAATGCGTGGCACATTTCGAAAGGAAATGGTTAACGCCGTTCTTTATCCATATGCTTCATCCTAAAATGGAACTTGAATCTGCCAGAAAGGTACGGGCTCGAAAACGGTCCAGGAGCGCGGAGCTGTTGGAGGGAAGTTCGCCGAGTCGCAAGGCGTTTGAGGGCTTATTACCGCGAAACCCGAGCCGCCGGAAATCACACAACGCTCGGCCTCGCGCCAACGCACTCAGCCGAACACGAGCGACTGCGAAAAGCTGGCGGTAGGCAAACAACAACAGCGACGACGACGACGACTTCTGGCTCCCGTGCAGCGCGTGCAGGGCGTGTGAAACAGCGGACGAGTTCGAGAGAGGAACGGCTCGATTCTAGGGACACGTGCACGGTGTCCCAAAAAATCTCCCGACTGTTTGGATAGCCATAACATTTTCGCACCAATCCTAGTCGTAGGGGCACAGCTAGAAGAGTGAAACAAAAGCAAACAAGTGGCCTATTGCGGCTTGGGAATTCCGAAGAAAGATCTCCTCGTAGGATCGTTCTGTGTATTGTCCTTTTTACATTAATGTCCTTCCATTTTTCCCGACGATGTTAAGCGGACATAGGAAAGCGCCCTCACTAGGGTAGATCCTGTTTTTCTCCCTTTAGTTACAATGGAATTCTACAGCTTAGTTCCAAGTTCAAACAGGAAGAGGGAATAATCTTCTGATCTGTTAAATGTTTAGATCGCGGTACGAACTTGTCATATGTGTCAAATGCCTACTTTATTGATAGTGTAGGCATACAGATCTGCACCGAAAAGTACACGTTTTTTCGCATACGAGGAGCGGCTGGCCGTTATCCAGGAGCCGACCCCATTCGCCGATCTCTGTGAGCTCCATCCAAGAAGGTGCCAACCCGGAGCCTGTTTCATCAACGACTTACAGAGATTTTACAGAGAAGCTACAGCGGAAACTCCTGAAAAAAAACGCGGATTAACGCGACTTATCAAAAAGCGATATGGTGAAATGTTGGCGTTATCAGGAATTTCCGCTGTAATTTCTCTGTCAAATCTCTGTAAGTCGTTGACAAATCCGGCTACTGAAGATAGCTGATGATATGATCCCAGGGAGAGCCCCACTCATCCCATCACTGGTCACCTATGGTCACTCACCAACCTCTCGGCTGCCTTCAGTCGGATTGCCTTACTCCAGTTCGTCTCATTCTATCATTTGCTTCTGATGCTTCTTTAACTTGAAATGATCATTGGGCGGGTAATTTCCCCAACTTTTTTGTCTTTTCGTGGCTGTGAAGAAAAGGGTTACGCCAAAACGTCGGCCGAATAAAGAAGGATACTAATCCTGGCTCAACAGCTTTACACGAGATCCTACAGTAAATAAACAAAATGTCAAGATTCAGTGACAGTGGAACATGGAACAAACAGACAATTGTTTCATTGTGAAAAGATGGAGAGCATATCTCGAGAGTTTGCAAGAGCTCAAACTTTACACCACATTCAAAACCGCTATTCATACATCTAGACGGCAATGATGAGAGCGACGGCGTCCCTGGAAAGTATGAACAGGCCTTCAGTGGTGGCTCGCCAGAGACCGTTGGACACAATTCTCCGGCCTACGAATGATCCCACGTTCAGACACGCCAGTCCTTCACGGCCCTAAACCGCTATGATGGACAGTATCGTCCTTAAGTTCTGTCATTGAAACAGCAAGCTTCATTCACTGGTGATCCCTACCCATTCGTCGGCACCCATCGCTTTTCAATAACTCTACATTAAGGAGATGGAGAATGGAGAATGAGCTGCATTTTGAAGCATCTGCATGCGGTTCCTTCACATACAGCGACTTCGCAATATTGTTCTATGCAGCGCATTTTAAACTACGCTACGCGTAACATCCAAGGCGACTGAAAAAAAATTGGCGAAGACTTCAAACACAAGAACAAATACCGGCAGTTGATGTAGTCGATGTGAATTGATACAGTATTTTTATGGCTTTGAAAATTTCGGAAAGAAGACTTACATTAACAATTGACAACAAGAGCACAACAAGCCGCATTCATTTCACTGTCTCTGAGTCAGGAAGGAAAAGGCCTTGACCACAAAATCATTACGAGAGACGAAAAAGTGGCCAAGCATAAATATCCTAGATGACGTAAGTATAGATGCCGGACTACCTGGAACTTGAACACAGAGGTTCAGTCGAAATGAAAACAATGTCCATCTCTGCATTTGGGTGAATCACAAAGGAGTGCTATACTGCGATTTCTGGAGTTTAGCTGGAATTTTCCTGCAGGAGATGCTTTATCACTAGCAACAGGTCCACGTGAAGGGGCAGATGAGAAGAACAGAGCTCATTTCTTCTTTTGGACTAATTTCTCTCAGTTCTCTAAGTTGTCGGCACTGTCTCTCTCCCCTTCCGTTTAAATTTAAGTTTTTTTGTATTTCTCAGCCTATTACTCTATTTTCTCCTTGTGTGTCTTATCAATGGCATTGGCTAGAATAAATGAAATGAAGTGAACGAAAAGCTTTCAATCACTCCCTCCAGAATAGAGTTCATCGGAGCATCGCATTCTCTGACGCAAGACAGACTGGCGGAGAAACCAGCCACTTGAGAATGTCTCTATGAGTGTGAATTGCAAAAAATTATAGAGGAACCAGGACCACAGGCTACGCCGGTAGGGACTGGATCACTTCAGAATCGTTCTGCTTCGTTCGGCTGGGATCTTCTAGCAACGGGTTAGAGCGAGGAAACGTTCCGAAGCGACGGAAAATCTCGTTTAATGAGCTGTAGTGAGGTGGTATATTATGTGTATAGTTGCTATGCTGTTGTTATGTGTAGGCGTGTTCCCAGTAAATACTGAAATTCCATAAAAATCGGAATTAGTTGCCAAACTATTTAAGACAACGAAGTGGAGACAGTGAAGTCCTGCGTGATTGCAAACCAAAAGAGCGTGCCGTTTTGAAAGGAGCAGAGAAGAAGCTATTAAATTGAAAAGCGTGGGATAATTTTCCGACCTGCAATTCGCTTTTGAGTTTTTCATAGTACTTCAGCATCTTCTCAATGAAGTCCGCAAAAAGCACTGCCTACGCCTTTGCGAGTGGGCTATTACTGATGGCTCTTCCACCTATGCTAGTGAACTCACCAGTGTTAGAGAAGATATACCATTTTCAGTTGAAATTCAATATTTTCAAATCAGTTTCAACGTTTTTAGACCAAATTCAACGTTTTCCAAACTAATCTCAACGTTCTTCAAATCAAATTCAATGATTTCCGAGTCAAATTTTACGTCTTCTTTGCAAGTTGTGCGTTTCAGTATCTACTTCTTCTCAAAAAATTCCAGCATGTCAAAAAAGGCTATCCAACGATATTTAGAACTATTTCGCATTCTCTACTATTAAAACTTTTAGAAAATTAGAGCTATTTTTAAGGAAGACGTTTAGAATTGAAGGCTATCCAACATAAAAAGGAAGAAAATTAGATTAGAGGTTCTAGTAGAATTAATTTTTAAGGAAGAAAATTAGACCTGGAGGCTATTCAAAGAAAATTAAAACTATTTTGCCTTCTCTACTATTATTAGAAGTATAAAAATTAGGACGATTTTTAAGGAAAAAATAGAACAATTTCGCCTTTTCGTTTGTACAAGTTGATAATGCTTGTGCAGTGTTCTCATTGACACAAGCAATCTGAGCAGCTTCGTGTGTGGTCCTTCCGTTGACGAACACAGCCTAACCAAGATCTCCTCCTGATGCCGAGCCACTTGACTGTATGAACCGCGTCGCTGGCTTTGTTGAATATCTTGCTGATCATTGCAGATGTTGCCTGCAGACATGGCAAATCGTCCAATGACAAGAAAAAGTGGAGAGGCTCGTTTATATGATGCGGGAGAAGATTCCAGTAGAACGTTGAATTTCTTTTGAAAAACGTTAAGTTTGATCTGAAAAACGTCGAATATGATCTGAAAAACCTTGAATTTGATTTGAAAAACGTCGAATTTGCTTTGAAAAACGTTGAATTTGACTTGAAAAACGTTGAATTTTATCTGAAATCCGTAAAAAAAACACCTACTCGATCACTGTTAGCGACCACAAGTAGCGGTATAGGTGTATTGTGTGGTAATACTATGTAATCGACTGTGTGACGTACTACTACGAGGTTGGTTGAGGTCGACTATTATTATATTATCTACCGGTTGTCCTTCAATAGCCGGTTCAAACATTAGGCCAATGGCCACACATGCTTTGCGGTGTTCATCAAAGCTGCGATATATCGCAGACACCCAACATTTCCTATCATAACATCTATGATACTGTTCACCGAACGCCCACATGATCCCCGGATGAGCCATGCGGCGACATGGACGAATAATCGGCTAGGAAAGTCCGAAGTTGCAAGGAAATGTATACAAATGACGTGTGTAGTGCAGAAAACCGGGGACCACGATCACTACTTTTAGTTAGTGGACGCTGTGTATCAGGTGTTCAAGAGAATTTGCACGATGGTATAATGTAGCTTAGGTGACACTGAGCTCATAGATATAGGTAACAAACGGGGATAGGTAAAGGCATCGCAGCACTGCGACAAATCGGAGAAGCACCCTCAGTGTTATTATAGCTCGCATTCTGACTAGTTACATCATCCGTTTCTTGACCTAAGCTCAGATAGCTCTACCTGCGAATAGGAAATTAAGCGAAGAGAAGTCGAACATGTTTTGGTGAAAAGGTCTGCTCTGAAAATTGAGAGGAATACGACCACATTCAGTCGGGATAAATCACATTTGCATCGCATAGGCTTTTCAATGCCGATCGGTATAGTATGTCTGTGAGCAGCGCATCTGAGGTAAGGAAATCTGACAAGAATCCTGTTTCATGAGTAAGGATTCGGGAGGGCGTTAGAAGCATGAAAGGATGACAACATCTGAACTACATCAAGAGGTCGATATGAGCTCCAAAAACTCTAGAAACGAAACGGTTGTTGCGAAAGTTCCTGCCATTTTTTGAATGTGCTTCTTTTCTCACTAACGCTACCTTATAGCAACCTATCATTCGTTCACACAAAGAGATCGGGGTATGTATAAAATTGCTATTATTGCTAGCTACTCACTCTCTTGTAACTCCTTCCAAAAAAAATGGAGCCTTCAAAGGAGTACATCCGAGGTCTCCTATTTTATGACTTCAAATTTGGTGAGCCAGCAGCCGTTTCCTGCCGTCGCATAAGTGGTGCATTTGGGGAGGGCAGAGTGCCGATCGCACTACACGAGAATGGTTCGCACGCTTTCGCAAGGTGGATTAACCTTCAAGATTCGTTTAAGTCAAAACGTGAATCCGATGTCGACAACGACGGATTGCGACAGCTGGTGGAATCGGACCCACAGCGGACTACTTGCGAACTTGCGCAGGACTTGGGTGTGCACTATGCATCGCCAGGCACCTACATCAATTGGATAAGGTGTGCAAGTTGGCAAAGTGGGTTCCCCATGACCTCACCGTAAGCGACCGCCAGCGACCTGTTGAGGTGGCCACTGAGTTGCTCTCCTACAAGCGCACAGATAGTTGACTGAAGTCCGTCATCACAGGAGATAAGAAGTTGTGCCTGTAAGTCAACATCAAGAGGAGTTGACACTGGGTTGACAAGGGTGAGTAGCTGCTGAGCCACAGCCGAAGGAGGGTCTTCACACCGTCGGAAAACATGCTTTCTGTTTGGTGGGATACACAAAGGTGCCATCTAGTACGGGCTAATGGCCCGTAACGAATCTCTAACAGGGGACTTTTACTGTCAGCAGCTGGATAGACTGGCCGCCATCGCAGAAAAGCGTACGAATCATGGCACAATCCGATTCTTGCACGACAATGCTCGACCACACATTGCAAAAATGATCCGCCAAAAGCTTCTCGACCTTGGATGGGAAGTGGTGCCTCACCCACCATACAGCCCAGATATTGCACCAACAGACTACCACCTTTTCCTGTCTCTCTTCAATGCCATGCAAGGAAAATCGTTCGGTAACGAGGACGACATGGAACGCTGGCTGGCTGGCTTTTCGAATCAAAACCAAAAAGTTCTACAGAGACGGGATCGGAGGTCTGTCTGAAAGGTGGAGAAGAGTGATAGGACACTTCGGTTACTTCGTTTCTTGACGTGTTTCGCTTTTTTGTAAAACTAAAAAATATGGTGTCTTGAAAATGGCGAGAACTTCTGCAACAACCTATACTTGCAAAAGAAAACGTCGAACCTCAAAGCAGAGCGTTGAAATTAGTTTTCCCTAAGCCATAAGCCGTTGTTTTCAAGCATTTATGTAATTGTAGATTGATGTTGTTGTCTTGTTGAGGACATCTAGGTAACGTTCACCCTTCACTCCCTCCGTTTAACCGCAGGCACCTTAGAAACTACAAAACGGCAAATTTTGTACTAATTCCTCTCTTTCTCAAATAAACTGGCTCCAAATAAGCAGCCTCTGCCTCCCTGTCGAAGACTTATACTCCTACTATGTGCATACGGCTCAAGGGCGTAACTCCAACCGCAACGTCTCGGCGCAGAAACGCGGACGTGTGGCCGGTAACGCATGTTAGCAATTTTGCCAGTGGCTACTACTCCATCAAACACCTTGGTTACCCTTGCATGTTCAACCCCCTCCTAGTGCCACCACAGGGAGCCTCAAATAAGGTAAAAAAGACGAACTCCCTCGGTGGAGGCGCTTGCAAGAAAATGGAAACAGTGAAATGCCGCTGCTTCTGCTTGTAGAATGGAGAAGTACGAAGGCTCTTAGTGTTTGCTAAGAAGGGTGTTTGCCAATGTCATTACACCTGAACTATGGCAAATGAGTTGGAGAAAGGTGACGGTCAAGTGTAGAACAAAGTTAGAGTTACGGAAAAAACTATCCCACGTATCAGAAATCCCTGAAAGCTTCAAACTCTTGATAACAAGGCCAATTGTTCAAAGAAAAACGATTGAAAATTTTGGGAACTTACAAGCTTTCGAAACTTTTACTTAATAATTCCGGCCCAGTTTTTGTTTCGAATTTTCCTCATCGTGTCCTTGACCGTTTCACTTTAATCATTTGAAATAGATTGAGTCTCATTCCACCCGCACTTTGTTAGCAAACGCCCCCACTTCAAGGAGGAATCTTCAGGAAGGCCTATTACTCGTAAGTTCACGCGCGCTAGACATGCATGGAGATATAACAGCTCACCTCGCTAGGATTCTATGCACTCTCATTTGCTACTGGTTAACAATACACTAGTACGATCGAGGTACGCATGGAATTGGGCATAGAAATTCCTACTAAGCGACATCAGACGTGCCTCACCCAACTACCTTCCTTCTTCTACCCGAAAAATGTGGTCGACAGTCGCCGGCACACACTTTCGCTCTTTCGCGTGAGTCACTAGCCGTCCCTGTCGGAAGCAGTCGGACCACGACAACTCGCCCAATTTCGTCGCGCATCGTGCGCGACACCAGAGGGGCTTCGCGCGGCGTTGGAGTTATGTCTGCCCACCTGTGCATATATGTCGGAGTTTGGTTGAACAGTATATCCCTGCTTCACAGCAGGTGGAAAGCCTTGAAAAATATCCAAAGCAAATATGTCTCCTGAAATCCAAATGGACCTTTTGAGTTCAAAGCCCTCCATCCTAAAAGTACCATATTTTTCCAACCCCATGCTTCTTATAGGAGAGTAATTTGGCCTGCCCGAGAAATTCAATACGGTTTTTCTTCCTGCGCACTGTTTTCGACCACAAGCAGCCTCAGCGACCTTTCTTCTCTTATAAACGGGCTACTCTTTTAGTCTTTCTTTAGTTGTTTTAGATTTTAGTTGTAAAAAAATTGTTGTTGTTTTGCTGTCTTGCGTTCTTTTTTTCTTGCATTCCTTTACAATTCTCCTTAAATGCTGACCTGAACGTCTGACTTCACTCTATGTTCTTTATGATCTTTATGCTTATCTGTCTGCTCACTCTTATATGTTATAGTACCTCAGGTGTATGGATGATTTCATAGCTGGGTGTTACCGCTAATTTATTATCACAAGGAAGAAAAAGAAATCTTAAAAGGGTTGAAAAAGCTAGAAAGTATAATTAGGCACTAGTTAAAACTTCCGACTCCACCGACAAGACTTCGGTCGAAAAAAATTCTTCGCTGAAACTTTGTCTAGGGGGTTATTTGGGGTGCTGCTCACGAATCTGACATCCGTTTTACACGATTCGGTCGGAGACCACCCATATCGTTAACATGGGAGTTCAGGCAGCAGGGTCACCGACTTCGCTGAAACTTCGTCTAGGGGGTTATTCGGGGTGCTGATCATGAATCTGACATCCGTTTTTCATTTTACGCTAGGTAACGGGAGGCACGGGTGACTAAGGTAATGGTCATCGATTTTGCCCAAACTCCCGCGTAAAACGAAAAATGGATGTCAGATTCGTTATCAGCACCCCAAATAACCCCCTAGGCGAAGTTTGGGCAAAATCGATTATTATGACCTCGGCAGCGTTAGTTACCTTTAGCTACCATAACCTATCGTAATCGGTCGCAATTTTAAAAACGGATGTCAGTTTCGTGATCAGCACCCTAAATAACCCCCCTAGACGAAGTTTCAACGAAATCGGTGACCCTGACTAGACCACCCATGTTAACGGTATGGGCGGTCTTCGACCGAATCGTAAAAAACGGATATCAGATTCGTGATCAGTACCCAAAATAACCCTCGTAGACAAAGTTTCAGCGAAGAATTTTCTTCGACCAAAGTTTTGTCGGTGGAGTCGGAACTTTTAACTAGTGCCTATAATTATTATAATGCAAGTAAAAAAGATAACGCCTAGAAATCCCAGTTTTATTGTTAAACGTTCTTACTGATGCGCCCTCGCTTCCGCGCCTCCTCCTCTCAGCTGTCGCCTGGGGTACGTACTAGTTCAATGAGGTCCTTGGGATACAGGACCCGCCCCGGTATGGCTCTGCCAGTTGCATGCTGGGAGGGTCGTAGTTCTAGCGCTTCGACTGCAAATTTAGATTAATAACTTTTTATACCCAATTATTTATCGTCTATCTATTTTTGGCTATTTCTTGTTTTTCTTAATGACTTATATTTTCCTGCTGGATGAGCGATTCTTCCATCCGAAAAAGCACCATGCCAGTCGTCTCCTGTTCCCTTTTCCTAGTGGTTTTATTGATGTTTTCTAATTTTGTTATATAGCCAATCTTACGCGTGTTCTGTTCCCACTTAGCTGAATATTGTTATTGGCAAGCACAATAAGCATAAACATATAGAGCTGCGAATTCAGCCCGTATATTCAACCCTACCGAATAATGTAGACTGCTAGAGAAGCAGAAGAAGGGATCGAAGGTGATGACTCGACATGCTTTTGCAATGAGGCGCTGCAGCCAGCAATAAAGAGGGGAGGCTAGTCTCACAGGACGCTTAAGCAGAAAACGAGATCACCCGTGCCCCTCATATTCGGAGCCTTAAGTGCAGATGTTAGGTGCTCTTTTATTGCTTCGAAAGATGAATTCTGGTCTGAGAGAACGAACAAATCCAATTCTTTGCCACCCCACCACCTGGATTTATGTTATTGCTCGCCTAAAAACGAATTTCTCACTGATGCCGCGGAAAATTGCTCGATATGTATACATAGCGTCTTCTTTCGTTTTGGCGTAAACGAGACCTCGTTTGGGATTGGAAGACGCCAGTACCTTTGAAAAGACACCAAATGCAAATACTTCACTAATCCTATGAAATTTAATTCAGTCGATCCGTCCGTCATTCAGTCCAGGGATGGCTGAGGGTTGGCAGACAGAGTACACCGCACAATACGTGTAGACATGTATCAACGACGGTCTTGGTTTATTTACACGCGTTTAAGGTAACTTTGTGATTACGCTTATAAAGCAACACTGCTCGGAATGAATTCGACAGTGAGATGGAAACAACAACAAGAAACGAGCGCTTCGAAATAGCAGCAAGATGCGTCAGATTGACCCCTACCTTCAGGTTCTAATAGAGTAAATCATAAATGGGGAGATATACTAGCTAGGGAAGGGTTTCGACCTCCCATGGAACTTCAAGTTGAAACCAGGATTATTAGAAAGAGCTAGGGATGCTGATTGCGAATATGGGTGTCAAAATTGCAAAACGAAATTCCTGAGGGAGTTATGGCCTGCTGAAATCGGGGCGTCACCACAGGCTGGCTGTGCGACACACCTGGCACGAGAGCAGTGAGTCATCGGGGCTGCGTATGCGAGACTCCGCCAGCTGCGGCGGTGGAGCAGAGGTAGTGCGCCTGCTCGTCAGGTGCACGTCGCTCGTTCGCTCCCCAGTGCTGTATGAGTATTTGCAAATCGCAGTTTATCTTCGAAGTGGCCTTTTGTTCTGAATTATGACACGTGTTTGACTAAGTAGCCAGGAAAACTAGCATACACGTTTGTAGAAATGCTTGAAGGCGAAAAATTTCTATGGCGACATTTTCTTTTACTGTTTTGCACAAATCTAAATGATATATTGAATCACTAGAGGTGTTTCTACCTACATTGGGGTTCATAGAACAAAGCTAAAAAAAATGTGTGAAGCAAAAAGATAAGTAGAATGTGTAATGAGGAAGAACAAAATGTCGTTGATCTACTGTTTTTTCTTCACTCACTATGTCCTTTTCACAAGCAGAGGTGGTGTCCATTCTTCTCGCTGAATTTGAGGTGCGAGACGACAACGATACACCAACTCGTGAGGAGAAGAAGATCGCTAGAAGGTTCGCGATTCTACGTGACGGTGCTGTAGCTTCAGTTGATATCGAAACAGATGAAAATTTGGGGTTAGATGTGTGGTCCACTGATGACCAGTCCGATTGAGACTATTGCGATGACGAGGGCGAAGAAAACTCGAGCACCACCCATGAGAATGTTATCCACTTGGACACCAATAGTGGACACCAATATTCCTGCCGGGGCTGCGTCGCTGATTCAACCTCTAAACGTTTTTTTCTTCGGCCCGACGAAAATCGTTATGAAATGGGTCAGGTTGCTTGCCATGGCAAATGACGTGACGTGACCCAGAGAGACGACCTACTGAAGGTGAAAATGTCACCATAGCAGTTTTTTGCCTTCAAGCATTTTTACAAACGTGTATGGCGGCTTTTCCAGCTATTTAATCGAACACGTGTAATAATTCTCGCCAGGTGTGTCGCACAGCCAGCCTGTGGTGACGGTCCCGAATTCGGCAGGCCATAACTCGCTCAGGAATTTCATTTTGCAATTTGACGCCCATATTCGTAATCACATTCCTAGCTCTTTCTAATGATCCTGGTCTCAACTTGAAGTTCCATGGAAGGTTGAAACTCTCCCCTTGTAGAGAGTTCTTACAAGAAGCCTGGATTCAAGAGTCTGGGAACAATGGAGGCGAGGAGCGCGAAACAATGCCAGCACTTCAACTCTCTCAAGACTGCGGAGATGTTGAACATCTCGACCAGCTTGATTTATCTCTACGGCTTGAGGAAACAGTATTTTAAAGATTTATTTATTTTATTTTTATTTATTTGTGTTGAATCCATGTACACATGTGCGCGCTATGTATCGTGGAAAAAAGTCAACAACCATGAAGAAAGAACCAACATCACTTTGTCAAGAACGCAACAAAAAACAAGGAACGAACATGGCATTTTCTAGCTGGAAAGCCAATATTTGGGTCATCAGGACTGACGAGAACATCTTTACCGAAACTCTTTAGCGAGTGCTCTTCCTCATAGTTTCTCGATCCTGTCAACTTTTACTATGTCAGCGATCAAAACGTGCTATCCTCATCTGCAGTGTGACAAAGAAGCGGGTTTGTTACCAAGCCTCAGAGTCTGAAAGGTCAAGTGCAATCTGGGGGAGTGACTATTTCCTGCGAGGAGAAACGTCCGCGAGTTGAAATTCCTAAAGTCTTCGTTCCTCAATTTTTGGTCATGTTAACTGGAAGTTGGCCTGGCGAGAGGACATGCTCTTCGCGTTGCACTCTTTTTTACGCACATGATTTTGCTAAGAGTTGCGTGCTGCGACTGTCTCCTATGAAGCGGGTCTGATTGAATCTTCTCTTAATTACGACAGAGTCCTTGGCGTGTGTCGTCTATTATGTAGCTATTTCTTTGATATCTTCAGCAGCGAATAAGAGAGAATTTGCAAATGTTCTCATATTCATGGCTGAAGGGTTGGGTATGGCATTTCATGAACACCTCAGGTTTCTCATTAGGGACAAGCACCTTACCCAGTGCTCTTTCAAGACTAAAAAGAAGACAGGTGAGTTGAGGTAAACGAAGGCAAAGGCAGACGTTAGCCACGAATTCTGAGCTGCTCTGGCAGGGTGTGCCGACTGTGATAACGAAATTACGGGCAGAACGCTATAACTGAATCAGCCTCCGATTGGTTTCACTACGCCGATACACTACATGAAAATTTCTTGTTTTCTGTATGGTGCCTATTCATCCACTCAGCAAAGCCGCATGGGCCTTTTCAAGGGATTCAAGGGAGATCCTATCTTGAGTAGCGGGATCATTGAAGGACTCAACGATAATACTTCAGCGGGTGCAAAAGAATCGACTTATGTCTTCATACTGGCTAAGATAGGAGTACCCCACAAAGCAACGCTTTTGAGCCACGTGTAAATTGTATCATTTATCAGAAATGATCTCCTTTCATTCGAGATAGCCGTAACCGGAACTTGCTCGTCTTCCATGCACATCTCAAACTTGAGTACTTAAGCATTCTGTTCTCTTGAAGAACAAGCATCCATTGGAGTAAAACGACAATAGGTGTAGCATTAAATGGCTGATTTTCCCGTTTTTGCCCAATGTTTCTTATATATTGAAGATCCGGACGATAAATGATAAAGCGAAAACGGTACTCTTATGAAACGAATTCTCAGTGCTATTCTATGGTTTGCCAACGAAAAGAATAGAAAACTCAAAGGAATAAAATTACAAAAATGAAGAAGAAGCGTAATGTTCTCTCCATGTTTTAGTTTGATCGGAAAGTCCTGAAAGGCTTTCTCCAAAAGTCCTGAACTTCCGACTAACGATCGATGTCCATGGTCCAACGGATTCGAAGACAAACCTCGATCGGGGCGCCCCCAAGCAGGTATTCGGTGGCCACCACCCGGAGTCTAGTGGCAAGGCTCGGATGTACCCAATTAACAGTCATCAAACGCTTCCAATTCCTCGGTTACCGAAAATTTCTGATTCCATGGATCCCACATGCCATGACCGATAGCATGCGGTTCACCCGCGTATCCATCTGGCGGTCTCTTCTTCTCCTCCCGCCTCGCAAGGGATTTCTGGAACACCTGGCTACCAGAGATGAGAGATGGGTTTTCTGCTACTTCAACGCGCATAGTGCTGGTTGGCTCCTTCAAGGAGAAGAGGCGCCACCACAAACAAGTCGAACGTACACACCGCTGTCGTTTACGTCACTCAGCTCTAGAAAGCTGTCCGAGAAGCTGTTCCTGAAAAGCGGCCGAGACTGTCTCCAGTGCACTTTCCTCATGATAACTGCAAACCCCATTTAGCTAAAGCGACCCACCAAGAAAATCGAGGAGCTCCCTGGGATATCGTACCTCATAAGCCATATTTTCCTAATATAGCCCCTCAGAGTATAACTTGTTCCGCTCCCTTAGGCTTTCTTAGCTGAGAAAGGTTTCAGAAAGTTTGAAGACTTAAGCCGGGCGGTCGCCGACTTCCTCGACTCTCGCTTCCCCAGTACTGGGAAAAGGGGATTAAGCGAGCAGAATTAGTTGAACGTCGCATGGGCTAGCTGAAATACAGGTCGAAATTTGTCAACAAGTGCTATCGTGTTTCAACCTTTCTTTAGTGCATGGCGCATCGAAAGGCCTCAGAGCTGTCGTGCAGAGCTCATCATTCGAAAAAAAAAATTTATTTATTTCACGTGGTACTTCACGTAAAAAGAATACGACTCTAAAACACAGTGAGCATGATAAGCAGTTAAGTATTCAGAAGCATTCGGTCAGCACAACAGTGTAATCGATTAAAACAAGGAGGAGCTTCCTGCGAATGCCTGTCAGGAGGATTTTGCATTGCCTTATGAAGTTTGGAAACAATTTTCACTTAAAAGGTGCTCGTGCCTGCTCGATCTGTGAAAAAATGATATCTCATATTGCTATATCTTATATCGATACCACCTCTAGGAACGTGGACTTCCACTAGCTACCGCTATAGTTGGAATGAGATTTTAAATAAGTCTCGTTATAAGGGAGACCTACCACATATCATCCTATGTACCGCGATCAAACCGTACATCTTTCGACGGCAAACAAGAGAAAGATAGATGTAGGAATCTATTCCTTCCACTCCCGAAGGAATGCTGGTGTAGTCACATTCATATACTCTGATCCAGAGCTTTCTTGCAGAACTGTTTTGCACCGGTGGCAAGCGGGCGGTTTCCCTCTTAGTACTACAATTTAACAGTGTAGAAAAAATGTTGTAAGAATTAAGTAAAGCTTTATTTCAAAAATGTAGCGAAACTAGCTCAATTTTTATGAAGTCTGCTAAGCTGTGCTAGAAAAAGCTCACATTAAAAACTGGAGGGCTCCAGATATCTATGAGACCTCACAGGTGGCTAAACAAGTTAGTTTGAAGTTTAAGCTGATCAACTAGTTGCATGACGGAAATCGAACCAAGACAGAAGAATTTTCTTCGGTTAATGTCTACGGGACTGGGTGATTGAATGACAACTGAGTGCACGTCGCAGACCTAGACCAGGCAGTACGGGAACGGCGAGTATTTCCATAAGCTTCTTGTTGACCTTCATCGGCCAAGTAGTGTCAATCAGTTGCGTTTGAGTTTGACAGTTCAAAAGGTTTAGATTACGCCACGCATCAAACATCTATGTCACGTCGGGGAAGGTTTGACTGCAGAGCATTTTAGAGGATGGCAACATATTGGCGACCTTAACCTGGACCTTGACTGGGCTACTCTCTCACCAGCCTGGCACGAAAGATGACTACTTGTTGTCATTATTTGCTTTAGAATGCTGATGATCAGTGCACGAAAATGGCGAGGAAGAGCTGCGTAATAAACTCGATGTCGAGTTGTGGTAGGTTGGGGAGGAGGGGGGGGGGGGGGGGCGGGTGAGCGGAGTGCCGCAGAAGTTCTTGCCTTTGTGCGGGGATAGTGGTCTCTGATGGTGAGAAAGGGGCTTGGCAGCATCCTGCGGCTGTGAAGGCGGCGACTTTCCCATGCAATAGAATTCCATAGGCCGCTCATCAGAGCTTAATTCAGAGTGCGTTCTCCGCGTTGGGTTCCTCCCGTCGATCCGCAAAAAGTGCATTTAATATGCATCCAGACTCCCAGCGCGGGTTATAACGCTTAGGATGAGCCAGGGAACTGTATTAATTAGAAAATGAAGAAGCAAAATTGAAGACGGAGCAATGGAATGGGATGAATGGCACAGCCGTCGTGCATAGGTGAAGAGTTGAAGCCTTAGAGGCTTCTGCGGCAGAAGCACTCGATCCAGCAAATCTTTCAAAGAGACCCTTAAAGAGCAAGGGCGCGATGGTGCTAGAGACGATGGTCTGCTTCTCAACAGACTCAACGGACTCAGCAGACAGACCACTCAGCTGTCTTGGTCCGGTCCCGTGCGAAGGGTGCACTTCGTCCTCTACATACATTTACCGCCTTGCGGGCATCCCTGGCATGTCGATGTATTCCATGCCATCGCCGCACGCGGGTTACTGTGCGTACTACTGAGAACTTCAAAAGTACCTGAAGAAGGAATGTTACGGGCATTATCAGATTTTTCAATTCTGTTGCGGAGAAGGTAGAGCAATTAGAAGCTGTCACTATAACTATGGATACTAGGATGAAGACACTGAGAGGACATCTGACCAGGGTTACTGTACCAATGCAGATTATGCTTACTAATTCTAATTTCGAAGCTGTAGGACATTAACTGAGCTCAACTATCTATACAATTAAGTTTAATATACCATTGCCGCGTCAAATTGGACACTTTTTTCAGGTAAAGTTTTTTCTTCAAATAAACCGAAACAATCTTCTAGGCAAGGTGTCGTCTTGAAATCAAAGTGAACGTCTTCGAAATCAAAGGAAGCTTCCTCCACATTAAAATGGAGACTTTCTAAATGGTCACTATAATTTTTTGTATTCGAAAAATTTCGCACAATCCTCTTATAAAATTTCTAAAATTTACTTGCCCCATTAAATGAATACAGATGAGTGCTTGGCGAATTCTCTTTCTGCTCTACAAGATCTCCGCTTTGCCGCACTTCAAGTAAAGCAATCATTTCCGTTTTTATAATTTTTCTCAAAATTAAATTCTGAAATAAAATTTCGTATAGTGTGTTTATTTGCTAAGCAGGCGAATTAAAAATTTCATGAAAAGTCCAATTTTCACTGAGCAAAAATTTATTCTAACCTTTTTAGAGAGCCTCTAGTTCAACCTCACTTTGATTCCAATGACGTTGAATTTGGTTTCAAGTTTGTTTAGAACTGCATCCAATTTGATTTGAAAAACGTGCAGTTTGACGAGAAAATGAGACATATCGAGAAGGTAGAACTTTCTCATCCGATAAATTTTGTCCTGGACATACAGTGGCGTCCAAAATTTTGTGAACACATTTTTTTGTTATAACTTGCCTTAAAAAAGAACAAACAGAGTGAACTTTGGACATGTGATAGAAAATTAGATAGCATTAACGATTCTTTGATCTACGTTCGTTATTATATATTTTTGCAAGATGCAAGGTCAAAGGTTGCTAAAGCATTCAGTGTATTTGCCAATGCAATTTCTTATAAGCCTTGTTTAGTAGCGTCTTGATATACTGTGGTCTTTAGAAAATTCTCTGTTACGCCGAGAGGAAAGAATATCCTTTCTGAAGTACTAGGAGCCATTTTTCGGCTCCTTTAGAAGAAGGTGTCTTATTAACAGGTGCAGGACTGCTTTCAGAATGCGGAACTTTGACAGTTGCTGTATGTCAAGAGAATAAAGCAGTCCGGAGCAGCGGAAGACGACTCCAAAGTCAAGCAAGTTAGGTTGTGACGTGGCCTTATCAGTCACCAGAAGCGAACCCAATTGAACACCTTTAGGAACACTTTGCTAGAAGTTTAGCAGGTCTCATCGAAAACTTTGAACAATTAAGACCGAAATGGGAAGATATCGTACATCGGACACGACGTGATCAGCAAACTTCTAGAGTTCATTCCGAGTTTATGTGAAGCTGTTGTTAAAGCAAAAGGTTTACCAACTCGCTATTAGTAAGGACACATTGTTTCGGTGTATAATTTGTCCGACTTTGATAACAAAAAGGCTGCCGAAGCCGAATGTGGCAGATTTCCCGGTTTTTTCGTTTTTATGCTTAAAGTAAGTGATTACTTATGTAATAAATACAAATGTATATGTGGAACGAACCGGTATAAAACAGCAGTGATGATACGATATAAGAAGATTTGTTAATTGTCATAACATGTTCAAATTTCACATCTTTAAAGCTGATTTGAAGCAAGTTCTGGCGAAAAATGCGAGCGTTCACAAACTTTTAGACACCAGCGTATAAAATTTAAATGCAGCTTCTATAAGAGCTGTCTCGATATCTCTTTTTTTTCATCAATACGGTGGATTTTCTACAGTATCCACACATCGCATGAGAAAGGGGTGTTGCACTGAACAGCCTATATTTTCCTCCAGGAAGAGCATAATCCTTGCTGAAACAATTCAAATCAGTTTCTTTAAGCCTCAATTGGCTGGCATCGAGGTTGTAAGCTGTCACAATGATGTTTTGTTGCGATCAAAACTTCTAGCGCCAGGCGGGACTCGAACCCGCACCTCCCTCTGACCGGGCGGGAATGCTCTACGCCATTACACCACCGGCGCCGTTTGATCGAACGCAACATCCACACCTCGTGGGACCGATCAGCACCCACCCGTATCCGGGATGAGCTGGCCGCTGATATCAGCATGGGACCAGTTAAGCTGATGGTCTTGATAGAAACAATTCAAATCAGTTTCTTTAAGCCTCAATTGGCTGGCATCGAGGTTGTAAGCTGTCACAATGATGTTTTGTTGCGATCAAAACTTCTAGCGCCAGGCGGGACTCGAACCCGCACCTCCCTCTGACCGGGCGGGAATGCTCTACGCCATTACACCACCGGCGCCGTTTGATCGAACGCAACATCCACACCTCGTGGGACCGATCAGCACCCACCCGTATCCGGGATGAGCTGGCCGCTGATATCAGCATGGGACCAGTTAAGCTGATGGTCTTGATAGAAACAATTCAAATCAGTTTCTTTAAGCCTCAATTGGCTGGCATCGAGGTTGTAAGCTGTCACAATGATGTTTTGTTGCGATCAAAACTTCTAGCGCCAGGCGGGACTCGAACCCGCACCTCCCTCTGACCGGGCGGGAATGCTCTACGCCATTACACCACCGGCGCCGTTTGATCGAACGCAACCGCAAGAAACTGATTTGAATTGTTTCTATCAAGACCATCAGCTTAACTGGTCCCATGCTTATATCAGCGGCCAGCTCATCCCGGATACGGGTGGGTGCTGATCGGTCCCACGAGGTGTGGATGTTGCGTTCGATCAAACGGCGCCGGTGGTGTAATGGCGTAGAGCATTCCCGCCCGGTCAGAGGGAGGTGCGGGTTCGAGTCCCGCCTGGCGCTAGAAGTTTTGATCGCAACAAAACATCATTGTGACACCTTGCTGAAACGTTTTGCATGAAAAATCGGCATAACGTCACAACATCAATAAGGCTGAAGGAAGAGCCCTGTTCAGGATAAGCTGCCGAACATGAGAAATATACACGGTGGACTGTTCTCTTTAGAATCACGCCGAATGTCGGAATATCTATTTTGAAAGAAACAAAGGTTAATCAATTGATCATTCACAAGCCGTTAAATCACGTAACACAGATCGTGAGCGTATACTTGAGTACGCAGAATCACGCAACCTCACCATCGTGAACACGAAATTTTGAAAACGTGGCTCCCACCTCATCTCTTTATAGCAGGAACACTAACACGCAAATTGCTTTTGTCCTTGTGAGGAGTCGAGACCAAGGTCTAGTCACTGACGCGAAGATCGTGCTGTGCGAGACGGGCACCACGCAATCTGCACTACGAAAATCGCTTCTCTGAGCACTAGGCACTGAGCGTTGCGGTTCAACAACCCGTCTACTTAATCTTTGGCGACTAAAGGAGAATTATGCAGGTGTAACATCTCTCATTCGGTTGCTGACGGCCACGACCGTCGAAGAAACCTGGTGGGGTGCTACCGAAGCCATGCTAGATGCTGCCCGCTCCAAACTTGGTACTACAAAGCCAGGACGACGTAAGGTCGACAAGTAGATATGGTTGTGGACAACGAGGTTAATGAAAAGTCCGCGAGAAGAAGAGACTATTTCATGCATCACTCAGCGACAAGACAGCCGAAAAACGGCTCAGGAAGTGAAGAAATTGGTCAAGAGGGCAGTGCCCACTGCAAGAGCCACTCATTACGATGATGTCAACATGAAGCTTGAGTCGCGCGATCGTGAGCGATTTCTTTATCGACTCGCCAAGATCCGTTATCGCCAGACTGTGGATGTTGAAAAGTTCTTTGGCATCAAGGATGAGAACGGTCATCTACTCATGGAGCGCAAGATGATTTTGAATCGATGGCACATCTACTTCGAGGAAGTCTCTACGGTAGAGTTTGCCCATCCAGCCATTCCCTCTGCTTCTCTCGCCTAGGGTCCCATTCAGGAAATTACTGTTGAGGAGACAGAAGGTGGCGATGTCCGTTCCTCCTCGTGGTGCCACTGGAAACTGCTCGTTTGGTGAGCTAAGCTAAGCACGGGCACTCGAATGCTGCGACAGGCCCTTGTGACAGGCCGGCCTACGAAGATCCATGTCACATCACATGGTGTATGAATAGTCATGTTTCTCGAGATTGTGCTACGGCGTCCGCGGGAGCCGACGCGCACTCGCAAAGTCCGACGAGTGTGAGAAGTATGCGAGGGTCCCTGATGCGAGGACGGCATCGGGGGGCAACTGAGCTAGTCCGAAAGTCCCGTAACGTAAGCAGGACCCGCGTGGCAACGCTGAAAGTGGGTACGTTGACGGGCCGCTCGTGCGAGTTGGTTGAAGCATTGGAGCGAAGAAGAGTTGATTTCTGTGCGGTGCAGGAGACGAGGTGGTCCTGCCGCAAGTCAAGGGACATAGGACGTGGCTTCAAGGCCGTTCTATGTGGTAGTCCCAGGACCACCAGTGGTGTCCGAATAATCGTCTCCGAACGATTTCGTGACTCGATTATAAGCGTCGAGCGCTTTGACGATCGATTGATGAAGATCGTTGTCGCCGCTAAGGAGCGACTCTATCACTTCTTCTCTGCGTATGCTCCGCAGACTGGCTGCTCCGATCAAGCCAAGGATGAGTTTTGGAGCCTGATTGATGAGAAGACAGCAGAGGTACCTCCGAAAGATGTCAACATAGTCGCTGGTGACCTTAATGGGCACGTAGGAGCTACGAAGGACGGGTACAGCTGTCATGGTGGTTTCGGATACGGGTCACGTAACGCCGATGGTGAGCGTATTCTTGAGTATGTGGAATCTCATAATCTCACCATCGTGAACACCGTCTTCCGAAAACGCGACTCCCACCTCATCTCATACTATAGTGGGAGCTCCAAGTCTCAGATAGACTTTGTCCTTGTGAATGATCGCGACCGGAGCATTGTCACAGACGCGAAGATCGTGCCGTATGAGACGGTCGCCCCACAGCATCGACCGCTTATCTGCACCCTAAAGATCGCCCCTCCGAGACTGAAGCAGATCGAGCGAAGCGGTGCTGCAAGAATCAAGTGGTGGCGAATGAAAGAGAAGGAAGCAGCGGTGATTTCCCGCGTACGGTTACCAACAGTCACGACTGTCGACGAAACTTGGAAGAGAGCAACCGACGCGATATGCCAAGCTGCACAGTCGGAACTCGGCATTACGAAGCCTGGACGACGCAAAGTCGACAAGCAGACATGGCTGTGGACAGACGATGTGAAGGCAAAGGTTCGAGAGAAGAAGTCGCTGTATCATGTGTTTCTCGGCGATAAAACAGCCGACAACTGGCAGAAGTATCAGAAGGCGAAGAAGGCTGCAAAGAAAGCCGTGGCTGTTGCGAAAGCCACTCATTATAGTGATGTCAACGAGAAGCTCGCGTCACGCGATGGTGAGCGGTATTTGTACCGACTTGCTAAGACCCGCCATCGCCAAAGCGAGGATATCGAAAAGTTCTTTGGCATCAATGATGAGAGCGGCCATCTTCTGACAGACCGCAAAAAGGCGCTGAAGCGATGGCGTGATTACTTTGAGGAAATTTCCACTATGGAATTTCCTCATCCGGCCATCCCTTCTGCAGCTTCTGTACACGGTCCTGTTCACAAGATCACCGTGGAGGAAACAGAAGCGGCTCTGAAGAAGATGAAGCCCGGTAAGGCGACAGAACCGGATGATCTGGCAGCCGATGTTTGGAAGTCGAAGCTCTGGTATCCTGCTGAGTGGTAGGCTGAGTTCTTCAACCAGGTAGTAAAGGAGAGAAAAGTACCGGAGTGTTGGCACAACAGTACGACGATTCCGATTTGGAAGAAGAAGGGCAGTCCTGCAGACTGCACCAATTATCGTCCGATTCGCTTGCTTTCGCACAGCATGAAGATCTTCGAGCGAATCCTCGACAGACGAATTCGCGAAATCGTCAGGCTCTCCGACAACCAGTGCGGTTTCGTGTCTGGTTGTGGGACCATTGATGCTATACACGCCGCTCGACTCCTGGTGGAGAAGCATCGCGAGAAACAGAAGCCGGTGCATATAGCCTTCCTCGACTTGGAGAAGGCCTTCGACCGCGTACCGCGTGAGGTTATATGGTACGCCTTACGACAACACAACGTACCTGAGGAATTCATAGAGTGGGTGCGGATGCTCCACTCTTGTCCAAGGAGTCGAGTTCAAGCTGCAGCTGGAACCTCAATGGAGTTTCCCATCTCTGTTGGGATGCACCAAGGTTTTGCGCTTTCTCCACTCCTCTTTGTTGTCGTCATGGATGCCAGTACGCGAGATCTTCAGCAGCCTGTTCCATGGACGCTGCTTTATGCTGATGACGTGATGCTCGCTTGCGAAGATAAAGATGATCTCGAGCGGCAGGTGCAAGCCTGGTGCGACCGCTTGGCGAGGTTTGGACTCAAATTAAACGTCAACAAGACCGAGTACCTAACGACTGACGTAAACGAGTCCGGCTCCATTAAGATTGACGGCACTGAGCTTGCACGCACATCGGTTTTCAAGTACCTGGGGTCAGCAATAGCGTCTGACGGCAGTCTGATGGTTGAAGTGAACTCACGCGTGAGTGCAGCTTGGTCCAAGTGGCGTTCGCTAACTGGCGTGCTCTGCGATAGGAAGATGCCAGAGCACCTCAAGTCGAAGATCTACAGAGCAGTCATCCGGCCGGTAGCGATGTATGGCGCTGAGTGTTGGCCTGCGACCAAGGAAGTTGAAACGCGCCTCAGCGTCATGGAGACGAAGATGCTGCGCTGGATGGCTGGAGTCACGCGCCTGGACCGCATCAGAAATGATGCTATTCGGCAGAAGTTCGGTGTCGCGCTGATAGCGGACAAGATGCGCGAAGCTCGCTTGCGATGGTACGGCCACGTTCTGCGTGGGGAAGAAGACAGCGTCCGCAAGATAGGCCTTGAGTTGGAAGTGCCAGGAAAGCGGCCTAGAGGGCGCCCGAAGCAACGTTGGTCCGATACGTTACACGTGGACATGAAAGTAACTGGCGTCCACCCTGATGAAGCGCAGGATCGAGAAAGGTGGCGTCATGACACCAGAATGGCGGACCCCGCTACGAAGCGGGAAAAACGCTGAAGAAGAAGAAGAAAGAAGAGGAAGACTGTTGAGGAGACAGAAGCGACTTTAGAGAAGATGAAGCCAGGCAAGCCAACGAGCCCTGATGATCTGGCGGCCGATTTGTGGAAGTCGAAATTCTGGAACCCAGCTGAGTGACTGACGATGTTCCTCAACCATGTGGTTGTGAAGAAGGTACCTGATAGTTGGCAGATGAGTATGACGAATCCGATTTGGAAGAAGAAGGGCACTACAGCAGACTGCACAAGCTACCGTGCAATTCGTTTGCTTTCGCACAGTATGAAGATCTTTTAGCGAGTTGTTGATGGACGTGTTCGTGACTTCGTTCAGCTTTCTACCAACCAGTGTGACCTGGGTGTGGCACCACCGATGCCATGCACGCTGTTCGTCTACTTATAGAAGGTCACCGCGAAAAACAGAAAAAAACTGAAGTGTTTGCCTTTCTCGACTTGGAGAAGGTCTTCAATCGTGTTCCGCGTGAAGTGATATGGTACGCTTCAGGACAGCATGTTCCCGAGGAGCTTATTCAATGAGTACGGTTGCTCCTCTTGTCCGAGGAGTAGAGTGAAAGCGCCAGCAGGTACGTCGATGGGGTTCCCCATCTCTGTCGGAGTACATCAAGGGTCTGCGCTCTCCCAACTGCTCTTCATCGTCGCTACGGATGCCATATCACGTGATTTTCAGCAGCCAGTCCCTTGGACGTTGCTTTATGCTGATGATATAATGCTCACTTGCGAAGATAAGATTGAACTCCAGCAGCAGGTACAAGCTTGGTGCGATCGCTTGGGGAGACTTGGACTCAAAATGTGAAGAAGACCGAGTATATGACGACTGACGAAGATGAGTCCAGCTCCATTAAGGTAAATGGCATTGAGCTGCCACGTACTTCGGTATCAAGTACTTGGGATCAGCAATCGCGTCCGATGGCGGTTTACTCGTTGAATCCAACTCACGCGTGAATGCAGCGTGGTCCAAATGGCGCTCTCAGACGGGAGTGCTCTGCGACAAGCCAGAGCGCCTAAAGTCGAAGATCTACAGATCGTCGTCCGACCTGTAGCTACATTTTTACGGAGCTGAGTGCTGGCCCGTCACTAGAGAAATTGAAAGGCGCTCAGCGTAATGGAAACGAAGATGCTGTGGTGGAAGAGCGGAGTTACGCGTTTGAACTGAATGCGCAAGGACTCCATTTGGCAAAGGTTTGGTGTTACCTCGATAGTTGAGAAGCGAATCTCGTCTGAGATGGTAGGCCACATTCTTGCAAAATTTAACTCTTCGAAGGACTGGGTTTAACCTCGAGGTGCCCGGAAAGCGGCCACACGGGAGACCAAAGCAGCGCTGGTTTGATACGCTGCATCAAGACCTAAGGACGGCTAGGTTGCACCCTGATCAGGCATTTGATCGGGAAAAGTGGCGCCAACATTCCAGAAGAGGGGACCCCGCTACAAAGCGAGACAAACGCTGAAGAAGAAGAAGATTTATTAGCTGTTAACCAGTTCACTGGGAATGCGCCATGCATTCCACCTCTACCTGATAGTGTCGAAAAATTCAAAAAACGAGCATTGATGCAGTCAAAGTTTCTTATAAAAACAGAGTCTGATTTCTTATGCGTCATTCTTTGAATCTAAGCTTCATCTTTTCACCTAAGATTCGAATAGCTCTTGGAAATATGTAGGTTAACAACAGTTGCAGTAGGAAGAGCAGCGCCGTCCTAGAAACTACAAAGTCGTAATTAGTTTGGAGTTTACTTTAAATACAAGGAGTCTGGACTGAGATGAGGCGGCAGAGGGTGGAGGCAAATCACCGAGAAAAGGTTAGGATAGTATTGCAATAAAAGCGAAGCGAACATAAAATGCGGTGCAACTTTTCCATAAGACAGTCGATTGAGACTTTGAGCGATAGTACGTAGGTGCTGCATTCACTCCTATCATATGCCAGAATAGCCCAGTGAGAAATTGTCAAGAAACCCCAAAAGCATACGCATTAGCTGCTGTCTTTTCTGTTAAGAATTAGGATTTTGCAAAGTCGTCGACGACTTAACAATGGTTTGCAGAACATCAACGTTTCGAACAGGTGAAGCTCTACTTCCGTTAATGGTGTGATGCCACACTGTCGCAAGGTGGAACCCATTTCAGCATCAGTCCTATATGAGCGGGGAGACAACAACGTGGCTCCGGTCGATTTTGGAGCCAGCACAGCGGAAACTCGAGTAAAGCACGCCGAAATCTTATCAAAAATCCAAGAGCATTTGAACGCTGTGGAAAGTAGCGCTGACACGCCGACCGCATTCGAGGATGGTAAGCCGTCCTCAGCCAGCCGAAGTGCAGAGTACATGAGAGCGTGGCTCCCGAGAATGAAGCGGATCGCAAGTGTTCGCTCCAGTACTAGCTAGTGGGTGGAAGCATCTATTCGTTTGCGAAGGTCGTTAGACTTCGCTAGACTCCAAGTTTGAAAAATGCGAAAAAACGCCTTCATGCAAGCAGACTGTTTGTAGGGGATGAAGGAGACGGCCGGGATGCTCTTCTATTCGACATGTCTACTCTGTCTCTCTCCATTTTTGGGCAGAGGACAACGCCTCTTTATGTTCGAAACATAAGCTCCGCTGCAAGAACATGCTTTGACGAGAACTCGACAAATTGGGCATGATGTCATGGCATGGTGTTTGATGCGAAGAGCTCTTGACAAAGAAAGCTGCCAAAGATGCCTGGAGATTACTCAATGAGGATGAATAGCGTCAATGGTCAGCGTCAATCAATCTCATTGTAGGAAGCGCCTCACACTCTACTTCTGTGGGATGTTGTGTTTGGATTTTAAGACAGCGTCTCATCGTAGCCAACCGATGGAAGTCATTGCTTTACCAGGGTTGATATGACGATTGGCGCCTTATCGAACTGCGCTAATATGTTCTATCGAAAACTATAGCACAGCTAATGCACTCAGAATGCTCCATTACCCGCGGCGTAACAGTTTCCGGGTTCAATTCCCCTCCAACCAAGCAGGAAATCGCTTTGAAGTAGGAATTGTGGTTTGCGTTTCTTGGGAAAGGACAAAGCACTGATTTGGCAGTAGTTTGGCTCATGGGAGTCAAAGTGCAAGTGAAATAGCCAAACGCATTTAGAGTAGTTAAGCGGATGTGGAAAGCCCGGAGGATTCAGAGGCGGATCGTGAGTATGACCGACCATGGGTTTTGTTGTTCTGCAGGAAGTCCTATTGCAATCAAATCAGGACTTCTTATCAAATCCTCAGCACTCATCATTGATATTGGAATGAACCTCGCATCAGTTCAGCAGCCAATATATGTTGATATCAGCGGGTGGACATGAGATAGCGCAGATGGAGGAGGCACCGGGTGTGGTGCGCACCCGATTCCACGCTTGTCGCGTCTCGCGACCACGGCGCTCCCCTCCATCCTCCTGCGGGCGCGCGGCGCGTCTGCGAGCGGCCCCTCGCGCGGCCTGCCCCCGCCTCCGCTGGATTGATCCGCGGGCGGGGCGCGCGCACCGGAAACGGGTATATCCCGCTTCCCGCGCAAGCCGCGGGTTCCATTCGACGCCTGCATCGATCGCGAGCGGCCGCGCTCGCCTGCCAGCTCCACTTCAGCCGCCGGGTGTCTGGTCACCTCGTCGTCCCTGCATCGTTCGGCATCGACTGCCGGTTGGATGGGAGGCGACCCTTCCTAGAAGGGTCGCCAGGGCTGAGGGCGCGGAGTGCCTCGGCACAGTGAAGCGCCCGGCCCATCCTGGTCCCAATCTCCTTGCTCTGCCGGCTCTGATTTCATCATCTACGTGTCCGGACTATTCCGTTCCTACTATGTCGGCGTTGGTATTGAGATAAACCTATGACGGTGTGTATTGTGCAAGCGAGGGAATGCGGTGAGTCCGTTGCACAGTATATCTGGTATTGCTGTTGTTATTCATGTTATTGTTGTTGCTGGGTTGCCGGGGATAAAGCCCGTTAAGCCCCTCGCGGGGTCCGGGCAGGGGGGCAGACTCTGGCCCCCTGCCTGGACGTCGCGAGGGCAGTGTTGTGGGGACTCGGGCTGGCAACCCAAGGCTAGGGTAGTGTTTCCCCCACGGTTTTGGGCTGGCTGTGACCCTGGGGCTGAAGGGATGCAATTCAGTGGGGAGTGAAGGGATGGACCCGGGGAATCCCCACTACGGGAGTGGCACTTCAGGGCATGGGACCCTTCACCTCCCCGGGGCATCGGGCGTCGGCAGCCTCGGGTGCCCCATGGGGCAGGTTGGTGTCCCACGTGTACACGGCACAGCCGCTGCACTGGGGCCGCCGACTTGCAACAACGCTCTTGGTTGGATTTCCCGCCAGGACGAGCCAAACCTCCAATTACTACGGGAGGTACCAACTGGTCTGGGAAAGATCTGCTTGTCCATCGGGTGGCCAGCGCAGGACACTGTGCACGATTGGTCACAGAGCACAAACAGTAGAAGCGGGCGTATCCCAAACAGGTTAGTCAGCACCGTTCTTTATCCTTTTATTCTTCACCAGCGGTTAAGCTAGATGTTCTCGCTAGACGTCGGTGTTTAAAACTTACGGTTAGAGCGGCTGGTGAGGAGTTGCAGGCTGCCACAAGGATGATTCGTTGTGATCAAAACCTTAGCGCTAATCGAGACTCGGAGGGAGGATTGCATTCTGTGACAACGGACCAGCTTCTCCATGCAAGGACGAAACAGAATATTCATTATAAGCGAAAAGGAACCATGTAATGAACTATGCTATTCAGGATGCTGGAAATGAAATTGGGTGCTATCTACGAGCCATTTCTAGAGCATTCAAGTCACATATTTAGGAACAGCCCCTTGAATACAGTGACAAAGTGAGCCTTTTTATTTATCCTGTATCGCAATTGTATTTTCTTCACTATAAAATTTTCAATTTTTTTTGGTTACTATTGTATAGAAAAAAGAAAAAAACCTAAATTTCATCTTAAAAATGAGACTATAGGCCGGTGAAGTCTAACGATACTAAAGCTATTTCCGTGCATGGAGTTCATCTACAACAGGACAGGTTCAACGACTAGCTACAAATAAACCAACTGCAAAATCTGCATTTGAGTAGATTCGGCACGACAATTCCAGGAGCAGTCTTTATTGTTGCTAGAGAATTCCTCTAAGTTATGAAATTCAGCTACTATTTAGAACCACTATATCCTTCAGATGCACCCAGGGCTACCGTCAAAGTGTGGAATTGGTGCCAGAGTTATCCGTAAAGGACGAAACACTAACTTGACCATCCAAGCCATTGCACAGAACAAATACGCATTCAAGTGAATCCACGACATCCCGTGAAAACAGAATGCGTGACGTATCAATAAATAGGAATTGGCTACCGCCGTCCCCTTACTTTATCCCTTTGGTGACCATTCAAGAATTTCTGCTTTTTTCCATTCTATTCTTTTTCATTCTTATTTCCGAATAAAAAGTCCTTGCTCTGACCGCGAGATAACGAATTTCTATTTTCACTCACATTTCGCGAAATGAGTTCAAAAATTTGCCTTCGCCGAATCAAAGCCTTTGTTCACATCCTAATTCTACAATGGGGAAGCTCTTCAATGGACAACACTAAACATTATAATATTTCATAAAAAAACAACGTGAAAATTATAATATCTCCTTTCTTCACTGACGAGGCACCCACCGAGGAGCTGTTACATTGAATGTTCCGAAACGAGGTGGCGCAACGAACCGTTAGAGTTTGCTTTCATTATTATTTCTCAAAATTCTTCAAGTACATATATTATGAAATACGGGTTTAAGAGCAAAACCTCCGATTGATGCTCCTGAACGACGCCACGGGCAGCGTTTGGCTTGGCAAGGTGTTGTTAATGTGTCAGAATCTAGACCACGATGTTGCTTGGCCCTATCGAGGTTAATACAGGGTGAGTATTGACGCACTAAACATAAACGTTAGAAATAACAACACACTATAAAATTTAGCAAGTTTATATACAAAATGTCAACAATGATCTAGCGAACAGAATAGCATCACTTGTATTTTATATGGGCTTCCTTATTGCGAATGCAGGGGCGAAGACGCCGAGGAGAGACGTCGACGCAAGTAGCCCACGTCGATTTCGTTCCATGCTTTGACCAGATCATCCTTCACTGACTTCATACTTTTGTGGGAAATAGCGCAAGCCTTGTTCTCCGAAACTTCCCATACAGAGTAATTCAGCGGATTCAAATCCGGTCTATACAGAGGTCATTCCTCCGCCGAAAAGAAGTCCTTTAAGTTGGCGCGGCACCAGTCCTAAACAATCCTCGACTCTGCGCAGGAGTCTAATTCTACTGGAAGCCATACGGCTTACTCCCGAGGTGGGATTCGAGCCAAGGGACCAGTTGCTTCTTTAAGACATCAATACAGATAGTTCTGATTTATCTTCACTTCTGTATCCACGAAAACGGGAGACGCCTGTGATGAATGCACAAACCATGATACTGGCCGGATGCGCCTTCCTTGCAGCGAGCCTTCCGCCAGAATTAGCCCTTTGGAGGTCCTTGAAGAGTATGTAACACTTTCACAAGTTGAATGCACAAAAGTGTCAAGTCACTGAAGATCAAAGCATGGAACGAAATCAACGTGGACTACTTGCGGCGCACCGACGATGCCTTTCCTCGTCGTCTTCGCGCCTGCATTCGCAGCAAAGAAGCCCATATAAAATACAAGTGATGCTATTCTTTTCGCTAGATCATTGTTGACATTTTGAATATAAACTTGTTAAATTCCATAATGCGTTGTCATTTCTAACGCTTACGGTTAGTGCGTCAATACTTTTTACGCACCCTGTAAATAAGTTAAGGCGCGTGGTAGCGCAGTCGGTGGACGTGCCCGTACACTACTTTCCAGGTTCCTGGTTCGTATTTCTCGCCTATCCCAACCTAGCCTTCCATCCTACCGGAGTAGGCGAATAGGTACCAGGCCTGCCTAGGAAGGGTAAAACACTAGACTGATCATCAGCTGGCCACAGTGCAAGCTAAGTGCGCGTACAAATTGGCTCCATGTTATTCAGTGAGAGTAGGATGCGTAGCGAATGGGGGTTGACTAACGCCGAACATTGTCCATTATCCTTATCAAGGTAAACTAGAGCTGTTTAAGGCCTCCCTCCCGGCTAATGTCATTCAGTATCAACTTCATATGTGGAAGGCTCCTATCCTTGCAGTGTGTACGATCTACTGCACGCCATGGTTCTCTTCTATTTGGAGTCGTGAGACCATTTCTCTTCTCACAGTTTGTTGTCGCCTGTCTGACCTCATGTTTTCTATCTAATCATGTGCAGTATTTTGTCTCTACCACTCTCTGTCGTCTACTGCTACTGCTGACCCCTCCTTATAAAGGCCTTTTTCTACGCTGCGTTCATCCACACGCGTGCATCACACGTGTACCTTGCAACGGCACCCATATGCCACTTTTAATGCTGTTCTAGAGAGCGTTCAAGACATTGAGAAGTTGGTGCATAAGACAAGCCGTCGAGCATTATGCGAGGGACTTGAGCATTTCTCTGATTCCCTTTGAACAGGATTGTAAATAGCCGTGAACGTCCATTAACATGTTGGTCGAATTATTTGTGCAAGTCATGGACAAGATACAGCTTTTTTGTCGACCTAGGATTGCCGCAAGGATGATTTTGACAGGAACGAGAGCTAGGACAATTGTGGTCAAGTTGAAGAGCAAGGGTAGCGGCGTTAACGAATCCCTATGTGGGATTCGCCATGCATTGAACTTCTATAGGACATCGTTCCAGCATTTATCGCCTATCCATCTTTAAGTTAGTGTTTTACACCCCGAACGCATTTATTAGTAGTTCACCGACCTCGATGGGACGGAAAGATTGATACATAGGACTATGTGGAAACCGAACAAAGAACTTCGATACAGGGAGCGTACGACAGCAGACGTCTTCTCCTACTGCGCTGCTCTGTAAGATTCTCTGAACCGGGCAATTATTGTCACCTCTAATAAGAGACGATTCTGACCAGCTTTACCGTTCAGGTCGATAATAAGTGGGCTTTTGTAAAGAAGCGCATGCACAGAAGAAGCATATGCATAGCTGATGTGACAAAGAAAACGTTGGTACAGTAGGGCTATTTATAGAAGGGATCGAGTGACGAGCGCAGGGCATCACTTGTGGCTTCGGAGGCCCAAACGTTCAACAGAAGGTGAGGGCACTCGTTAACTTCGGTAAAATCGTATCGCAGAACTCTACCATCAGTCCTTTCGACCCTTTGATATTTATCTGGAGCTGTATATTCTGGGAATGGCTTAAAGATGCCTGGTGTGCACCCTGATCAAGCATGTGATCGAGAGAACTGGCGTCACCACACCAGAAGAGCGGACCCCGCCACCAAGCGGGACAGACGCTAATGAAAATGATTATGTATATTTTGGGAATGTCTAGATAGACGTTTTTTATTCCTCAGGTTTTTTTGCCCGTGTAAACAACTCTCAGTGTAATGGAGTGGCTGTCGAGATAGGGTGCGTGGCGTAAGGACATAGAAGGTGTCTAGCGTCAAGCGTTCTTGGTGGAGACAGCTGATTTCTCATCGCTGCATGCAAGCAGCAGCGTCTATTGTAGAGCAGAGCTCCGGCCAGTTCTTTCCGTGCAAGGACAGAAACAGGGGCATAATGAATGGGTAAAATGGATGCTGATTGAAGAGTTTCGCCTTGCGCGTAAAGAAGTGCAGAACGAATCGATTGTACATAGTCCTCGCTGCAAACAGACATCCAGAGAAAGGTTTCCTGGGATCGGCAAGTAGAAAACCATCCCAGTAAATGAAGTTGGGAATGGGTACTTCTAAGGAGCATGCATTTGAGAGATTGCAGGACGCAGCCGCGGCGTAACTAAAACTAGGATCGGGTTGCATTGAAGTAAATTAAAAATCTTTACCGCGTTTATTAATTAGATGGTCTGAGCGCACGGTAACGCAGGGCAGCGCGCTGCGCTATCGCGTGACCCAATTCCAGGTTCTTGGCTCGATTTTCTCTCACAGGCCATCCAACCCTTCAATCTTTCAGGAGTGAGTGACTTGGCACCTACTTGTATGGAAGGAGTGAAACACTGACTTAGCCATCGACTGGAAACCGCAAGGGTACTTGTCGCGAATATGAGCACCTTTCGGAAATGGGGGCGCGCCGTCCATTCAGAACGAATTAAAATGACATGCCATTCAATGGGGATGTGTAGGATCAGCATTCTGATTTGGCGGGTTGTTTTCGGCCGGTGCCCTGCTTCGTTATGGTTGGCTGGCGCGCTACCATATCCAAATGCTGACCATTTTTATTATTATTAATCATGGCACATTCCATGATTATTAATAATAATAATAAATAGGTCTGTTATCAGCAGCAGACCAATAAGAATTTGAAGTTTAATGGCTGATACTATTATTATTATTAATAATAACTATTATTATTATTCACATATATAACACTAATAACCAATTCTAAAGATTATTATTCGTATCATTCACATACATAACATTAATAACCAATTCTAAAGAATAAGGGACGGCGTTACTCAATCTATTTTGGGTGCGCCACGCTTTCTACTCTGGCGGCATGCCCTGGAGGCGACTTGACTGCGTATTCGGCCATACAATGATGTACGATTGCCAGCCGTCGAACATGCCAGCGCTTTCTCCTTACCAGTCTGGTACCAATCCACCGACTCTGGAGGAATGGAAGGCTTGGTTAGCCTGAGCGGCGGTAACCGCAGCCATGTTGGTGCTAAAAGGTACAAGGCGATCAGCACTGCAAATCCAGTAGAGAGGAGCCTTGAAGGGACTTCGGGCACCAATTTCATAGATCCGCCAGATGTGTATGTAGAGCAAATACGCATCTTATTAACCCACTGACAGAGCATCCAGCAGAAGCAGAATGTATGACGAATCCAATGACACATCTACCTTCAGCTTTTGTGCTTCACCTGTTACTGCGGAACACTAGTGACCAGAGGAGAACAAACTTTTTTCTACTAACCGCATGTGATGGCGACCGATATTGCCGTTTGGGTCAGAGCCTTGATCAAAGTAGAGACGTCCTAACTGACTTCCTGGTAATCGCGGCAAAAACAAAAGTGAGAGCGAGTTTTTGAATGCTCCCGAACGTTGCTCTGCGAGCACTGCAGGTGGCGCGGCGTCGAACGAAGGGGGGGGGGGGGGACTCGAGGATACACCACTTATCCGCTTATCGTACGCGTCGTCGAGGGCGGCAATAAATGGTATAGGTTTGGACCATTGTTGTCTCCCGCTTTTGGACGAGTTGTTCCGTCAGAGCATTGGAATTGGAGGTGTATGCTCGCACTTACCAGTTGGCGAAGATTCTGGAATCAGTCAAGGGTCGCATATGCCATCTTTAAGTTGGAAACCACTGTTTAAAAAGAACGCCGGACCGTGTTTAGCATTGAGAAGTCTGCCAAGGTATATTAACTTTAAGACGTGTAAAAAACACTTTTAGATCAAAAGTTTAACACTTTAAATTAAGTCAACATCTCTCTATTTATTTAAGTATAAATAAATTGAACAAGAAAATACAAACTCGAATAAAAAATACAAAACACTCTATCATAATAGCCAAAACACCAAATCATACACAACCTGCTTCCAAAAAAATTTTAAAACCTATACACAATATTACCCTAACTACATGACCTACCATAATACGAACAGTTGACCGAACAGTTAAAGCCAAAGAACGGGAAAATTCTCCTATAATTTCCACCAACAGCTTTTTAAAACTTTTCAAATAACTATCACCCCTTTTTATGTAAACAGAAAATTCCTCACCTGAAATGAAGGCCAATAAAGTTCTTATTCATGCTACTACAGCATAGACAAAAATAAATTCTATCACACCACAAGGACAAAAAAGTAAAGTAAAATAACCACCAAAACAACAAATTAGCAAAATAATAAAAGTAAAAATGGAGGTTGAGCTTAAAGGTAAGGTGCTGCTATAACTAAAAACCTAAACTATACCATTAAAAGCATTTTCACTCACTACAATAATCATGATCACTTCTTGAAGGGCTGTCAAATGCATGATTCTGATTGTTGAACATGGGCGCAACCTTGAGTGAGAGCTCCTCCGTACTTATTAGAAATACTTCCTAGTTTGGTTATATCAGTGCACTCTCAGCTGTTTGCTTCGGACAAAGCAAACCGCGGTGTCGACACTCGTGACACTACACGCTGTCGCCTTCAAGCTGTTATTAATGAAAACCGATGAAAACAGAAACGGAGACTCATTAAGTGTTAATGAACGGCTACAGTCCTACGCAGAGCGGCACGTGTTTAGAGCACCAGAGCTCCAGCGCAACGCAGGAAGCTCTAGTAGGACAGGGACCAGCCTCGAAAATGAGGCACGTTGAGTGGAACTATGAAATAGAATTGATGCCATTCTATACCGGGATCCAATTGTTAGAGATCTAACTATTTTGACGAATTAACGACACTTTCCGTTAAAATCTTGCCTAACGACTTGACAATTTTTTTACGGGTGATTTTGCGAATTACACAAGAGCGAAGATCCATCTACAAATGTGCTGTTCCCAATCTAGTCTCTAAAAAATATGAGCATTCTTTGAAAGGTGACAGTTTTGGTGCCAGTAAAAGCGCTTAACACGGAAGAGATTGTATGAAAGTGAAAGAAAGTAGAAATTTTCTGACATATGAGTAGAAATTTTCTGACATATGCGAAAGAGATTGCGCCGCTCACTCGTCTGAATTATTGCATTTTAGTCGATTGATTTGTTTCGTTTGAATACCTGTCATGAGAAGTCTCCATAAGTCTTCATAAGTCTTTTCGATTGATTTTTACTTTTTGAAAGTGAAAAAGTTAAAAACACACCACAGATTGCCCCAAAATGCAGAGAATCCTAAAACTACAGATACTGTTTGGGAGGTTCCAACATTGCTGCTAGTGAAGCGTTGATGACGTTGATGGTGTTGATGAACGCACAGATTAACGAGAATTCTGTGACGTGCTGATGGTCAAAACTGCGCCATGCACCCGTGTAAAACCTTTCATTTCAGATTGGGTTTGTTGTTCATGGGCTGAATGCTTGTTACAGTCTTGTTAATTGCCTAAATTAACCTGCGTAGTGCTTCTTTTAATGTTTAGAACTTGACTGTGACAGCAACTTTATGTGAACCCGTAACATCTCCGAAACCTTTACTAGCAGCACTGGTAGAGCGTTTCATATAAAGTGCATGCAAGGCATTTTCTGGTAGGAAATTACCATAAAATAGAGAACATTGTACAAAACAATCAATGTTCGGATAAAAGAGGGCGCTACTGAATTTACGAGAGGCCCTACACGTCGCAATGTGCTCCTCCCAAGCTCCACCATCCCTCTTCTGAACTTGCTCGAGAGCCCTCATATATATAGCTCTCATGAGGCAACCACTGGGAATTTCGGACATGTTCAGGAGAGGTGAGTTGAAATTGAAATGTACCACTTACACGTCAATTTAGACATTTTTGAAGTCCAACTAAGCACCTTCCAGACCGAAAAGGGCTTCAAGATTTTGCTAGTCACCCTGTGGACAGGTTACAAGAATTCTTCGATTTAAACAATTCATTTCGACTTTCCCTGAAAATTTGTAATTCTCTCATCCAAACAAATCTGAGCACAGTGGAATGTTGAGGATTTTTTTCAAGGAAAAAATATCTGTTCAAGCTTTAAGATAGTCGATTCCAAAGGGCGAAAAAGCAGCGTTCTTAGAATACTACAAAAAGATCGCTCCAAGCATTCGTCTGCGGTTTCCGTTTTTTGATAGTGTAAATGCTGTTTACTTTAGGATTCAAAGTGAACCTGTGTCTGTCTGTGTTTTTGTCAATTCTTTTCTGCTTTACCTTTAGCTAGTATGTGGCCTTTTTTTGTATTGCACCAAAAACTGCTGCTTCTTCGCACCTTGGAATCGCTGTGGGGACGTAAACAGAATTGTTGCTATCAATTAAACGATTGTCGCACCTAGATAAATGCATAGCGCGATCCCTTCTTAAAGCTAACTGGAAGATTGCTTGTTTTTTCATTTCATTTCATTTCATTTCATTTCATTTATTGCCAATAACCATACTCTGTAACCGGGTAAAAAAACAGAACACGCATAAGATTGGCTATGTAACCCATACATAAAGTATATAATAACCACTAAGAAATCGAACAAAAACGGATGGCAAGGAGCTTTCTCAGATAGGAGGGGCCACATGTTGGACGAAAGTAAAGTCAAGTAAAGTCACTGAGGAAGAGAAAGAAAAGAAAAAAATAAATAAGAGGTAGTCATTAAAAAGGTAGGCAATATATAATTTGACACAAAAAGTTAATTCCTGGATTCACTGAAATGCTGAACTCTCTGAACTGTCGCCGGAACGCTAGAACTACGACCCTCCCCGCACGCAACTGGCCGAGCCATACCGGGGCGGGTCCTGTATTTCAAGGACCTCATTGAACTAGCACGTACCCCAGGCGATGGCTGGGAGAGGAGGAGGCGTGGAGGCGAAACGAATCAATAGGAACGTTTGAATAGATTGAGATTTCAAAGGCTATCATTTATATTGTATTCTAATATAATAATTACTTGGTAACTTTTTTTTGAAGCCTATGAAATTTATGAAAATCTTTTGTGGTGTGATAGTCCTTTAGTGGCAACACCCAGCTAAGAAAGCATCCATACATCTGAGGCACTATAAATGCGTGACAGAGTGGGAGCAAGAGAAAAAAAATGATGTAGAGATTGTCAAGAAACACAGTGAATTAGACATTTAGGTAGCATTGAAACCAACTGTAAAGGGATGCCAGAAAAAATAACACAAGACAATAACAACGAACTATTGCAGCTAAAGGCATCTAAAGACATCTAAACAAAACACCTAGAAACAACTGCTGGAAGACTAAAAAAAGCTATAGCCCGTTAACAAGAACAAGAGAAGAAGGTCGCGGCTATTAATAGGCGAGACGGTGCGCAGTAAGTGCGCAGGAAGAGGAAGCCATATTGACTTGCTCTGAACTGCTTTGAAGGCCGCGTTACTTCTGTAAGAATATAGGATTGCCAAACATTTTATTTTGTTGAACAACTAAAAAAAATTAAGAGGACTTCCCTGCAATTTCGCCTGCCACAACCCAAAACTCTATGCATGGTACCACGGAGCAGCAAAACAGCAGATGTGAACATGACTGACATCAGGAAGGGAGTCGTAAGAAAAAAGTCTACCAATGCTGATATTACTTGACAAAAACGGCTAATTGAGCATCGAATATTTGATACTGGAACTATGAGTGCCAATTTTCGTTTTGTGCTAAGAATTTGGCCAGATGAATTTGGAACAGAGAAGATTTTTTCCACTGGAAAAAAGAAGAGTCTAGTCTGTTCCACAGTGGGACGACTCTACCAAGGAAACTTCCTTGAAAGGACCGAGTGTTGGTTTTATCTGGCCTGATTCGGTATGCATGACCACGAGTGGTACCGATAGCTTGGGATAATTCAAAGAGATCGGTCAATTTAATAGATATTTCTCTTGAGATAAATTTGTACATCAGGCCAAAATCAGCTACTACTCGTCGGTGTTCAAGAGTGGGGGCTCCTAACTTTTTAAGACGTTGCCCATAAGAAATTTTGATGTTTCCGATGCGAGCAAAACAACGGTACGTGAAACTTTTTTGGACACCTTCTATCAATTCAATATCTGATCGGCAATAGGGTGACCACACAGGTGAGCAATACTCAAGTATGGGACGAGCATACATAACGAAAAGTCGGAAGAGAACAGTATCACGGGTTTTGAACGCTCTTAGAATGAAATTTGCAATCGAATTTGCTCGGGAAACAATGCGGTCAATATGACATTTAAAGTTCAATTCGTCTGAATAGTAAACTCCAAGATCGCGTACTTCATGAATGATCGCTAAGGGATTCCCATCAATTTTAAAGGTGTAGGATGGATGGTTTTTTCCAATCAACATAACTGCCGTTTCTTGTATCGAGATGTCGAGTTCCCATATTGAGGCCCACCTAACTAATGTGTCAATAGATTCTTGAAGTCTGTCACAATTATTAATAGTGAAAACTTTGGCGTCATCAGCAAACAAGCTGCAGGAACAGCCGTCAGGTAGCGCATCAAAAATGTCATTTATATACAACAAAAAAAAGTAGAGGGCCGAGACAGGTTCCTTGAGGAACCCCACTCGGCGTGATATAAGACTGGGACTTGCAATTATTTACGACGACCATTTGGACTCGATCAGCTAGAAAAGCTTTTAGAAATTTGTGGAGTTGGAGTTTTTGCACTAAAATATAATCGCCATTTTACAGCTAAAAGCAAATTTCGAATTTTATGACTGTTCAGGGGCGTGTGTAGCGCAGTAGGAGGAGATGAAGATGCCTGCTGTCGCGTGCACCCGATACTGGGTTCCTGGTTTGGATTTCTCGCCCAGAATATCCCCCCAAGGTGAGTGGATTGGTATTAAGCTTGTCTGGGAAGGATAAAGCGCTTGTTCACCGACTGGCCACTTCAAGTCATTGTATGGCCATATACAGATTCGTGTCGCCTCCACGATATCCCGCAAAAGTAGAATGCATGGCGCATCCCGAAAAGAATTGAACGACGTCGTCCTTTATCATTTTTATTATAAATGCTCAAACATTGGATTCACGTTTTGGTGCAAACGAATTACAAATTTTCAAAGAAAGTCACAGATAATCGCTCAAAGCAAAAGATTTTCTTGACTTTTCGTCAAGTTTCGATTGCAGGACGATTGTTTTTATTAGGAAGCTCAGCTAATTTTCAAAAGTGGGCAGTTTCCTTAAAAAGTATCCAGTCCAACCCGCACATAAAATATTAAACGCTTACACTCATCCATCCTATAAAACAATAGTGAGCAGCTGATTGTACTCTTTAACAAAATTTAATGACTTATCGGAAATTAAGCGATTTTTTTCATTAAAAATTTAACGCCCGGCGTTTAGTGCAAACCCATTTTCCGTACATGTTCTATGCGAAAAGATTAGTCAAACGCTTTGAAGACCAGACCCAATGGGGCACATGGTAGCGAAGGCTACTCCACCTCCCGTGCTCCAGATTGTTGTCGACCAAGGCAGAATTAGGAACGCGAGGCTTGATCAAGGCCTAAACACTCAGCGCGCGGCCTGAGATAGCTCACGTCGTTGTCGGCGTTGTGTTTCTGGTGCGACAACGCGTATCAAATGCGGTTATGGACGTTTTTAGATTGTTTACCCTCCGGCGGGCCAGACGGATGGACGAACAGACGAGTAAACTGCCAAAAAGGCGGCGAGCTGATGCAGTGCACACAAGGAACTAATAGAATGTAACCCTCGTGCTCGGAAAAACTCGGCCGTTGTGGGGTGCGCCGTGTAACAGGCATGTTTCTCCGGAAAACAACGCGCAGGAGAATGAAATGAAGCGAAGGTTCTTGTGGGTGTCAGACGGTGTGACAATCCTTGAGTCCGGGACAATGCTCTTTGAGCCTCTCCAGCGCAAGGGAGCTGCAGTCTACTATGTCAGGCGGCTGAGAAGTTAACGAATCTTTGCGGCGAATATATAAAGATGTAGGGGAAGAGCAACCCTATACATCATAGTCCTCCACTTTACACGCGTGTCCACAACGGCAGCGATCGCCAATTGTAGCTGCCGTACCCGCGACATCTGGTACCGCTGATACGCACCCTTCGGTATCGTTTCGCCAGCGTTAGCCAGGTAGCCACGCTGGCGAAACGCCAGTGTGAATTTAGAATGTACGCGGCGACGGGGAACTATTAAACAGACGATAACAAAGGACTGGAATCACCATTGTACTTATTATTGAGGCCCTCTTATGCCTGTATCAGAAGCATCTGCCGAGAACCTGGTGATGCAAGCCAAGAAGATCATGTTCGAAGTCATCGAAGTAAAGAAGACTAGATGCATCAAACGTAATTTATTAGGTTATAAGGAAAGTTTGCCACCACTCACTCTGGGGTTCCTTCAAATTTTTGGAAAGTGTTCTGGAACCTTAACCAAAAAAACCCTTAACCTTGAACCCCAACGAAGCATGTATAGGCTGTCTTATGACCTACATTTACCACTATTCGTCATATTCCGTTACGACCAAGGCAGAGAAAATCGATCTTGACTGTGAGCAAGTTCGACTGCTTCTGTTTTACAAGTTCAAAAAGCAAAGCAGCGCAGGAGTCGCGGTGGATAATGTGTGTGGATCGATGGCTGCCACCGCTGTCTCCTACGACACAGTGAAAGTATGGTTCCGGAAGTTCAAGAAAGGAGACTTTGCATGGAGGACCAACCAGGGTCTGGAAGGCCAGCTGCAGTGAATGAGGAGCGCCTTCTGGAGTTAGTTCAGTTCCCGTGAACTGGCAGAGGAACTCGAGTGCAGTTACATACACCAACCACTATATAGCTCAACACCTGCGTGGCCTTGGAAAAGTCATATAGATATGGTGCACGGATACTGCAGGAACTCAGCGCCCACCACTATAGGTGCTCCAGGATGCGTGCACGAACTTCTTCACTTTACGGCACAATTACCCTTGTCTCGAGAATCTGGCCACTGGCGACGAAGCGTGGGTAGTCTACGCTAACCAAATGCGAACGCTTTAGTGGCTCGGTCATGGCGAAGCAGGAATTCCCACACCAAGAGCCAAAGGAGCCATTCACTGGGAATGTCTACCTGCAAACTCTACTGTCACTAGCGATGTCTACTGCAGGCAGTTGGACCGCGTCGAAGCAGCTCTTGGTGGGAAACAAGACAAGATCTTCTTTCCCACCGTATTCACCGGACCTTGCTCCGTCGGAATATCATCTGTTTCTTTCGTTGTTGAACCATATGCAGAAAAACAATCTGACGATAGGGAGCAACTTGGAAAGTGCCTCGCTGAGTTTTTTTTTGGTCAAAACCTTAGCAATTCTATAGAAGCGAATTTACAAATTACCTGACAAATGGAACGAGAGGAATAAATTTGAAAAAATTGCACAAGTGGTGGGATAGTTCCTTTACAACCTAATACTAACAAAATTTAACAAAATTAGGGATGCCCACAAGGAGTATCAATCATTTTGACCTCCTGTAACTTTGTTGAGGAGCAGTGTATAGCGAGCGAGCAGTATTGATCGACTGTTCATTATCGATCGATTTTGTTGAATGCTCCCCAGAGTAGGACGTTTAAGGTCGGAATCACGCCAAAATGTTGGTCGATGGACAGGCAGCACAACAAGTAAACGATATAGAGCGCTTTTTCTGCACGCACCATTATGACCCTGCGAAATTGTCCTCTGTTAAGCCATTCCTGCTATGTCATTAACCATCTTAGTAGTTCCCTCAGGTGTTCAGTCCACTTGTTTACAGATGCTCGGCTGCTGGGAGGACTTCTTCAGGGAGAGGTGGTAGTCAGGAATTCAGCTTCTACTGCATGCTCCAGCAGCACGATCAGTATTTTCTACTGAGGATCGTCGTTGCCAAGCCCTTGCCATATTTTGGTCGCATATATTTATTTTTTATTTTGGTTTAGGGGAACCATCATTTCCCTTGGAAAGCGAGCCATTATAGTACAACTGTGGGAAGTTCCAGGAGTTTGTTACTAACAATGTTATGCTATATGCAGAATGGGCATTAGATGCGTTCGATTAATCAGCGCCTGTGGCGTAATGGGGTAGAGCATTCATGCGAGTTCGAGCTCGCGTGGTGCTAGAATTTTAATCGCAACAAAACATCGTTACGGTAGTTCACATCCTCAGCACCAGCCATTTGAGAATAAGAGAAAACACTTAGACCATTATATGGTTGAAAAGGCTACCATACATCTTCGTAGCAGGAATCGTTCCACTAATAATTACGGAAAGTCTTGCACGTCCGTTTGCAGCACTAGGGGAACAAGACTGGGTAGTGTGACATCAGAAAGTGATGGAAAGATCACGTCATTCATCGGCCTTCACCAAGAGTAGAGAAGAAGTCGAAATGGAAAATAATTAAAAAGAGCTAATCGATTTATTAAGAAGCTTGAATGCATACAGTCTCGCGGCATTCTCGACTTTCAGCAAAATTTGATTTGGCTAGTTGTGCTGAGATGTTCATGAGGTGCTAGCGCTACTGCACTTTAGTTATACTTGAGGCATTCCAGGCGGCTTAAGGAGAGGAATCCAAAGGGTAGCAGTACCGCCCCCAGATCCTACGTCAAGCAACGACAAGGTACTTATTGATACGAGTGCTATAATAGTAGGGGAACAGAAACTCGTTTATTGATAGTGCACACCAACAAAAGGAATTATCGGACTGACGTAGAGGAAAAGAGCCCCAGCCCCTCCCGTACACGCTGGCATCGGGAAAAGAACTGTTCCTTCGACCATGCGACAACAGGGGAGTAGGCGGTCCTCGTCAACACATACTTGGCCATGAACATCAACTCGTACGAGTCTCTGACCGGCTAAATCGGGCATCTGCGTATGAAGCGATGTGGCTCCGTGCCAGCTTTGACTGTGTTCGTCGGGTATGCGCCAACATCCGACTACGACGACGAAGAGGTCGAAGCCTTCTACGTGGAGCTGGAGAAGTTCTATAGGGAAGATCACACCTTCTGCGATGTGTTCGTCGGCGACTTCAACGCCAAGAACGGCCACGGAGGTCGCCGGAAGAATTCTACATCGTTGGAACTCACGGTTTGGAGTGGAATGAGCAAGATGAAACGCTGGGTTCATCATGTCGACCAAGAAAGGCTATCCATTGAAACTAACGCTTCCAAAGCATTTACTCCTTAAGGTGGACCCCGAAAATCTCAGTTCAGCAAAATCTTTGACCACAAGTGGTCCCTGACCGACGTGTTCATTGTTTCCAAGTACAAGACGAAAGTAAACCTGTGTGGATGCTACACCAAGTTCTGCGCATTGAGAAGGGAAAAGGAGCTTTTGAGGCGACCCCCAGCTGAAGTCTTTACGTTCGATCAAACAGCGCCGGTGGAGCTAACAAGGCGTAGAGCATTCCTACCCGGCTAGCAGGTGGTGCGGGTTTGAGAACACAACTGGTGTATAGGACCTGAAGCTGTGGCAGAACTCATTGTAATGTAGCTTTTTTTCCGTGCACACGCAGACGAATAAACGTTGTTGCTTAAAAAAAATAATTGTAGGAGGAGATGTCCGGAAGGCCGAAGACCTCGGTGTTCTGCTGGTGATATCCATAGGACGAGGAAGTTACGCTGATCATTAGCCTAGGCGCTAATTGAGCCAATTTCTCGAATGCAGAGTTCCTTGTTTTCGAGAGTCGTTCTACGGGTTTTTTCCCCCCGAGACCTATTCCTCCAGCTTCCAGTGCCTTCTGCAGAGAACACGGCTGTATATCCAGGCAACCTGGGGATTGGAGGAGAACGATGTGGTCAGCTACATCGATTATGCTACTTGGGAGCGCGTGCAGGCTTGCTACCTGACCACCTGGCATTGTATAGGAATACAGAGTCTGGTTGCACTGTTCCCTCTAACTCTAAGTTCTCTTTGTATATTGCAGAACTGCGCTTATGGTCGCGTCTACAACATGGGGATTTTTCAGATCCAAACCTTGTTGCAGAAAAAAGAGGTTACCTGCACATAGGCAAATTTTGAAATTTAACAAAAGTACAAGTCTGATGAATATTATAATACTTAATAATAATAATAATAATAATTAATATAATACTTATTTCAGACGATCCTCCTCTCATGACATCTGCTCGGTAATTCACTAGTAAAGTCGACGAAATGTTAGAAAAAATGCTTTTTAAGACAATCTTATAAGACCTTACGGTTCTAGTAGTTTGATCTGTTGTTCTTGCTCGAGGAAGTCTACAGCTGAGAACTCTATCGCACTCGTTCTTACGATTAGTTGTCAAGTTTGACGACGTCAACGAGTTTCCCATCTACGTGTTCTAGAACAGAACTCTACCTGTTTCATGGTCGAAATGACCTGAAATACAGGAGATCGCACAAGATGTGTACAATCGCCAGAAGTTTCGTGGAACAGACCATCTTACAGAATATTGTGGGGGAGTTTGGTAAGGGAAGATTCCAGTACTTGTCAATGCTTCCGTTACTTTAAACTTTGATGTTGATGAGGATGGAATACAAAGACGTATTTTGTAAAAAAAAATACTTCAGTGGGTTGCTTTCTTAAATGTGGAATGCGTTTGAGATCATGGATGTCTAAGGAGTATCATGTACATACTTTATCATGAGATGTTAAAGGTAACAGAAGTGTTGAGCGAGTGAACTCAATGTCATGCGGTGCCGAGAACTTGAAGGAGCAAACCTACACAACTAACTGGTCAGCGATAAACGGTAACTGCACGAGTTTGTGACAATTGTAACTCAGAAAAGAAATCGAGACCCAAAACATCTGCCACAGTAGGTCTAGAATCTGAACCATCTCGACAATAGCATTACATCTAGCTAAGCAACACACCCCATTACCCTTCGTCCACTTCGGTCAAGTCGATGCAAGAAAAAGGTAAGCCCCCTACAATTTCAGAGTCTCGAATTTTCTCTCTCATCCACGATTCGGTAGCGAAAAGTAGGTCGGGATTATTGAGATGGATGAACGAGTGCAGGTAGTCAATTTTGTTCATTAAACTTCGGACATTAAATAGAGAGCAGTTCAGAAAAGAAATTTCCATGCGAACCTGCAGGTTCCCCGACATACGTGGCTGAAGCTCAGCAGCCCGCACAAGTTGGCCCCTATACACAGCCCACTCCTTGGCTTGCTTGCCCTTGTTACGCTCTCGAGCTGCCTGCCGCCGTTCGAAGTCCCGCAATATGCAGCTGGATTAAACCCATTTCTCTTCTGCTCCTATTCATTGCTGTAGTTCAATATTCGTTTGATAATGCACAACAGCACTTGACTAAAGTGATATCTCTACGGCATACAATCAAATCGGACACACTGCAATCATGGAGCTACAAATGACACGAAGCAGAGGTCGGTGGAAACAATTCTTTATAGGTTGAGCCATATCCTACACTTCTAAGGCCTCTGTTATACTCCCGCGGGAGCATCCGCGGAACGTCCGCGGACCAATGTTGCACGGCGGAGGCGGGCGTGGCGAGGCGCGGCGATTGGCCAGGTGATGAGTCTCGGCGCGACTCCCGCCCTTCCGCGGATGCTCTCGCGGGAGTATAACTCAGGCCTAACAGTCGCTAATAGCAGTTTGTATACCTTTTGGTCTGCACATGACTTGAGATGATGTGTCTAGTTGGCCTCATAGAGGTACGGTAGAGGTTTAGCGACTCTGGAAGGATGGAAGTTAGGCATCTTTAAAACTATGTAACCAGTTCCCAAGCGAGGAAATGCCTCAACTAACCCTTCTGGATTTGAATGACTGTTGTGACGATCAGATAGTCCACCCACCACCGCGTTCAAACCTATGAGTCGTCTAATTTGCTATTCGTTATCCGGCCCAAAAATCGCTGGATAACGAGTACAACGAAACGGATAGACCAAAAGCCTCCGAAACCTGAATAATGGATGACGGATGACTGTTAATCCGCTCAGTCCTGATCAGTACATTTGACGCAGCTGGCAGAAACTGCCAGCACTAGCCCGAAGCCGTTCTTGGGCTGAATAAGAATTCTAAGTATCGACAGGACCTTTCAAAGCCGGCGAAATAAAACTTCTTTGTCAGCACATATAAAAAAGTATGACCTCTAGTCTACACTGTCTTCATAACACCACCATGCAGCAGTTGAATGTGTGGCCCTTCCCAGCAACTACTGATATTGACCGACAAATCTTCACCGTCTTAAAATTTCGACAGCGTCTCGAGCTTCTCGCTAGTTGGTAATTTGACAGACTGTTTCCCTCTTATTGGAAGCAGGCATTACTCCATATGGAGCGATCGATTTCGGCATCACTGTCAGCCGCTTCATATATTTTCTCTTCTACGAAAGGAGGATTAGCAACTGGAAAAAGCGCTTTGAACAGTAGAAAAAACGTTGAACGAAGCACGCCTAATATCTTTCAAAAAATTAAATACACAATCGAAACCAATGTTGTCATCATGTCATAGTTTCAAATTAACTGACATTGAGCGTGTTTTGTTCTATTTTCTTCCCACTATGTAATCAAACAATCTTCAAATCGATATTTTCTGAAGTTTTCGAAGGAAAACTCCATCCCATGAACTACTAATTTTGTGTATGTTTAATGTCAGTCAAACTTTAAGTACATCTGTATAAATGGCTGACAGCTGAAGGTTAGAAGCGTGATAACCGAACTTGGAGCTTGCGGTATTCAGCTGTTGCTTTCAGGAATTTTAGAAATGTCCCCACGTAACATGGAGCTATAAACGTAGGCAGAATTGCGGATTCTTAGATATTAGGCCGAAGTAGTGAGTTAAGGGCACCTATATAGTGCACTATCGTCAAGTGTAGAAATATTAAGTAAATGTTGGTTGCTATCGCAATACATCAGGTACACCTCGCGATACATCAGGTACACCACAGGAAAGAAGTATGTACTTGGTGCGTCTAAGGTTGAAATCTGATTTATAGTCTCTCACTAATGACAGAATCTTGACCAAATCCGAGCTGTGAGACGGACGGAAATGTGGATTGAGAAGAGGTTGAAATGGATGCAGAACGAACAACGAAATGTGGCGAACATCAATAAGAACGGAAGCATATTGGGAGTATTTCGCAAAAATGGCACCGGTGGAAAAGAGGGGAGCTATCATGAAGAAGGCTTGACAACAAACTAGTTAATGCGTGAACGAAATCAGAGAGCTAAGTTGGAAACGCTCATAGGAATCGAATGAAAACAATGGGAGTACAGTATAATAGAGCGATCGGGAAGATGAGGAAATATGAGCAATGAAAAAACTAGACTTGAAGAGGATGAAGGTAATCTAGGAATAAAGCGGAGAATTGAGATGGGACAGAAGAGACTTTTTAATTGGTAAGTTAAAAAGGAACAACTGCGTGCGTAATGGCCATAAAAGGAAAAGGAAAGTTAGAGGGGAGTGTACAAAATGGCGAGACGAGACAATCAAAAGCTCTTGTCTCTTTGCTTTCGCTCGTGCTGCCTGCTTGTCATTAAAATTGAGGGAGAATGTTGGAGGGTTGTTAAGTCGGAGCGGAGAAGACGTAAAAACAGTCATAACCTGAAAGGCAGAATTTCAAAGAAGGGCCCAACACTGTAAAAGGTCAACTGTGTGGGCTCTGACATCATCGGATATGTGCGTGTTGTGGTCCAGACAACCCCTCCTCTTCAAAGGAAGGAGTATTCTGGCAGTTCTGAAGCTATTTAATGATGGCGAGAGGATAATACCCGTTCGACATGCGAGGAGGTTCTTTTCTGTTGGCGGCACGAACCGATGGACAATTGCGCTCGCATTGGTCTCCTTTAGAAATGCAGTGTCTGGCTGGGATTGGGCACGAACTCTGAGGATCCTACCAAAAATGGTGGCGGACTCCGTTCCTTATTCATTGGGTTGCCAGTTGGAAGACATCTTTGTTTTCAATCCATTTAAAATCCCTAATGCTGAAAGCCAAATCCATGCGTCTCCGCCATCTACGCGAGTGGCCATTCATCCCACTAGTATAGATTTCTCTACCTCATCGGTTAATGAATTTCTGGGAGGTGACCTTTTCATTATCTCCCACATGAGGTTCATCGTATTTAAATGCTTTTAGATGCTTTCAGAGTGCATACATGTATGTAGACTAACTGAAAATTTTGAGATCTAACTTTAAAGTGATGGGACCTCCTTATACTGTGAATAATCGAACGTCGTCAATATTTTTGGGCCACCTTTGCGCAGTGAGCTTTCCTTGTGTGGTTCAAGGTGGAACTCCGTGACACATTAGACGCAAAAACAAAATCGGGTAAACCACCATATTCAAGCCAATATACACCATTTTCACGTTGAATTGGATACTTTTCAAATCAAATTGGACACTCGTCTAAGCTAGCTTTAAGACTTTTGAAATCAAAGTGAAATCGTCCAAATCAGAATGGCATGTTAAACTACAGATTCAATAAGATGGCTTATAAACTTTTATAGTTTATTTGCCCTAATAAGCGCGATAGTTTTATCCAATTTTTATTTTTGGAGTAAAACAAGAAATTAAAATTTGTCTTAAAGCACAGCAAAGAAGCAAGTGAGCATTTAGCGCATTAGAAGATCAAAGCACGAAATGAAATCGAAATGTTCGTCGCATTTTTTATTTGACTGGTAGTATTAATGGCACTTATATTGAACCATCAAATTGAGGGTACGCCTGTTCTTCACAGTTGTTCTTGTAATATCGTTGACAGGTGTAAAACTCCATGAAAACAGGGATTTCGCTATCAATCGAATAAAAATCGCTACTCTTGAAAGAAGGCATGGCGCAATCTCTTTTTACCCTGCATGTTTGCTTTTTAAAACAAGCTTCAAATAACTATTTTTTGCGTAGAAAACAAAAAATTTATAGAATTCCAAGCAATGTGTTCACCTATTGGGTAGATGAGGTAAAACTTCAAAATTACAAAAAATTTTCTTTGAACAAAAATTATTCTAACATTTTTGGAGAGCCTCTAGTTTAATATATACGAGGCTTTTTTCAATATAGAATAACTTGCTTTAATTTCAAAAGACTTAAGCTCGCTTAAAAGAGTGTCCAGTTTGGTTTGAAAGGTGTCCAGTTCGATGTGAAAATGGTATATCTACGCTCGAAGCAAGATTAGCGGCACAAATAGCAATTGCCCGAATCTGTTTACCTCTGTTGACAATGAGTGTGCAATTAGAGTTTCACGTGCAAGTTTCCGTAGTTTCTAGGTGACAGCGAACTCGCAGCAGTTGGCTTCGTATTGTTGTTAGCGTTTGTTCTACGTTGCTGCAGAAACATCGGATTGGAAGATACTGAATTTCCAGCACGTGGTCGAGAATCAAGGCATCACTATGCGAGTTCATGAGTGTTGGTCAAATTTTAACCGGATATGCACGCGGTAGCAGTCGATTTACGCCCTGTGAGCGTTTCCTGCAACAGTACTTATTTCGTAGGGCTCAAGAATCAGCGCTGTGGAGAAATTACTTTGGAAAAATCGGAAAGCGAAAAAAAGGAACGGAAGGATTCAACATAACGGGAACTCGGAATGCGAGGTACACAGACAGAAATAATGCTTATCTGCCAAATCTTCGAGGCGCCGTTGTAACCGGTGTAAGAAACTACTTATACATTTTACAAGCAATTTCAAAAGAGTTCCAACTGCTAAGCATCGCATGTAGGAGAGCAAGGCCCCAATCTAGTGGGCGATGGAGGTGGCAGTGCAGCTTTCTATTCCTTTTTTCTGTTCCAGTGCAACTATCCTCACGGGCTCGTCAGAAAGATAAATCCAAAACTTGGCTCCTGTCTGGAATGTGAAGTACTTCAGTAAACCTCACTTCTTCGTTTTTTTCACTTTTTGAGACTGCTCCCGTCTTCCAATACGCAAGAGCATTCCACACAGTCGCTACAATTCCGCGAAGCGATCCAGTTGGAACCTTTAGTTATGTCACTTTTGTTTGACAATAACTGACCACTTCAGTTTTATTACACGACTATGTTCGCCTAGATTAATTGAGTTGCCGTGGAAATAACCTGTAGATGTCATGGGAGCAAGAGAGGTGAGGAATGGTCGATCTGCAGGAAGTGATGAAGCTGGCGAGCCTGAGGAGCACTGAAGTGCTGTGAAGCACAAATCCAGTGACAGTACTGGGCAGAATGCAGAGCGCGTGGGGTAGCTCATTCGTAGGAGCTACTTGCTATTATATTACGTCTACCCCGAAGCAAGGTCCTTAGGTCGGATCCAGCACAAGCCGGCGATGCCTTTCTCCCCTCCATAGTCGGCAATTGGTAGGAGACTGGTCTGGGAAGGACAAGACACCTCCTTCATGATATCCAATAGAAATACGTACAACCCTGCGTCCGCAGAAGGGATTAATAAACGTAGTCCTTCTTCCTCTATCTTTAATCTTAAAGAGAGTAGCTCAAAGTTAAGATGGTTCCTCATTCACAATGGCGACTGCTTATGCTACTGAGCTTCAAAAAACCGCACAACAGCAGATGTGGCCCTAATGCAGGAGAGAAACGCTAAGCGTGCAAGGGCTAGGCACGACATTAGGCGTGTGCACCACTTGTTTTAAATAATCTTCAATGAAAATCATCTATCTCTTTGCTAGGCTTTCGATTTAAACAGGTAAATCACTCACTCCTGGAATGTTCATGAAGAACGGACAAGTTTCTGATGCCCCATTCTCCCTCAACGGAATGAACATCTCGGAATGCTCCAGCTACTGTATCTGGGTCGCGAAGTCAATATGGCCAACGACCTAGCTCCGGAACTGAGCAGGAGGAAACGAGCGGCTTGGGGAGCTTTCAAGATCGTCGAATAAGTCGTGAAGAAGACGAAGAACGTCCGACTCCGTGCCTACCTATTCGACTCTACCGTTCTTCCTGCCCTAACATACGCCTCAGAGACCTGGGCTATGCGAAAGCAGGATGAACACGCGATCAGCGTCGCGCAGCGTGGAATCGAGAGGACGATGCTCGGAGTGACACGACTCACGCAAGTGAGAGAAGGCCTCCGGAGTTCCGAGCTTCGCCGACGTTCGATGATCAGAGACGCTGTCGCATGGGCCAAGTGATACAGGTGATACATGCTATTAGGTTGTAACGAATTAAATGGCACTGGCTCGCGCCATTTTTTGGCGCGTCTTTACGCGTTTGATCAAGAACAAACCGTAACATGTGGCATATCATTAAGAAGCGCAAACTTTGCTCTACCGGTGAGTACCAAGTTTTCTATGTAAAAGTGGGAAAACTTTGAGTTTTATTGACTTTTTTGCAGATGGACAAAAGGGTAATCCGAGGCATTTACTTGTATGAATTCAAGCTGGACACTACAGCTAAGGAGGCGGACGAGAAGATCAACGCCGCATTCGGTCAAGGATGTTCCACAATTCGGACGGCGTATCGTTGGTATCAGAAGTTCCGGAATGGAGATGAGAGCTTGGAAAAACATGAAGGTCGTGGAAGGCATAGTGATGTTGATGAGGACAAGCTGAGAGATGTGGTAGAGGAGGATCCACACAAAGGTATGTACAATGGAGATGGCGAAGGTTCTTGGCGACAGCCACAACACAGCTGCCCGGCATCTGAAGGAAATTGGAAAGACCAAAAAGCTGGAAGGATGGGTGCCTCACGAGCTGTCTGAGGAGCAAAGAAACCGACGATATGAGATCTCGTCCGCACTGCTTCTACGGAACGAAACGGACCCATTCCTTGATCGCATCGTAACCTGTGACGAGAAATGGATAATGTACGACAACAGGCGACGATCGGCACAGTGGGTGGACAGCGATGAGAGCCCCAAGGTTTTTGCGAAGCCGGAATTGCACCAAAAGAAAGTAATGGTGACAGTATGGTGGTGTTCGCTGGGAATATTCACCACAGCTTCCTCCCTCCCGGTGAATCCATCACGGCAGAGAAGTACTGCATTGAAATTGAAGAAATGATGAAAAAGTTGAAGGATATCCGGCCGGCCTTGGTAAACCGAAGGCGAGATCTCCTTCTGCACGACAATGCTCGCCCCCATGTAGCACGAATGACGTTGCAGAAATTGAATGAGCTCAGCATTGAAACTCTACCACATCCTCCGTTTTCTCCCGACCTCTCCCCAACAGACTACCATTTCTTCAAGCATCTTGGCGACTTCTTGGTAGGGAAAATATTCAAATACCAACAGGATGCCGAGAGTGCCTTCGAAGATTTCGTCAATTCCAGAACTTCTGATTTTTATGCTACTGGGATAAAAAAGCTTGTGTCACGTTGGCAAAGATGTGTAGAATCAGAAGGTTTTTATTTCGATTAATAAACTTGCCTACAAGCCGAGATATTAACTGTTTAAATTTACAGTGGTTCAGTGCCATTTATTTCGTTACAGCCTAATACATGGTGCAGCCAAGTACAGAAAGAAGGAGGTGCTTGGCACGTTCCGAAGATTGTCAATTTCAGAGAGCTTTTTTCCTGCCTCATCATCGGCACTCCTTGGTATGCATGGAAGGCCTGAGAGATCTTCTGTGCAAAGGTTTCACTACCTTGGTAATCATCATCAAGAGGAGGGAGAAGGAGGTAGGGACGAGTAGTTCAAGAAAAGGTCATTGTCGACTGAAATCCATTGAGGTAGGCAGGCTGTATCCTTAGGGTGATTAGCAGTAATTGGGTTTTGTGTTCAGCGAGCGCCGAGATCGGTTGCCTAAGTCGAATTGCACTTGCTTGTGCTCTCGTACGAAGAAAACAGCCACTGCTTGAGATTCGGAAGCATTTCTCAGCCTTATCGATTTACCGGGACTGCTAATCAAACACTCTGTCAACAAGAGCCCACTGCACTTCTTCAAGGCTAAAACTCACAACAGGTGCCGTTTCTAGATGGAATGTATGATGAATAGCCACAGAGATCGCTGTCACTTTTGTGGTAGACTCCTAGATGGATGTGTATCTGGAGTGCGGACATCGATAGAATGCTACCATGCAAAGTTCGGTTGCCATAAAAGATAGTTGCTTCTCTTCTAAACGAGGTAGTGGCGATGAGCAGCTACACGGCATTGCTTCTACATATTTTGTGAACTTAATGAAAGCAATTACACTCATTGCTCACTTTCGGGCAAGAGAAAATCGCCTGTTAGTTTCTTCTCACATAAAGGACGGGTTGGAGTCAAACCCTTTCTTGGATGGGTGGTGAAGTCCGTTCCTCAATGTGGTGCCAGTGAAAGCTGCTCGCTCTGCAAGCTGAGGACTCGACCGCAAGCGACAGGCCCTTGTGACAGGCCAGCCTACGAAGACCTATGACCCATGTCATCATTGTCTATGTCAGTTCACGTTTTTCGAGATAGTGCTACGGCGTCTAGGGGAGCTGACGCGCAATCGTAAAACCCGACGAGTGTGAGATGCGAGGACGGCATCGAGGGCGGAGGGGGAGGGGGGGGGGGGGGGAGTGGAGTCCAGAACCACAGTTAGTTTTTGCTAAAAGCTTTTTCAAAGGCCTAAAAAGGAGGTGTGAAAACGTGCTCGCAACATTCATCAACCCCTAGGACACCCACGGGAGATCCCTCGGTGGCGCATCCGGTGGGAGGGCCGCCTCATAGAAGCACACCGTCGGGTGTTTGGGTTCGAGTCCACGTAGTGCAAGTATTTTTGCACTTGTTTTTTTGTTATTACACTTTCTCATAATCACAGAAATCAATTTTAGGCCGTCAATGCCTACAACAAACCAAGTCTGTCTATTTGCACCTTCATATGTGCTGGTTTTTCAATGATGCGTATATGCACCATATCATTTCTCTGGAAATAAAAAGTCTTATTGTTCTTCTTTTTTTAGTCAACAGCTATGAAACACTATGAAAACTACAAAATTATTTTAAAAAACTATAAAGCAAGTAAACGCAAGCGTTTAAAATGCTATACACTGTGTTCAAAAAAGATAGGTTCACCCTTGATTTTCTTGTTTCTGCACGAAATTCGGTTGCAGTCGATTCCAAAACTGTATCAGTGAATTGAGCATAGCAAAAAACGTAGGAGTAAAAAACTTGAGAGAAATCTGCAATGACTGCAAGAAATGAGAAAAGATTGCATGAAAACACTCAACTCGAGGTTGTTCAAAAAAGATAGGTTCACCGTCTAAGAAGACACGGCTAGAAAGGCAGGTCAGTTGCAATTACTTTGTTGGTCAATACTCCTCCTAGCAAAGTGTTTACAGTAAAATGGGCCGCGGTTCGATGCAATCAACTGAAGAACAAGCTCAAATCAAAGCACTCAGTGAAGCAGGACTAAGCCACCGCCGAATTTCGACGCAGCCGAAGCGATCGCAGAATGTGATCAGCAAATTCTTAAGGAATCCTGATCAATATGCGTTGAAGAAGCCTTCAGGACGTCCCAGGTCCTTTCCTCTCGAGATGAGAGTCAAATCGTGTGTATGATGTCCAATGCATCGGTCAGACTGGAGCGGATGCGCAAGAGCCTTACCAAGAAAGTCGCGAGAGGAACTGTCCGAAATTGCCTAATACGAAAGGCAAATTTTTCTCCTCGTCAAATGCTACGTTAACTATTCCGATTTTTTGTCATTCAGGTAATTTTTTCTGACGAAAGGCGCTTCAATCTCGATGGGCCCGATGGAGGCGGTACTGTTGTGGCAGTGACCCAGACGTTTGACCTGATGGCTGAGTCCGTGTTCGGCAAGTTGGACGCCGATGACCACCCAAGGAGTGGTCTCCCGCTAACAAGTAAGTAGATCGCGAGCAGGCGAGGCGGGAAGCGGACTGCATAAAAGGCCGGCAGCAGGAGGCCTTGGCATGTTAAGGTCGGGTCCACGACTCCCCAGTTGTGGATATTGTTCTCATCATCTTCCCCTTAATAAATCTTCTCTACATTTCTCTCTCTCTCAAGTGACTCTCGGAGCAGACGGGTCGCAGGAAGGAGACCCAGCAGATTTGTATACCCGACAGAGAGGTATACAACAGTGGCGATCAGGAGTAGGAAGCCACTTGTCGCAAAGGAAGGTGCGACATTGTTTCGAGCTCAAGAAGGAAGAGCTCCAGGTGGCCTTGTTGCGAACAACACTGATTGTTGTTCTGGAAGAGAGAGAGCGCGTGTAGCCTGTAAGAGGCTAGTTGGAGAGAAACCGAGTGGATAGAAAGGTTCCGTGATTGGAGTTGGAAGAGAAGCCATGGATCCTCAGCTGGTGATGACAATGTTTAAAGAGCTCATGGAGGAGCAGAGAAAGATAGCGGGAAAGCAGCAAAAGGATATGATTGCCATGGTTATGAGTCAAATGGTAGGGACGAGTAGAGTAAAGACGGAGCCCGAAGAAGTATCCGTTCCCAGCGTGATGTCGGCATTGAGCAATCGGCTCGAGAGATTCGTATTCGATCCAGAGACGGAGATGAGCTTTACCAGGTGGTATTCAAGGTACAAGGAGGTGCTGGTTGACGATGCAAGGCAACTACCGGAGAGTGCCAGAGTCAGACTGCTTTGTGAAAAGTTAGACTCAACCACTATTGAGAAGTACCAGAGGCGTACTGCCACGAGAGGTGTCTCAGATTGGTTTTGATGAAACAGTGTTTACACTGAAGCAGCTGTTTGACTTCAAAACATCGGAGTTCACCACGAGGTACCAATGTTTGAAGTTGGAGAAGAGTGACTCCGAAGACTACCTCACCTACACGGGTAGAGTGAACGAATTCTGCGAGAAGGCGAAAATCCATGAGCTGGATTCTGATGGAATTAAATGTTTGCTATGGATTTTCGGTCTGAAATCCCAGAAGGAGGCTGAAATAAGGCAACGGCTCATTGCAGTGCTAGACAGAGAGTAAAACGAAGGAAGGAAAGTGTCACTCCAGGAGTTGCACAAGGAATGTGAGAAGTTCTTGAGTCTGAAGAGGGACAGTGACACTATTGCTGGCAACGAGAAAGTTGTAGAGGAAACTTATAAGGTTGAAAAGAAGCCGGTGGTTTGCTGGAATTGTGAAGGACAGCATTATGCGAGGCAGTGTAAGTTGAAGCCCTGGTTTTGCAAGAAGTGTAAGGAGACTGGACATAAGGAGAAATACTGCGATACCGTCTTCCGAGGAAATGGTGCTCGCAAGAGTGGCACAGATGCAAGACGTCGCAGTAAAGACAGTAGTAAGAGGACTAAGCAAGGCTCCAAAAGGCACGTTAGAGTGATCATAGCGAATGCCGCTGCTGATGTCAATTCGACACGCATGTATGTGGAGGCAGTGGTAAACAGTCACCGAGTGGAGTTCTTAGTCGACACTGGCTCGGACATAACCCTGCTACATGAAGATGTCTGGAGGCAGATGGGAGCTCCAAAGCTTGAGAGGACAAATGTCGTTGTTAAAAACGCCAGTGGAAGTTCCATGAAGATAAATGGGAAATTGTGGTGTGAATTCAAGATAAAGGGCCGTAGAGCGGAAGGTTACGCGTATGTAACACCCTTCAACTCCCTTATGGGACTAGAGTGGATCCAGAAAAATGAGGAGATGATGTACCATATGAAGATGATGGTAGCGCAAGTGAAAGTGAAGGACTCCGATCTGGGAGAGGAATTGAAGAAGACCTTTCCTAGTGTTTTTGAAGAGGGTCTGGGACTCTGCACAAAGGAGAAAGCTGAACTACAGCTTGTGCAGAATGCTCGTCCAGTTTTTCGAGGTTGCAGACCAGTAGCGCATGCTGCAGTAGAGTCCGTCGACAAAGAACTCAATAGACTTCTGCAAATGGGTGTGATAGCCCCGGTGAGCCACAGTGAATGGGCTGCACCAATAGTATGCGTAAAGAAGCAGAATGGGAAGTTGAGAGTTTGCGCAGATTTCTCAACGGGTCTTAACAAAGCATTGCAGTCTTTCGATTATCCTTTGCCAGTGGCAGAGGATATCTTTGCGTCGTTAAATGGAGGAACGGTGTTCTCGCAGATAGATCCGTCAGATGCCTATTTGCAGATAGAGTTATCTGAAGATGCGAAGAAGATGGTGGTGATCAACACGCACAGAGGATTGTTTCAGTACAATCGCTTACCGTTCGGGATAAAGACTGCGCCTGGAACCTTCCAGCAGATAATGAATAAGATGGTATCAGGTCTGAGAGGAGTAACGACTTATCTGGACGATATCCTTGTGTGTGGTAGAACGGAGCAGGAACACAAGGAAAACTTGTTTGCGTTGTTCGGAAGAATCGCGGATTACGGATCCAAAGTACGCCTGGAGAAGTCTGCGTTCTCCAAGCCAGAGATACGATATCTTGGTTTTATCGTAGACAGAAACGGTAGAAGGCCAAACCCGGATAAAGTGGAAGCTATCAAGAACATGGTGGAACCGACGAATGTCAGCCAACTGAGAGCATTCCTGGGCATGGTTACATATTATTCCGCATTCATGCCAACGATAAAGGAATTACGAGGACCGCTAGATGTTTTGTTGAAGAAGGATGTCAAGTGGGAGTGGACATCGCAGCACCAGAAAGCGTTTTGTGACCTGAAGGCAGCACTGTCTAGTGAACTGAATCTCGCTCACTACGATCCTAGGCAGAAGATTGTCGTTGCGGCGGATGCATGCGAATATGGCATCTGAGGTGTCATTTCGCATAGGTACTCAGATAGTTCTGAGAAGCCAATATCACACGTTTCTCGATCACTGACAAGCGCTGAGAAGAACTACTCGCAGATCGAAATGGAAGCACTTGCGTTTGTGTTCGCTGTCAAGAAGTTCCACAAGTATGTGTTCGGCAGGAAGTTTCTGCTTTTGACAGACCACAAGCCGTTGTTAGCCATTTTCGGTGACAAGAAAGGAGTTCCGGTTTACTCAGCGAATCGACTTATGAGATGGGCGACAACTTTGCTTGGATATGATTTTGACATAGAGTATGTCAACACAGCGAAGTTTGGTCAAGCAGATGGCTTGTCAAGATTGATGCAAAGACATCGTTATGAAGAAGAAGACATTGTGATCGCTGCTGTAGAAAGCGATGTGTCTCTGTTGTTGAAGGATTGCATCAGGAAGCCGCCTGTCACTCATGAACCCGTAGAGACGTGTACGGAAAGGGATCCAATGCTCAAAAAGGTCAAGTCATGTGTGAGAACAGGAAGATGGTCCAAAGGAAATTCCGAGCTGGTTCCGTTTTACAACCGAAGGGAGACACTGTCAGTTGTAGGGAAGTGCCTTATGACTGGAGAAAGAGTTGTTATTCCTCGGGAACTACAGGCGAAAGTCTTGAAAGAACTACACATAGGACATCCTGGGATTGTGAGGATGAAGAAGTTGGCAAGAAGCTATGTGTATTGGCGGAGCGTTGATAAGGATTGTGAAGACGTAGTAAAAAAAAGTGTTCAAAATGCCAGGAGAATGCGAAGTCTCCTATCAAAGTGCCTTTCGAGACTTGGTCAACCCCAACTCGGGTATGGGAACGAATACACGTCGACTTCGCTGGACCGATGCATGGATATTACTACATGGTAATAGTCGATGCTTTCAGTAAGTGGCCAGAGATGGTAGAGATGAGAAACATCTCGGCGAGAGAAACCGTGAAGGTTTTGAAGAGCCTGTTTGCGTGATATGGACTACCGCAAACCATTGTGAGTGACAATGGTACACAATTCGTGTCCGATCAGTTCAAGAGTATGTGCGAAGAAGGAGGAATTGCGCACATTAGAACTCCCCTTTATCATCCGCAGTCGAATGGGCAAGCGGAACGCTTTGTTGATACTCTGAAACGAGGTATCAAAAAGCTTAGAGGGGAGGAGAGACCTACGGAGGAAACGTTGAACGTAGTGCTAGAGGCGTATAGGACGACGCCAAATTCAGCATTGAACGAGAAGACTCCCGCAGAAGTGTTCTTGGGGAGGAAAATTCGGACGCGGCTAAGCTTGTTGATACCGCTGAAGCAGGAATCAGAAGATCCTCGCGCAAGAGAAAGGCGAGAGACAATGGAAGAACAGTTCAATAGGAAGCACGGAACTGTTTCGCGGAAGTTCAAAATTGGTGCCAAGGTATTTGTACAGCAGTGGAAAGCGCCACATTTTGTCTGGACGAAAGGCGTGGTGAAAGGGCGTGTTGGAGCCGTGAACTATGAAGTTGAGGTAAACGGAAAGGTGATTCAGAAGCATGCGAATCAAATGCGCCCACGCCTTGATGGAGATGACAGTCTTAAAGACGATTCGGCACTGAAGACACTTTTGGATGTCCTCGAGCTACAAGATGATCAACGTCGCGGTGTACCTCTTTCTCAACCCGTCAACAACGATGCAACTAATGCTACGAATCGCCAACGCCACTCTTCTCCTCAAACGCCACCTCCTCTGCGCCGATCAACGAGGATCAGACGACCAGTCCAACGATATGGATCTCCTACCGCGTAGTTTTCTGTTGTTGAGTGTATTTGTCTAAATTCCATTTGTAAATCTGATTTTTGTAGTAGGATAAGTATTTTAACAGTTTAAATTATTTTCCTACTAGGGGAGGTGTTGTGGCAGTGACCCAGACGTTTGACCTGATGGCTGAGTCCGTGTTCGGCAAGTTGGACGCCGATGACCACCCAAGGAGTGGTCTCCCGCTAACAAGTAAGTAGATCGCGAGCAGGCGAGGCGGGAAGCGGACTGCATAAAAGGCCGGCAGCAGGAGGCCTTGGCATGTTAAGGTCGGGTCCACGACTCCCCAGTTGTGGATATTGTTCTCATCATCTTCCCCTTAATAAATCTTCTCTACATTTCTCTCTCTCAAGTGACTCTCGGAGCAGACGGGTCGCAGGAAGGAGACCCAGCAGATTTGTATACCCGACAGAGAGGTATACAACACTATTGGCACGATTTGCGCAAAAAGAAGTTGTTTTTTCCAAGGAGGAATTTTACAGTGATGGTGTGGGCGGAAGTCGCGAGGGAAAGTCGATATTGCACTTGCGTCGGCAAGGATGGACTCCCAAGAATACCAACAAGTGCTGCAAAACCACTTGCTTCCATTCCTTCAGGAAAATGCCGTCCAGAATTGGATCTTCCAGCAAGACAACGCCTCTGTACACGCTAGCAGGTCTACAAAGGATTTCCTCAGGGCCCATTCAATTGAAGTTCTCGACTGGCCGGCATGTTCTCCAGACCTCAGTCCGATGGAGAACATTTAGGGCACCTGGTAAGAAGAATATACGAGGAGAACAGAACGTATTCGTCTGTCGAAAGGCTTAGGATGGCGATTCTTCGAGCCTGGAACGACCTCCCCATTCAAACGCTGGAAAATCATGTTGCCTCGATGCCAACACGACTCATTGATGTAACAATGAATTGCGGAGGACCAATTGATTACTAGTGATCACTGATTGTTTTATGTCTTTTCAATAAAGCTGTTGTTTCCTGGTTAACCTATCTTTTTTGAACAACCTCGAGTTGAATGCTTTCATGCAATCCTTCCTCATTTCTTGCATTCATTGCAGATTTCGCTCAAGTTTTTTGCTCTTATATTTTTTGCTATGCTCAATTGACTGAAACAGTTTTGGAATCGACTGCATTATATGTGCACAACATTCCTCCCTGGCGAGGTTGTTACAAAACGAGGTCGAGCATTCGTTTTAAACCAGCAGCATCCTACAAAAGCCAGAGAGGAACAATCTTCTCCATCTTCGCCGAGGTCCCACTTTCATTATACTACCTTTAAATCCCGGTGCGAAGGTGAAAAGTAGTTGGCCGACAGTATGTTCAGGTGAGAACGAGATTGTAAGTACACTTATGTAGAGATATGACCCAGGTTCATAACATTCAATCGTAAGGTAAAACCATAAGGTGCGAATTTGTGTGCAGCTACGGTATTATTGGTGATATGGTTTGATATGGGGTGGTTGAAAAATTAGCACATATGAAGGCACAAATAGACAGTCTTGGTTTGCTGTGAGCTTTGATACATAACAACAGCAAACTAATATGTGCAAAAGCATTGGCGGTAAGCGGACTCGAACTCAAAAGCCCGCCGGTGTGCTTTTATGGGGCGGCACTCCTTTATCGACCGCGCCACCGAGGCACATCTCGTGGGTTTGTCATAGGGTTAGATGAGTGTTGCGCACACGTTCTCGCACCTCTTTTTCCCGGTATTTCAAAAAGCGTCCAGCTTCACTAAAGGCCCCCGCAGACTTCTGCGGCGAGCGGCGGGCGGCGGACGACGAAATCGCTGAGCGGGCGGCGCCGCCGGGTGGAATGATTCAAGTCATTTCCGCCAGCGACGCCGCCGGTGCCGCTGTGCGGCGCCGCCGATGCCGCCGGCCGGCCAGCGGCGCCTCTGGCGGCGAGCTCTGCGTCCCTGCCCTGTAGTTAAGCATAGGGCAGCGGCAACGCCGCAGAAGTCTGCGGGGGCCTTGACTGTAATTCTGGACTCCGTTCATAGGCTCTACATCCTGTCATCGCAAAAGCTCGCTTTGAGTTGGGAACCATTCCTTGTCAGCAGGACACGCGTGACAACGCTGAATGTGCGCACGCTGACCGACCGCTGGTGGGAGTTGGCAGAAGCACTCGAGCGAAGAAGAGTAGATTTCTGTGTGTGCAGGAAACAAAGTGGTCCAGCTGCAAGTTTAAAAACATAGTACATCAGGGCTGTTCTGTCGCCCTTAAGGAGCGACTGGATCACTTCTTCTCTTGGCATGCTCTGCAAACTGGCTGCTCAGATCAAGCAAAGGATGCTTAAGGGTTTTGGAGCAACTTGATGAGAAGACAACAGAGGTACCGTTGAAGAGTGTCATCATAGTCGCTGGTGACCTGAAACTTCTCGTAGGTCTCCGAAAACGTGTCTCCCGCCTCATCTCATACTCTAGTGGGATTTCCAGGACTTTGTTCTTGTGAAAGATGAAAGATCTCGACCAAAGTCTAGTCAAAGACGCTAAGATCGTCCCGTATGAGACGGTGCCCCACAGCATCGACCGCTGATCTGCACTTTCGAGCCCCTCCAAGGTTAAAGCAGGTGGTGGTCAATGAAAGAAAATGAAGTGGCTGTAGTTGCTCTAGTGCGGTTACCGACATTCTTCACGGTTGACGAGAAAACTCGGCATCACGAAGCCTGGACTCCGCAAGGTCAACAGCAGAGATGTGCGGAATTTCCCTTTCCGTGTTCCGAATTCCGGTTTAGCCCTTCCTTCTGCTTTGTGTTCCGCTCTTTTTAGGGCTTGAAAACGGATCGGAAATGGTGACTCACCACTCATTGACTGTTTTGCACTGCCTTCATTCACCTCTCGAACGTAAACGAAGGTCTGAAGAAAGACATTAACTGCCTGTGTCGTCATTTTGTGATTGTGTTGCTTTCAAACCCGTGATGCATCCTGATCTCCGAGCAGTGTGATAGCCAAATTGGATTCTCTTTTTCTTTTCTTGAGACGGCCTTTACTACCGAATAGTATAGGGCCAAAGAAGCTTTCATGACTGTCTTAATCAAGATTCAAATCCCTTATCCGGAGCATGCTTATCTTTTTCCCTAATAAGGACATATCTTTGGTCTAGCCTGGAACACCAATTCTAGATCAGAGCTCTATAAGCACTCTTAGGATGTTAACAATGCTTTCCATAGAGGCATTGATTGGACCCATCATAGTCGGAGGAGGAGATGTGGTGTCTTGCCTCTCCACCCATCTTATGAATTTGTCCCAGAGCTCCAGCTACTGCCAAATGATACTGTAGCACCCATGTGAACTCGGAGGATGGGTGTCATTTCGTGCGGTGCTGAACGCAACCGTAACCTTAGCGCTGTCCCCTCCCAATTAGGATAGATCGGGACATTCAGTAATGCCTACTTAAGTGTCATCAGTGACTCTTGCATCTTACTCGTCAATTAGGCTCATTCCGTTTGAAATAATTTCTTCCTATCTACAGAAAATGTTTGCATAAACTTCAATCTGTTACACCTGCAATATTTCAAAAGTCATCTTGGCAATGATACGAATACAAGAATTTTTTATTGTTATATGTTGCTGGAAAAGAGTCGCATGCTGTCTTGCCCGCTTCCTAAACTTGTTAACGGCAGCTTAGTCATTACCTACCATGGATACATATTATGGACATATTACGGATATAGGATAAGGATAAGGATAAAGGACGGCGTTACTCAATCCCTTTTGGGATGCGCCAGCGCATTCTACTTCTACGGGATATCGCGGAGGCGACATGAATGCGTATTTGGCCATACAATGACTTGCGGTGGCCAGCCGATGAACAAGTCAGCGCTTTATCCTTCCCAGACAAATCTGGTACCAATTCACCGACCCCGGAGGGATGGAAGGCTTGGTTGGCCTGGGCGGGAAATCCGAACCAGGAACCTGGTATCGGGTGCACGCGACAGTCGCGCCTCCTCCGACTGCGCTACACGCGCCCATTACGGATATATATTTGAAAAATTAAACAGTTTCGTCCAAAAGATCATCGTAGAGGAGATAAAACCGACGCTAAAGAAGATGAGACTATGCAAAGCGACTGAGCCCGATGTCTAAGGGTCGAGTTATGGTAATTGAAGCTCTGGTCTTCTGCTGTTGACTAAGTTTTCAGTCAGGTTGTAGCGTAGGAGAAGGTGACTGTTGGCGCCAAGCTAGACTTCCGATTCCGATTTGGAAGAAGAAGGACAAGCCTGCAGACTGCTCCAGTTACCGACCGCAGCGCTGGTCTTGCATATGGACATGAAGTCTGCTGGTGTGATCTAGCGCTGATTCGGGAAAGATGGCATTATGGCATCAGAACAGTGGACTCCGCCACGAAGCGGGGCAGTCTCCGAAGTAGAACAATCCCTTTGTTGGAGGCGCCATGCATTCTACACCTACGGGATCTCCTGGAATAAACTTGAACGAGCGGCACTATTGTACTTTACGGACTTCAGAGGACGGGGAGAGGTCGAAAAAAAATTTTCGCCCAAACTTCGCCCAGGGGTGTTATTTGGGGTGCTAATCACGAATCTGACATCCGTTTTTCAAATTTCGGTCGATTACGGTAGGTTGCGGTAGGTACGGGTGACTAAGGTTTCGAGGTCATAATCACCAATTTCGCCCAAACTTCGCCTAGAGGGGTTATTTAGGGTGCTGATCACGAATCTGACATCCGTTTTTCGTTTTACGCTGGAGTTTGATCGAAATCGGTGACCATTACTTTCGTCACCCGTACCTTCCGCAACCTACCGTACTCTAGCGTAAAACGAAAAACGGATGATAGATTCGCGATCAGCACCCCAAATAACCACCCTAGGCGAAGTTTGGACGAAACAATTTTTTTCGACCTCTCCTCGTCCAGTGGAGTCCGTAAAGTACTATAGTGCCGAATGAGCATTTGACTGATTGTCTGGGAAGGATAGAACTCTCTTCCATCGCTTCATCACCGCAAGTAAATGTACAGGCCAACACAGGCCAATACGTATTCAAGTTGCTTTCACGAAACAGAATGCGTGATGCATCCCACACCTGGGGCTGGATTCATCAACGAGGTACAGAGTTTTTGCGGAGGAATTACAGCCGAAATTCCTGAAAAAACGCTAATTAACGCATCTTATCAACAGGCGATATGGTGAAATGTTGGCGTTATCAGGAATTTCGGCTGTAATTTTTTCGTTGAATCTCTATAAGTCGTTGATGAATCTGGCCCTTGGACTGATTAACGCCATCCTTTGCGGTTATCCTTATTTGAGCGACATAATGTCTTGCGGAAAGCGTTCGATAGACAGGAGAAGGTTCTTTCCCTCCTGTTCGGGTGCAGCACCCATTTAGAAGCCTCGGGAGATGGCCTACGAGGAACATAAACCTTGAGTCAATTCCAGGCGAATCACGTGCAGGTTGGTCACCGACTATTCCGGTTGCGCAATATCCGACTGTCTTATAAAAATCTACCGCCCGATTTTGCCACCGTAATCTTTGTTTGATTGGGGCGCACATTTGCAAACACTCGCTCCCGAGTCACTCTGTTTGCAACGCCGGTGGACTGCTATTGCTCGAAAGTGTTCTAGGGCAAACATAACCAACAAAAGCGCTAAGAAGCTTGGGCGTTGGGGGGGGGGGGAGGGGTGGGTAGCCCTGTTTTCAGTGGTTATTCAGTCTCGATACGAACATAAACCCGCTCAGCATCAACTTGTTTTTCGATATGGAGTATATATTAAGGAGTCAGGATGAAAGATAAAGCAGGCGTTAATCCACCAAGTTTTGAATGCGCCATGCGTTCCACTCCTACTGGATGTCGTGGACGCAATTTGAAAGCATATTGACTTGCGTTGGCGAGCCGACGGACAATTCAGTGTTGTATGCTTCCCAGACAGGTGTACCAATTCAGCGACCCTAGTGGAACGGAAGACTAGCGTGGTCTAGGCGGGAAGCCCGAACCAAAAACCCGGAATCAGGTGCGGCGCCTCCTCATGCTGCGCTACCACATGCTCCTCGAAGAGGCTATAACTAGCAATGCTTGTGTCATCAATAATTTACAGCCTTCCTTTCCTTTCTAAACCCATGGTGGAGAAAAGCACCAAACTGATCCACCCTCTGAGGTGACAGATCTCTGCAAATTCCTGCTCGACAGACGCGGCAATGAGGGTGTTCAGTTTGCTTTTTTAGCGGTGCACCTCTGCACATCGACTTGGATGATCATTTTCTCTTTTCACATACCGTGACAGTACTGGAAGCATATTTCATGGCTCTATCGGCGACACTTGACGCAGTTGGAGGAGGTGCACACTGTCATGTGCACCCGATACCAGGTTCCTGGTCCAGATTTCCGGCCCAGACCAACTAAGCCTTCCTTTCCTCCGCGGTCAGTTAATTGGTACCAGATTTCTCTGGGAGCATAGAGCGCTGACTTGTTCATCGGCTGACCACCGCAAGTCCGCAGAAGTAGAATGCATGGCGCATCCCAAAGGGATTACGTGTCGCTGTTCTTTACCATTTTTGTCCTTTATCGGCAAAAAACTGTAGGTTAGTCAGAGAAATACGACGCCTTCTTCGAGATGTAGACCAGGATTGTTACATGGCTTAGTTTGGCCTAAGTATCCACGCCTTCGTCTTCTTCAGGGGCTGGAAACCGTCGGAAATACTTGCGATGTTCCCATCCAAACACTATTTCATCATACAGAGTGTCATTCCTAAGGGAAGTAGAGGAACGAGCCGACATAAAGTTACAAATGAGCTACTAACCGTACAGGTGGTTGTCAAAAAGGACTACCGCTAAGTTAATTCTCCTTTTTTAATTGTTTGAATTGTCTGTATCCTCAAGAAAAGTACTAACCAGACGGCTGTTTGAAGACTTGGGTATGGTAACAATATAAGGCAGCAGAAAGAAGACGATGGTGAGAAGGAATCATCATTATGAGGATAGAAAATGGGAAATGCTAGCATTCCTTACCAAGCTTATATTACACTACTGAACAGCCTAGCATCCATCCATTGTGGAGAGAGCAACGCTTTACTAGAGGAGAGGCCATGGACTACAACAATTACGCCGCGGTATGGAAGTGCGCTTTGGTCGATAAGCTGACCCGATACCTCGAAGAGCCCTGTTTTAAATGAAAAAGTCAAACATATCGGCACCCAGAAGCATATCGAAACTCCACTTTAACCCAACATCTAAACAGGACAATGAGAAAGCAAACTGCGAATTTAGTGGAGATCAGAGGGTGTGACATTAGCATTAAAGGTGAAGGAACCGTCATCGTTATGCGGAACTACATACCCAGAGGATCACTCAGTATCCTCAACCCAGCGATGAATGGCTGGGTTAGGAATATGACGAATGCGTAGCGTGCGCGTGTATGTTACGCGCCAATTTTTTTTATTATTAGTGTACTTGTGAAATTTTCAGTTTTTGTATACTTTAGAAGTAATCGCTCTCTGAACAATATGCACATTCCCGCTGAAAAATGCACAAAATGTGAGGCAAAAAGGTTCAGTTTAAAAAAGCTTCAGATCTGAGCCTGCGCTAATTTCATTCTGTTACTCTGTTTGCCACCATTTGAAAAACCTTAATGCTAATGTGATGCCCACACCCCACCCTTGTCTTGTATGCTATTGTGGCTGTGCGGCTTCATGATTTTTTCGGGAACGAAAATGTAATAGTCATCAAGTCAGGAGTCGAGTAGCCGAAGTTAGCGGTTCATGTTGAGTAGATTTATTGACCAGGCAGGGATTGAAAAGAGTAGTTCGGAACGTGGTTATAGTAAGGATAGGTAGGGTTGTTAAAAACCGGCATTAGGTACTCATACAGACAAATGAGAAACAGCACACAGAACGAATACACGCCGACAAACACATAGATCTCTTTCTTGGTGAACGGACCACTGGTCTCGGCTACATCGTGTGGTAGTGTGTACCGACGATTGATGGAAATCTGAAGAAATAATTTACAGGATCAAGCGAGGGAACGGAATTAATTTTAGGAAACGCTCTAAAAAATAATAGCGATAGTCAGTAGCACTCTTTTAGTTGGCCCACAACATGGGTGTGCCTAAATAAACTTCTAAATTTCGTAAATCGTAATTACGAAGAAACTGTCGTAAATCCCAAATCGTAAGAGATGCCTGACTCGCAGTACAACTACGTATTAATACTTCTATACGCTTTTTCTGTTAACAGTCATTACATCTCATACAACATCAAACTCATTTATAGCGCTGTTTTCAGTTTAAGCTAAAGAATTTTCTTGAAAACTGAATGCCTTTAAAATCAAATCAACAACTTTCGAGCCAAACTGGACATTGCTTTAAAAAAAACTGAACAAGTCGTTTATTTAAAAGCTATATCTTGAAAGAGAACCTACACATAGTGTTCAAACAAAAGCACAACCAAAGATTTTTCGATCTTTTAGCTAGCCTTTAGATTTTTTGCGAATAATCTACGAAGAAATAGCAGAAACAAATCTCTATCAAAATCAAAAACAATACTTTAACAAGGGGCAACGCGGCAAAAACAGCGTTTGCATAGGTAATCAGATAAGCAACTGGTACTAGGCGCATAGCGCAATCCTCTTTAGGCACACCAGAGAGAGCTCTTTCCTGCATTTGTAGAGAGCTTGTAGCAAAAGTATTTCTCAGCTTCAAGGCGTTCTCAGTTTTTGAAACGAAAGGCCGTCGTGAGAAAAAGTGCTTCGCCAAAACACTCCTATTTCCTAAAAATTTATCTCTTCCTTGCTCCAGAACCAGACTGCGAGCAGCGCCGTTCACATAGAGCTAGTAGTTTATACTTAAAAATTGCTAAGCACATTCACTTTCCATAACACCGGGACAAATGAGAAGCCGTGTAGGAATTACCTTATCTAGGAGCGAGATTTCTTAAACAATTGATGACTTTGCTGATATAGTTTATTTTGTTTTAATTATTTACACGAGTACAAGTGCAATCTATATAAAAAATCACCAAACAAGAAAAGTAAATACAATCTACACATACTATCCAGCCGATAAAGTAAATGATGGAGGACGTCTAAGGCATCAGTAAGTTATGGATTCATATTTAAATTCAGAAATTTTTTTAAACATTCCTAATCCCTAGGAAAACTCTGTTCTTTGCGAAGCTTCTGAAGGGAGGGTCCTATGCAAGAACTATGCAAAAAGAAGAATCGCCTACAATTCCGCTTGCTGATAGTTGCTGAAAGGTTCTTTGTTCTATAGCTAGAATTTGCTTTTTTTTAGTTTTTACATGCGTTTATCATGACAGATTGACTGATTTATTCAACGATTGCCTTATGGAAGCGTAACAAACATAAACAAAACATTTTTTTACTATTTGTCTGTACTCACATGAGTTACCCTCCGCTAATTTTGGTAACAAACGTCAAGGCTCAGCATTCCGAACGAAGTAAATGGAGTGAATGCAATATCTTCAATCAAATCACTAAAAAGACGCGAAAAGGACCGACAGGGCTTACCCTTTCCTTGAAATACGTCATAAGCTTTGATTTTATTGCACTTTGTATACTTTTGCTCTACACAATGACGTGCGCATTCTAAAGTGGGTTCGCCGTTGCAGGCAGATTGTGTGACATCACGTGGAAGACTGTTGTGGATCAGAGATCCCATTTACGAAAATTCACGATTAACGGCCCAAAATGTCGTAAATCGCAAATCGTAGAAAATTTTCCAAAGCAAACGCCTTAAATAGTAAAATCGCACACCCCTGGCCCACAAAAAGTATCACGAAAAGAAATATACGCGGCGCATTCTATATCTGTGTGATGTTATGGAGGTATGTGGGGCACTGGGCGTTTTGATGAGTTGATCGGTTGATAAGCCGTTCTTTCTTCTTGCCGGGTGGGTGTACTACCTGTAGATGACACCCTGCGAATATAGATCTTGGTTGGCCGCGTCGCGAACCACTGCTGAGGACACTGTAAAACTACAAGAAATATTCTTCGAAAGGCACCTGATTGATTGAAGGAGCATGCGGAACCACCATGATGAATGACGCACGACGGGCAGCTCAAAAGGTCGAACTGACGACAGCGTAGCGGACGACCGGTCGTCTCAGCAGATTATCTCCGGAAGCGCAAACAGCGAGGATGCCGTCGAGTTCTCCCATGCGAACCTCTGCCGCTGCCGTTCCGGTCGTGTCCCCAACGTGGATGGACTGAGTAGTGATCACATCTGCAGTCGTCGGCCGGGCTGTGTAATCCGAGAACCATCTGCTACCAGAGATCGTGGATTTGTCCTCTATTCACAGGGAAGGGTGTCGCTATGTAAACACCGAATTTTCTGGAATGTTGAGGTAAAGACGTTGGTGAAACAGTAAAATCGATTGACGTGGCGAGAACGAGTTTCGCGTGATTACCAAAAAAGGCTCCATTTATGAGCTTTTGCTCCCACTGAAGGGATAATTTTATGACGCCTCCTGTTGATGCTCCGCTGAAATTCGACTGACTTGTGAGCGTGGCTGAATGCTGTCGATTGGCAATCACTTTCATGATCTCCTTCCTTTGAACACGTTTAAACTGAGAAGATGGGAGGGGCGTGTGGACCACAATTTTTAACTTGCCCTGATCGCGACTAGCAACTGTCGTAGTGTGCTTTCTTCCAAGCTTTCGAAGTGAAACAGCCCTCAACGACGTCTGCACCAGAGTTCACACGCAGTCCAATGCTGCGATGGAAACCGAACCCCGCTTCGATGAAAACTTGGATGTGGAGAGGGGGCAACGGCTGTTTTGCATCTTCATCCGCTCCCGTGAATTCGTATGAAAACACGGTGGCAGTTTCAAAGTGGAAACGTTCTCGGTCAGTACCAAAGGACAGGGACATAGAGGGGATCGTACTGCTCCAACTGAAGGTGTTGCCCAGTCGTTACCCTCGCCACGACTCGTTCAGGAACACATTGGTGTTGTGTGCGGCTTGCGAGAACTCTGCGACGCACTCAGTGCACTCTAGTCGCCTTCTCCTCAAGCTCGTCTGACTACGCAGGACGGCTCGTAGAGGTAACCACAGTGGTGCTACCAGGCAAATACTTCGGGTTGCGCTTGTGGATTCCCATAGGATGATGTAGCTGGGCTCAGCCCAAATCGTAAAATGTTGTCTTCCTTTTATGGTTGCGTAATGTATGTAGATTCATATACGAACTGACATGATAGTCCAGTGTTGTAACAAGGTTTAGGGTTAGGCTAGGTTTTTCGATCGATTAGATGAGTACTGCGGCGTAGTGCCGCCTAACTAAATGAAGTTCAATGCAACTGTACCACGCGAGCGGCGTGAACGCTGTGAGAGGACACGGGGAGCAGGGGTCGACTGAATTTTTGGTTTTCTGCTTTCCGAGAAAATAGCCGATATTAGTCGCAAAACAGGATGGTGGCGATGTCCGTTCCTCCACGTGGTGCCACTGGAAACTACTCGCTCTGCGAGTTAAGCCGAACACGGACACTTGATTGCAGGCGACAGGCCCTTGTGACAGGCCGGCCTACGAAGACCCATGTCACATCACCTGGTGTATGACAGCTCAAGTGTTTCGAGATAGTGCTACGGCGTCCGCGGGAGCCGACGCGCACTCGCAGAGCCCGGCGAGTGTGAGAAGTATGCGAGGGTCCCTGATGCGAGGACGGCATCGGGGGGCAACTGAGCTAGTCCGAAAGTCCCGTAACGTAAGCAGGACCCGCGTGGCAACGCTGAATGTGGGTACGTTGACGGGTCGCTCGTGCGAGTTGGTTGAAGCACTGGAGCGTAGAAGAGTTGATTTCTGTGCGGTGCAGGAGACGAGGTGGTCCTGCCGCAAGTCAAGGGACATAGGACGTGGCTTTAAGGCTGTTCTATGTGGAAGTCCCAGGACCACCAGTGGTGTCGGAATAATCGTCTCCGAACGATTTCGTGACTCGATTGTAAGCGTCGAGCGCTTTGACGATCGATTGATGAAGATCGTTGTCGCCGCTAAGGAGCGACTCTATCACTTCTTCTCAGCGTATGCTCCGCAGACTGGCTGCTCGGAACAAGCCAAGGAAGAGTTTTGGAGCCTGCTTGATGAGAAGACAGCAGTGGTGCCGTCGAAAGATGTCATCATAGTCGCTGGTGACCTTAATGGGCACGTAGATGCTACGAAAGACGGGTACAGCTGTCATGGTGGGTTCGGATACGGATCACGTAACGCCGATGGAGAGCGCATTCTTGATTACGCGGAATCGCATAACCTCACCATAGTGAACACCGTCTTCCGAAAACGCGACTCGCACCTTATCTCATACTACAGTGGGAACACAAAGACTCAGATAGACTTTGTCCTTGTGAGAGATCGCGACCGGAGTCTTGTCACAGACGCGAAGATCGTGCCGTATGAGACGATCGCCCCACAGCATCGACCGCTGATCTGCACTTTGAAGATCGCCCCCCCCCCCCCGAGGCTGAAGCAGGTTGAGCGATGCGGTGCAGCTAGAATTAAGTGGTGGCGAATCAGAGAGAAGGAAGCAGCTGTGATTTCTCGCGTGCGGTTACCGACAGTCACAACTGTCGACGAAACTTGGAAGAAGGCGACCGACGCGATTCGTCAAGCTGCACAGTCAGAACTCGGCATTACGAAGCCTGGGCGACGGAAGGTCGATAAGCAGACATGGCTGTGGACAAACGACGTGAAAGCGAAGGTTCGAGAGAAGAAGTCGCTCTATCACGTGTTTCTCGGCGAAAAGACAGCCGATAACTGGCAGAAGTACCAAGAAGCGAAGAAAGCTGCAAAGAAGGCCGTGGCTGTTGCAAAAGCCACTCATTATGGAGATGTCAACGAGAAGCTCGAGTCTCGCGATGGTGAGCGGTATCTGTACCGACTTACAAAGAATCGCCATCGCCAGACCGAGGACATCGAGAAATTCTTCGGCATCAATGATGAGAACGGCCATCTTCTTACGGACCGCAAGAAGGCATTGAAGCGATAGCGCGATTACTTTGAGGAAATCTCTACGGTAGAATTCCCTCATCCAGCCATCCCTTCAACGGCTCCAACCCACGGCCCCGTTCAGAAGATCACCATGGAGGAGACTGAAGCGGCTTTGAAGAAGATGAGGCCAGGCAAAGCGACTGGGCCCGATGACGTGGCAGCTGATTTGTGGAAGTCCAAGTACTGGTACCCTGCTGAGTGGTTGGCGAAGTTCTTTAATCAGGTTGTGGCGGAGAAGAAAGTGCCTGAGTGTTGGCGCCAAAGTACGACGATCCCGATTTGGAAGAAGAAGGGTAGTCCTGCAGACTGCTCCAATTACCGTCCGATTCGCTTGCTTCCGCACAGCATGAAGATCTTTGAGCGAATTGTCGATGGACGAATTCGGGACATCGTCCATCTGTTCAGCAATCAGTGCGGCTTCGTGGCTGGTTGTGGCACCGTTGATGCCATACACGCCACTCGCCTCCTGATAGAGAAGCATCGCGAGAAACAGAAGGCAGTGCATATCGCCTTCCTCGACTTGGAGAAGGCCTTTGACCGCGTACCGCGTGAAGTGATATGGTACGCCTTGCGACATCATGGAGTTCCCGAAGAGCTCATAGAGTGGGTGCTAATTCTCTACTCTTGTCCAAAGAGTCGAGTTCAAGCTGCAGCTGGAACCTCGATGGAGTTCCCCATCTCTGTCGGGGTACACCAGGGTTCTGCGCTTTCCCCACTCCTCTTTGTTGTCGTCATGGATGCCATCACACAAGATCTTCAGAAGCCCGTCCCTTGGACGTTGCTTTATGCCGATGACGTGATGCTCGCTAGCGAAGATAAAGGAGAACTCGAGCGAGAGTTGCAAGCTTGGTGTGATCGCTTGGAGCGGTTTGGACTCAGATTGAGCGTGAAGAAGACCGAGTATTTAACGACGGACGTTACCGAGTCCAGCTCCATCAGGGTTAACGGCATCGAGCTTCCACGCACTGCGGTCTTTAAGTACCTGGGATCAGCAGTCGCGTCTGACGGCAAACTGATGGTCGAAGTGAATTCACGCGTGAGTGCAGCTTGGTCCAAGTGGCGCTCGTTGACTGGCGTGCTCTGCGACAAGAAGATACCAGAGCGCTTTAAGTCGAAGATCTACAGAGCAGTCGTCCGGCCGGTAGCAATGTACGGCGCTGAGTGTTGGCCAGCGACCAAGGAAGTTGAAACGCGCCTCAGCGTCATGGAGACGAAGATGCTGCGCTGGACGGCAGGAGTCACGCGCATGGACCGCATCCGAAACGATGCTATTCGGCAGAAGTTCGGTGTCGCGCCGATAACTGACAAGATGCGCGAAGCTCGCTTACGATGGTACGGCCACGTTCTGCGTGGAGAAGAAGACAGCGTCCGCAAGATAGGCCTTAACTTCGAGGTAACAGGAAAGCGGCCTAGAGCTGGGCTGATACGTTACATACGGACTTGAAAGCGGCTGGTGTCCACCCTGATCTAGCGCTGGATCGGGAAAGGTGGCGTCATGACACCAGAATAGCGGACCCCGCTACGAAGCGGGACAGACGCTGAAGAAGAAGAAGAAGAAGAAGTCGGAAAACAGGAAATGGGATGGCATAAATGTATTGCCATAAGCATCCGACCCCGCTAGAAATTGGATTTCTTGGATCTCCAGCTTGAGTAGCAGTCTCGACCATGATAAAAACTTGATGATAGTGCTATGAAACTAGCACTTCAATACAAAAATAAAGTATAAACTCCTCCCAAAGGCTAACTGTTGGTTCTAGATTTAAAAGGTCATAATACTGTTAGTTTTCCAACAACCATTTTTGCTTGTTTTGAATGGCATCAGCGACAAATCTAACTGGGCATTTCATATTGAGATTCAATCGCTCGTCCAATCTGTCGCGATGTTTAGGTTGGTAGTTTGAGTGCGATTCACGTGAAGTTATTCGTCGGAAGGGTATACGATTTTTTTGAATTTTTCTACCAATTGTTTGCTCTGAGTAACATTTCATGTAAAGATTGTTTAAACTCAATCAGAACAAATGCCGTGCGTGAAGCTGAAAGTTGCGTAGCCGCGCTTCAGGTAGCTGCATTGTTTTCGGTTAAGTTTCTCGACCGAAATTGCACCAGATTCTGTGTGTTTCCATCTGGATGTTATGGTCAATAGTTCTATATCTTGGAATCGGGCAGGAATGAAACCAGTTTTGGAATTCGTCAACTTCGAATCACCTAAGGTGTAAATCCCTAGAGTCCGCTCCGATTTTGAACAAGCCAATACCCTGGTTGTTTGAGCTGCCTCGCAGCCTTATAATCTTTGAGTTAATCATCAACCATTAGAAGTCACTAGAATAGTTATACAGTAGGTAGCTAAAAAGCTGAATAGTAGCGCGACACTCTTGAGATCTCGAGACTTCCTAAGATGAATTGTTTAAGATTTACCGTTTAAATTTTTCAACTGAAGAGGAGCATGATGTATATGGAAGGCAATCATATTATCACTACGTGCTCCCTAAAAGTGACTCTCTCATGTAGACCGCGCTTCTTCTCATAGATACAATTTTTACGTCAAACTAGACACTTCTTACATCTGACATCAAGTTGGACACTTTTCGAACTAAGGCGGACACTTTTGAGAGCAAACTGATCGTCTCCCAAAAAAAGGTCGTATTCCACATAAAACTAGACACACATCAGGAAGGACGAAGCTATTGCGTCAGGAGAATTCACTACAGCTTTCTCGGAAATTTTATAAATCTTTTTTCACCAAGAAAACGAACACAGTGTTTGAATTGTATTAAGATCTTTATTTTTAAGAAGAAGAGAAAGAAAGAAGAAAAATAGCACGTCAAAATTTGTTTTAAAGTGCAGGAAAACAATAAATTTTCAGTGTGCTTAAAGAATAGATGGCCCCATGCAGTCGTCCAGCACGATTTCCCTTTAATTGATAGCAGGAATTTTATTCACATGAAGTAGCGCACTTGTAAAAGGTACCACAAGAACAATTGTAGAAAGTACTCATATCCTTTTTGCAGTTCTAAGTAAGCAGTATTCACACTATCAATTAAGGAAAAATCGTTACGACCTAAACGGGGGCAAGGTCTGGGCTATTCTTTTTATTCTCTCCAAGATTGCTGTTTTACTGCACGTTGAAATAATATTTGATTCATTATTTTAGCTTCAAATTAAATTTATTAATACACAATCACATTAACTAAATTACATTACAATTACAATTTACAATTACATTAATTATATATTCCCCTTCATGTGCCACCTCATCGCGGTGAAGGGGTGAACATCACTTAGTGATGCTAACGGCACAAATGGTCACGCTGTACACGATGCTATGTCGTGTATGGGCGGCTCTCATGTATCCCTGGCCAGGAACATGTGAGTAACCAGATCACCGCCATGGCTTAAACAACTAAGGCCTATGTTATACTTCGGCGACGCGTCGCCGACGCTGCGACACGTCAGCGACGGCCCGTCACCGACGTCGCCACAGACGCCGCCGACGTCGCCACAGACGCGTGGTCGACGTCGGCGGCGTCGTCAACAGATTCTGTGGCGGCGTCGGGGACGTCGTTGACAGGAGAGCATCGGAGCGCATTTTTAGCATCGGAGCGCGCTTTCAATGTCATCATTTGGCCACCAGTCTGCCGATTGCATACATTTTGTGCTTTTCTTAATCTTCAAAAGGATTTTTTATTCTTAATTCTTCTTAATGTTTCAAGACTTGATGATGATTTGTTGTTCTGTATGTACTCTTCAAGAAATGCAAATTTAGCAGACGCGATTGCATAATTGGGCGATAGAATATCTGAATAGAAAAAAATGTGATTTGTCTAAGGTAGAGCATAATTGGAAATCTTGTAGTGTGCGAGGAAAAGAAGATTGTGAGCGCGAATATGTAACCTATTTAAGTATCAAGTGATGAAGAGCCAAGATGATTACGGCGCGATAGGTGCTAAACATCGTCAAAATGATGGCCGACATTGAGAGAAAGTAAGCAAACGAGGCGCCTTCTTGATGTGCGGTTATGAAACTCATGTCGATTCAAAGTAGGCATGAACTATATTTTGAAGCGAACTCTATTTCTTCTAGACTAAAACAATCCAAATGGTACTGGACCACTTAGGAGTCTGACGCGACCGTTGGTTTTTTCACACTATTGGCTGGATGCCGCAAGATGGGCGTTTTTGCACTTTCGATTTCGTAATTCGAGGTCCGCCGAGGATGTTGACAGTGCCGGGAACGAAGAACCCACCCACAAACAAAATACTCCCTCTGAGCGCATTTTCTCCCAGCCTTGAATGAGGCCGGCGACGGCCCGTCGCCGTGCACAGCGCGGCGACCGACCCACGGACGACGTCGGTGGCGACGTCTGTGGCGACGTCGGTGGCGACGTCGGTGGCGACGTCGGCGGCGGAAGTATAACACCCCCTGCGGAGCTCTCGGCGACGTCGTCGGCGACGCTGTGTTGGGCGGGCTGCCACGCAGTGCGTAGCTGCCCGCAAAGCACAGCGTCGCCGACGTCGGCCGACGCGTCGCCGAAGTATAACATAGGCCTAAACCCGCGCCCCAGTCCTCCGCGCGCTGGAGGTGGACTTCTACGACGTCGGTTGCATCCACCTCCGGCGAGGGACCATCTAATCTCGGAGTTAAACTATCAGGACGTCATTGGAATCGAACTACCGGAAATTCCCTCCCACCACGACACGGAAACTGCCTATTCGCCTGCACTTATAACTGTCGTACGATCGCATCTGAGCAGGATCTTCGGACACTGCTTTACAGAAGCCGCAACATCAAATACGACGTTATCGCCCTGCAGGAAACGAAAGGCAGAACGGAAACCATAAGAAGGACCGACCACAACGAGCTTCTCATTATCGGAGCAAAGGTGGGCAGAAAGAATATTGCGGAGTTGGATTTCTCGTCAATTCGACAGTGCACCACCTAGTAGACTCTTACAAGATCATCAGTCCGCGAGTAGCTGTTCTTCGTATGGAAACCAAAGATCAAGGAACCATCTCCATCATAAATGGATATGCTCCAACATCTGCGGCCACAGACGAAGAAAAGGAGGAATTCTAGAAGCTGTTCGAAAGGACTGTCAACGACAAGAAGAGCTACTACAAAGTTGTCGTTGGTGACTTTAACGCTATTGTCGGTACGAATGATCACGACGAATAGAGGCTAGGACCACATGGAACTTCCTCAAGGAACGAAAACGGAGAGCGCCTGATAGACTTCCTATCCGCGTGCCGTCTCTACCATGAAAATTCTATGTTTAAGAAGCCTTCAAACCAGCGATGGGCCTGGGAAAGCCCAAATGGAGAAATACGTTCAGAGATTGACCATGTTCTTACAAACACTGGAGTCTGTTCGACGTCTCTGTGCTACCTTCATTTGACATCGGTGAGGATCACCTTCTTGTCCGTGCGAAGCTGACTCTCAAAAAGAAGATGTTCAAACGTGACACTCGTAAGCCGGCACCGGTGAGGAACCCCACATTCAAGTCGGACGAGTTTGGAATATGCAATAAAGTCGTATGGTTGGAGTCTTCTTGAAGTTACATCGGATAACTACGACCTTCTCTCCAAGGGGCTGTTCAAACGTGCTAGCAGATCTCGCGAAGCCACTCACCGTCTGCTTCAATACTCAACGCACATGCGATTAAGCTCTTGGAGCAAAGAAGAGCTGTTAAACTGGATCCTAATGCTTCCCATCTGGAAAAAGTCGCCATCTCGAAGGCCTATCGAAATGCAGTGAAGGAGTCCATTCAAGCCTACAGAAGACTGAAGCTGTTAGAAGCTGCTGGGAAAGGTTCAAGTATAAAGCGCTGCAAACGAGATCTCTGCGATCAGAAGGCAATAATGTCAGCCCTTGTGAATAAGGATGGAACAACGCAAACGTCTCGAAGAGCGAAGGAGGCCATCGTTCAAGAATTCTACACAGATCTGTTCCGTTCTTCCATCACTGTCCCGAAATGCTTGATGCCGCCAGCTGAGGAAGTACCTCCCATTCTGGAATCAGAAGTTGCTCATGCCCATCGATCCATCAGTCTTCTCTCAGTTCTGTACAAGATCTTCACCAAGATACTGCTCAATCGTATGGAGCGCTGCTTGGATGAATATCATCCTGTGGAGCAAGCAGGGCTTCGCAAGGGTTTCTCCTGCATGGACCATATTCAGACTGTCTCGCAACTCATCGAAAGGAGCCGCGAATACCACATCCCACTTGTCCTTGTCTTCGTGGATTATCGGAAAGCGTTCGACTCTGTGGAAATCAACGCCGTTTTGAACGCGCTTGTGCATGCTGATATACCATCGCCCTACATCCGACTTCTCGACGAATGCTTCTCGAACACATCGACCACCATCCAGTTGTTCGATCGAAAGCTTAAGATTCCTATCGGGAAAGGAGTACGGCAGGGAGACACGATTTCTCCTAAGCTATTCACAGCGGCACTCCAGGATACCATGAAGGTCTTGAAATGGTACGATAAAGGCTACCTTGTCGACGGTAAACGCAGCAACCTTCGCTTCGCCGACGATATTGTTCTCATCTCTACCAGACGGCAGAAGTCGAAGAAATGCTGAACGAGCTCAATGTGGCAGGTATGAAGATTGGATTGGACATGAATATATCCAAAACGGTCAGCAATTTATGGTCAACCAGTGGTGTGACCCGAGACTCGTAAGGTTAAATGGAGTCGCTCTACAACAGGTCGAGACTCCTTCGTCTATCTGGGAAGAGAGCTGAGCATGGATAACGACCTCGCTCCTGAAATTGCCCGCAGAAGACGCCTAGCATGGGCAGCCTTCAATTCGATTCGCGAAGTCACCGATCAGGTCAAGGATGCCGGCCTCAGGGCCTCGATATTCAACGCCTCTGTACTGCCTGCGATGTGTTACGCGACGGAAACCTGGCCCGACAACAAGACAATCGCCAGAGCGATGCAAACTACGCATCGTGCACTGGAGAGGTGTCTTCTGAGGACAAGCCTTCGTCAGCAATGGCAAGAAGGCCTACGAAGCTCGGAGCTACGGAAGAAGTCGCAATTAGCAGACCCGCTGCAGTACATGAAGAAGACCAAATATCGCTGGGCCGGACACCTGCTTCACGAAAGGACGATAGATGGAGTCTCCGTGTCACAGAATGGCTCCCGAGAGACCATAAGAGACCACTGGGACGACCGCCAACGCGATGGGCAGACTCATTCTCAAGATCCTTCAGAGAGCAGAGTCTGCCTTAGTGGATGCAAGCAGCCAGAGATCGAGCGGTCTGGAAGAGTTGTGGTCCCCGCTGAGAAAACCTCCAGCCGACAAAAGGACCATCAAAGTATCAAAGTATTAATTATATTTAAATTAATTAATTTACAATTTGTGAAGTTTCAACTGCACTTCAACTGCACTCAATTTGTTGGGGTAAGTTAAGTATAAATTTTCAATAACAAAAGAAAGAAAATTTGCGTTAATCACACCTTTCTCTTTTAGGCGTTCAGTTCGTTTTCAAAGCTATCCAGCTTACGTCGAAAAACGTCCGGGTATATAAAAGTGATATTGATAAGAATTCGTCTTTATATATTAGGGTGGGCCAAAAGTAATGAGACTCCATGCCGTGCCCGTATATGTCGTGACTGGAGTCCGGTTTCGTGCTTCTCGTATTTGCATGTTTGTTTGCTATTTACTGAAGGCCACCTGAGAATTGATCACTTTCGCCCTTTCCAGAAGCATGTCAAAACCCCAGTCTGCCTCATGTCGAAACCCCAGTCTGACGAGTCGACCTGCGTCGAGCAAATCTCGCCCAATTCCCAACCCCGAGCAGGCTGGACTCAATAGTCACGCAAGACGAGAAGTACGTCTTCTACCTTGACCCTGCCAAGCAGCGAGTCTGGGTGAGGACTGGTGACCTGTTACCGACCTTCGTTCGACGGGATGTTCACGGCAAGGAGCACCTTCCGAGCTTTTGAGTCTGTGCCCATGGACTGGTATAGTGGCAGCTGTTTTCTAAAAGCACGACGATGGACTCCAAGGCAATGGTGAACGAAATAGAAGAGATGGACCGGCAATTCGCACTTATTCGGTCTCAGCTCTCTAAGAAGTTACTCCTCTTCGACATTGCCGCACCCCATCGGACAAAAGTGACCACGGATAAGCTTGCTCAAGTAGGCTACGTTCACATGCCTCACCCATCGTATTCGCCGGACATCTCTACCACTACTTCTTGAGCCTATAGGACTTCATGGCCGGAAGGGACACAAGGACCCAAGCAGACTTCGACAAACGAGCAGTGGATCAGCACCAGGCCCAAGCAGTTCTGGGAGGTTTTATATCAGGAAGTTGGCTGATCGATGGCAGCAAGGTCATTGATCTTAATAGCGAATACACTCCTCAGCACCGTTGAGTTGTAATTGAGTTATAAAGAGAAATTTGATGATTTTGTCTCATTACTTTTGGCGCACCCTAATACAATAAGTAGCTAGAGCGATATAATCAGAATTCTCTATTTTCTGACGCTTTAGGCTTTCTGTTTTCTGCTTTCTGACAAACTTGATGTTCTGTTTTCTGGGGAAAATTTCAAACATTTAAGCCGATCCCTTGTGGGGAGCCAGCGTGTAGCTAAAGCGTGGTGGCCGTCTGGGAAGGTTATCAAAGTCCATTCGCATTATGAGGAGGTCTGCCTCGTCAGATTAACAGGACCTAAGCCTATTCCTTCATGGAAATGCAGAGCAGTGTGGAGGTGAGGCCCTGGCTACCGATGTGCCACAACACGTGACCTTGCAGGAGCTCCGCACCCGATTCCGTCGATGCAGCGGGGCCCTGCGGGCACGGTCCCCTTACCCTTACCCTCTTCCAAACTGGGGTAGAAGCATTCGACTTTGTCGTGATATTCGGCAGTTAAACCACTGCACCTGTCTCGACGGCTTTCATGGAAGTACATCAAAGTCCTTGGCGACAAGGCCACTGCGGTTATCCCGCAGTCCATAACCTATTAGCTTTTGATGGCCCAGATCAGTGATGTCGCTGTTTTTCGTAGTGCCGCCCTGCGCATCGGATGAACCATATATACTCTCCGGTTTATACCTACAACCGAAAAAATAAGACAGCTGCCGCAAGTCAGCCATACTGCGACTCATTCAGAGATTTATCTTCGACATCCGGTAAATTCGGAGCTCGATAGTACACATAATCCGGGGGTGTTGTTAGTTGAGTAGAGAGTGTGCTTTGTCGTGTGAAAAATGCCTTTACCAAACTATGTTGCTTCGCACCGCTTGGCCTCCATCGTAGCTGTTATGTACCTTTTGTCACACTGGACACTATTCAAACCGAATTGGACACTTTTCAAACCTAGTTCGACTGACACGGTTACAAGAATTTTTATTCAAGAAGGATTTGCTACAGCTTTCTTTAAAGCTTTTTTTAAATTCACCTGCCACAATAAGTGTGTGTTGACACTGTTTGAAATTTCATTAAAATTTTATTTTAAAAAAGGGATCAAACTTTGTTTTAGAGCGCAGGAAAGCATCAATCATTTATTGTATTAAGGGAAGGGATCGCACCATGCACGAGAGTAGACCGTTGCGATTTCTCATCGATTGCAACTTTTGTTTGCGTGGAGTAATGCAGATGTAAACAGTCCGGCAGCAACAGCGATAAAAAGCTGCACATATTCTAACACTTATGTTTCAAGTAAGCAGCATTCCCACTATCAATCAAATAAAATCGCGACGATCTAGTCTAGTGCCAGATCTCTTTTTCCAATTCACTAAATGATTTCCGCTTTTTTAAAAGAAATTCACTTAACTATTTTTCTCAATTTTCTATAAAATTTAAAATTTTACCAAAAAAATTAATTTTAATTTTCAATTTTATAAAGAGTGTTCACTTATAGAGAAAATAAATTAAAGATTTCAAGCAAAGTTACACTAGATTTTCCTTAAACAAGTCTCTAGTTCAATCTAGAGGAACATATATTGATTTGGAAGGTGTTTAATTTGATTTCAAAAACGTCAAGCTCGTGGAGAACAGTGACCAATTCGAATTGAAAAGTGTCTAAGTCTCCAACTTGGCTTGAATGGTGTCCCGTTGGATGCGAAAATGCTATATTTAAGATAGTAGACGAATAAATGCTGAAAAATACCCCATATCACTCGGAAGGTTCCAAAGAACGGGTGTGTAATTGATGAAGATGATAGGAATGGTACCGCTCTTTGCTCCTTAATCGACGAGTTGGAGAGGATATCGGGAAATATGAGTTTGTGCCCGATAACAGATGGTTGGACTTTGACACAATGCACTCCAAGAACAGTAACCACCCTACATGACGGGGTTTCATCACGAAGGATTTCATCACACGAAGGATTTCATCACGGCTTCGCCTCCTTTAGACTTCGAGAAGCTTTCATTTCAATCGGTGGTGTTGTTGGGCTTAATGTTAGCACTTCGAACGTAGTCACTAGCTGCGTCCTCTGCTTCTAAGTCTACCTTCCCATGAGCAAATCGAACAGCACTATGCTTACCGTTGGGTCACACTCTCACACCTTCTGCTCAGCATATGGGATAATAGTGTGCTCCAATCCCACTATTGTGTTTTCAGCTCGCTCCATCGCTAATCGTTTGTTCTCACAACGGTGTTCGCCGTATCCGCTCCTACTTCATGGACCAATGGAGGTTTTCGAGTCCAAGCTCGAGGAGCTGATTGATCTACGCGATGGATACTTCGAGAGGTTTCCCAACGGAACCGAAACAGAGCGAGTGAAAACCGTCAGGGAAAAAGCACTGCTCCTCCTAGAGGTACGTCGGCGCTGTTTCCTCTCAGACTTGGGGTTTCCTATGTGCAGGAATACTGAGCGCTGCACTACTTGGAGCAGCTCGCCCTAGCAAGCCGTAACACGACGCACGGAATAAGTCGAATTGCGTAAACAACAGTAGTAAACGCTTCACCAGGCTGGCCATGTTGGATAAATGACGAAATGTGGGCTGGAGGGGCTAAAAGAGCAGGGCGGCCAAAGATTTCCGCGCTCCGCCGCTAATCGATATACGGTAACTATTCGGGGATGTGTTCGTCAGAATAGTGTTAGTCTTGCATCGAGGTTGCTCACGCTCATAGGTCATTCACACAGAACTGGACACGTGGAGGAACCCAGGGCGTGGCTGGTCTAACTTATCCTATTTACTTACTATACCGTCTCGCTGTGTTAAGAAAAAGCTACGATACTAAGATGCTTCGCCGTTGCTGTGGGGCGTAACCGCACCAAGCACCTTGACTGTTTTGGCTCCGTGTGGGGCATGGGAAGAAACCATACGATGTAGCCAACTGCAAATACGTGTACCTTCGTTGGGGCATTTGTCGGAGCACTTCTCTCACAGGGGAGAACGCAGATTCATGTTCCTTCCCCTAATCAGCCTGTGCTCTTCTCCGCTGGCGCAGACGAGGACACGGAATCCAACAAAAGCATTCCTTTCACGCGCGTCGACAATAGCCGTACAAGTAGCAACCTTGGCTTTATCACTGTTCTTTGGGGCCTATTCTATGGTTAGTGGAAGGTGGCTCCGCTAGGCCGGCGAATCCAGCATATGTATGATGGTCCTATGACAGGAAAATTCTAAGCAGTTCATATAGGGCAGAGGGCCGGTGCGCATACAAAGTGCTTCACGTCCAAGTACCAGTGTCAAAATTGGTCACATCCTGGAGTTTCTTCGCTTACCCAGTCTTTCCTTCCCTTAACAAGGGAGATCGCAGAACCCGGCCAAAAGCCTGAAAGTAGCTGGTGTCCACCGTGGTCTAGCCCTGGATCGCGAAAGGTGGGTCGTGACAGCAGAAAGTCGGACTGCGCTACAAAACGGGACAGACGCCGAAGAAGAGAAGGAGAAGGCTAGTACGTAGTCTTTTATAACAGTTTACCTTCAATTTTCCGCCCTTTCCCAGCACACTATCAGTCTGTTTCAATTTTTCATTTTCATTGGATTTTTGAGGATAACCTCCATGTGATACACTTCCAATCTTGGTTTCCGATGAATAGGGTTTGGTAAATATAAGACGCGTGGAGTGGGCCTTCTCAACCTGACGAGACAAGGGGTCGTCGTCCACGATGTCTTACGCAACTTGTAAGGCGCTGCTCCTTCTAAGGCCTATGGTATACTTCCGCGGACACAGACAGTTTGTAGGCGAAGCGTGGACGTGACGGTTGCGACGAGTGGTCAAGTGCGGAGTTCTAGCGATTCGTGGCTGGCTGGTAGTGTCTGCGGGAGAATACCATTGGTCTCATAACAATTCATCGCTTCGAGTTCTTTCGACGTCTTCTGAGTTGATACAGCAGTGCTACTCATCTGCCTTTCACTAAAACCCTGTTCCCTATCCTATCATTCAGTCATTCTGAAAGTTTTTCTGGAAAACAGCTTTAGCGTTTAATAGGGGCGCCTGCTGGACGGCGTGGGGAGGGGGAACACTCTACAACCTTGGTGACCCCCGGTCTGGCAGCCCTTCGTGGCGCGAAAACGAGGCGGATGTGTGCTCGAAATCAACTTACGACTTTTATAGGATGTTCCACTGTCGGGTTTCCCTCGATCTGCCGTCCGATATCTGCAGTGTGGACGAATTCTGAACGCTTGTGTTGCGTACGATCCTCGCTGTGAAGAGCTGCTAAGCAAGGCGGTCAAGCTCGGTAAGTAGCTTTTAATCCGTAGGTTTTCAAGACACTTGGTAACGTAGCCAGAGAAGACGACGTCTTTCGCGTTCACCCGGAATTGATTCAAGGTTTACGATCCGCTCAGGCCAGCCAAGCCTCCATTCCCATCGGGGAAAACGACCCTTCTCTGTCAAAATAAGGCAATAAATTATCCGTCGTAAGTCATTGTTTAGTCCAGATACGCCTTCGGGATGCCTACGCCACATACTCTAAACGTAGAATGCGTGGCGAATCCCAGAGATGGAATGATCAGTCCTTATCATTCAGGCCTACCCTGTTCTGTCCTGAAATGCCTTTATATTAGCTGGAACTGGATATAGTAATGCAAATACGGTTCTAATTGATCATTTGTTTGTCAAAGTTGTGCTGAATGAACTATAACTTTCTTGAATTCTTAACGAAACTCACATATAGACTACTCTAAAAAGGTGAAGTGGACATTTTCCGAGTAAGTGAGGCACAATTGATTTCCAAACGATGCCCTTACCATGCCAACATTTATTCAAAATGTATGTAGCTTACAGATCCAGATGCACTGTCATGGCTCGAGCTAGGTATATGCCTGTCGAAAAAACCCGATATCCAGTTCGCCATCGAGTGTGTGGAGGTCAGTGTTCTTTTTTGAAAAACTTTCCTAAAGGTGCACTATTTTCTTTAGTGCAGCCTCGAGCTAGAAAGGACTTCACGTGCGTTGTACACGCTTTCCGTCCTTCTACGAGCCAAAATGATGAAGACCGTTGATCCGGCTGAGAGATCTGCTCTTCAGTGAGTTTGTTGAAAACCTGCGTATGCTTTCGCCCTGCCTATCTTCTTCTTTTCCCTATTAACTCTGGCGTACACTACGTGGTGTATTTCCGCTACTACTGAAAAGTCTAGCACAAATTCAGCTGAAATTGAGATTGTAAGGGTTTTCTCATGGGCAAGCTGCTCTTTTGGTGGGAAAAGAGGTGTTGCTTTAAAGGCTGGAATCGAATTTCAATCATGATGTATTGAATTGACGTTATGAAGACAAGGAAACCCCTTCTCCAAAATTTCTTTGAAATATTTAAGATTCAGCCAAAGCTAAGTGGAACTAGGTTCTGGAAACATCTGTGTTCAGGCTAACGCCTTGAATATTCGTTTTATTCAAGGTTTCGGCAGTTCGGAGAAGGAACCACTTTACTATTTATTATGTTCTTTCAGGAAGCACTCTACCCAATTAGCTGTCGAAGCCGTCGAGCAAGATCCACTGTCTGGCTCCGCGCACTCTTGTTTGGGAAACTCTCTTTTCCTCGAGTTCTTCAGCACCGGCCAAAGCAACACCGATTTGCTAGTGAGTTCAAGTCCAGCTCTAGCTTCTTCCGACTCAGTATTAGGTATTATATATATATATATATATATATACATATATATGTATATATATAAGGTATTAGTGTTATAAAGGACTGCGATAATCGGTGAGAAATACAGTGTTGCAGGACTTAATCCATCCGGATGATGGTGGACTTAAGGCGCTGCTATTGAGAAAACGTGCAAAGGCTGTACATTGCTCAGTATTAGGTGGATTATAATGGGGGTTAATACAAAACACTACGGGAGCTGTGTAAGCCAATAAAGAGGTATATCAAGCATCCTCAGATTTGTGATTGCTGAGTATTCCGTGTTGTGTAATTAAAGATGTAGTACCGGCATTGCTCTAACGATTAGTCTACTTTGTGGGATGGTGATACGAGGACACTGGAACCATGATGGGTCTCTTTATGTCCACAAACTTCTAATTTTTTAGAAACAAGCCTGTGACGAATACCGCTTGGGCCTTCAGTGCGGAAAGGAGTATCGCAATGCTGATCTTCATCTCAATGCAGGAGCTGCTTTTCGGTATTTCCTTGCTCTCTACGTTGCTCTCTACTATTAAGGAATAGTGCATACCAACTAGCCCTAAACATTAAGTTAGACCAAGCACCAAATTTCTTCCAAGTCTGTGAATGCGGAGAAGGGGCTGGTAGCTTCCATTTTTAGCAGGAATTCATGATCTGTTGAGAGCTTCTCCTCGTATGTTGCCTGTCTTCTTCACTTCTCCTTTCAAGGTATGAAGAGAACTACGTCGAGGCGTTGAACCACCTCCGACTAGCTGTGAAGTACGATCCAAGCGATGTGATAGGCTCTCATGGACGACTTGCATCTCTAGCTCAATTCTTAAAAAATCTAGTATCAGGAATACACAGTGCAGGTATGTGGTGTTCCACTTAGCCCCAATTGCTCATTGATTAATTTAGCTGTTACATAATGTAAGAAAACGCTCTTCATTGTCAGTATTGACTATCATAATGTTTCTCTACGTATTGAAATGTGTTGTCAGCTAGATGCATCTCGCCTCATTATTTATTTATTTATTCAATATTTTCAATTTTCAACTGCACTTCATCAATAATCCATTCATGCGTTGCTCTACGTGCTCCTTTTTGCATTCTACTGCAGTTCTCGGTGAAGTAGGTGCTGCATAAACTAGAGAAACAGCCTAAGGTCAGCGCGGAGTATGTGGAGCAAGGTGTGAGCGATATGGATTACCACAAAAGTATACTGCCATTTGAATGATGGTCAATTATTTCCGCTTCAATTGCAGCGTGACGTGAATGTAGTAGAAACTGTATGCTTTTGGGTGTGATATTCGATCTATTCCCTCCCTGATCGGTGAAATCTAGAAAAAAAACCATGTAATAATCAGTCGAAAGCCGATCATATCATTTGATGTTGTTCACACCATTGATGCTGTCCATTTTCTCTAAAGTACGTCCATCGGCCGTCACGTTCACTTGATTCCCGCCCCGATTTTTTTTTTGCGTCTGGCATTGCTGAATTCTGGGATTATGCTTCTACTCCGAATATCCGAAACTATTATATTAATAAGGGACGGCGTCAAATGTGTCCCTCATCTAAACGGGAGGAATATAGTATCCATACAATTTCGAGGATTCGCTCTTGCATTGAAAACTTTTAATTCTATTATTATCGTTTTATACTTTAAGGGTTATGAATAGTATAGACCTTGAGGTGTAGTGGAAGTTGGGATGCTCCTCTAGTTACTGTAAGATGGGGAAGTTGGACATAGAGACCCTCTGCTTCATTGCAATGACCACGTTTTCTAATCCATTCCAATGGTATCCGTCTTCGTTTGGAATAATCCTGAGAGGTTTCGTCTTGCAAAAAGGATGACTTTGTCGCTGACTAGTTACTAACTTGTCCTTATGGGTTAGTCGATAATGTTTCACATCAGAAAGCTAGCAATGATGGTTCTATCGCAGTGAGGAACAAAAGTTTTGACATTTTTACATCCCATTATTGCTCAAATACTTGTCCAAGGGTCAGCTATTCCAATGGACGGTTTTTATTATTATTTTTTAAACATACCCGGTTTTTTATTTTATTTTTAAACATACCCTTCGACAGCCAGTTTAAGTTATTTGTATTGTGTATTATATTACACTGATTCAACGATGAGATCATTCCTTTTTCTCGAAAAGAGCCTGCTACTAGCTATTCCTGGTGTGTCATAATTATTTCATGTGTTAATAGCAAGACCCTGAAGCTCTAAGCTGGCGCTTTGCTCTGATTTTCGTTTCCGCGCTAGGAATTTTGAGCTACGAGCATAGTTTTCTCTTCAGTAGCGTTCGAGGAACAGGTTTTGTTAAACTTTTTAAAAATTCAACTAAAAGTCTATCTTAAACCCTTGAAAATGGACCACTGGTGCCATGAAGGGTAGTGAGGGAGAGGGCGTGCGAAACAGAATGTAAATTAAATCCCATACAAGATAATCGTTTTGCTTTTGCTTTCTAGATCTTTGCTTCTTCGAAAACATTAATGTTCTGAGATCTTTTACCATATTTCAGGAGGTCTACGTGCTAAGCGCATAGCTGAGTACAAAACGTCTCTTCCAACCGTACCTGCTACCGTGAATCCGTTCACCGACCTTCATCTTGTGACGTGTTTCAAAGACCTGAAGAAAGGAGCTAACAATCGAGTTGCTGTCGTGGGAAAGGTTGTGTCGACAGTTCCACATGAAGACGTTATTCCTATGTAAGTTATTGAGTCCGATGAACTGATCCCCCCATATTTATCACGAAAAAATCTGGAGGAGCGTATACGGTGTGTTTAGCAAGAGGCGCCACCTTGAGTCAAACTTTATTGGCTCGGACGGGTGGGAGCACTGCCTCTTTACATTGTACCATATACACCCTTTATTCTGAATCTATAAGTAAATGATTTGACGGCTACGTTTCAGCGCCTCAATAATAATGGACGCCGAAGGAGAGTGTGTTGCTGTGTGCGTCTACAACTGCGCTCCATCGCTGTCGTTTTTCATTGGAGACACTGTGGTTGTAGCCGATCCGCACGTCACAGAAGTTGAGGTACTGTTCCTTCAGAATTCAAATCCCTTCCTTTTCATGTGTGTTGTGTGTTCTAGGATCTGGACCTTCCGGAGATTCCAAACGCGTCATTCCGTTCGTTGAGAGTGCCAAACCCCTCGAAGATCTCTCGCAATGGCAATCTGCCTAAGGCGACTCAACTTGCTCCGTCACACTTGAAGATCTCTGCTTTGTGATTATTTGATGTTAAGATGAGATTCTTGGATTAGGTTGGTGCCACTGCTCTTTTCGAGATGATGACCCAGGAGCTTATTTGAACGCAAGATAAAGAAGGGAACGGGTGGTTTGTCGTCATGATTCCACATCAGGATATACAACAGAAGTTAACTGATCACCGACATAGGAGGTTCAGTCTTTGCAAAGCTGCTTAATTTATGCTACTTTCGTGATCCATCAGCTGGTGTTGTCCTGGTGGGTACCACAACTCTTCCATTCCGCTTGATTTGTGGCGACTTGCATCCAGTGGAGAGGACCGCCTTTCCTCCTCCTAGCGTCATCTTCTTTTTTCTTGGAAACCATACGTTTCATACTCAACGGTGTTTGGTATTGTTCATGTAGTGCGACATGTCCGTTAGACGCGACTTTCCTTCTCAGAAGAGACCTTTCCAATGCACAGTGAGTAGTCTGAATTGATGAGGATCTTGCCGTCTTGTCAGGCTAGGTTGTAGCAGCAAGATGGTGGTAGTAGAGACACGACATTTACGTTTCCACTTCTAACGTCCTTGAGGCTGTTTTCCGCGCACATGTGTGTTAGAGTCAATCTTCTAGCAGTGTCACCACTAGCACGGAGACCACCGCCATACCACCGAAGGTGAGCTTCTCGTTTCTTGTCAGTCTTCTTCTTCAGCTGTTGTCCCGCCTCGTAGTGGGGTCCATTATCTCACGTTACTTGTCAGTGACTGGAGAAACATCGAACCTCTGACGTATTGCTTCGTTGTAAATACGGTCCAGGCACATAGCACCATCCGTCCAGCGCAGCTTTTTCTGTCCGTTACGCTGAGGCGTCTATCCTCCTCCTTCGTTGCAAGCAAGCACTCAGCCCCTTTCATCTTTACTGGACGGATGATAGTTCTATAGGTCTTCGATTTATGATGTTCTGGTATCTTTCACATAAAACACCTGTCATTGTTAACATCTAACGCCATTTGATTGCTATTTAAGGTACTTGATGTTCTCGTTCGTACAAGTGCAGTGCCATTGATCTTAATGATCCACTTTCATTTTCGTCTGTCGTCAAGTACTCGGACTTTTTGACGTTTTGTTTGAGAATCCAAGTGATCACACTTAAATTGCGCTTGTCGCTCGAGTTCAGTCTCATCTTCGCTGGCAAGCATTACATCATCTGCATACAGCAGCGTCCAAGAGAAAGGCTTCTCTTAAGGTCTCTCAGGATGGCATCCATTATGACAATGGAAGGGAGCGGGGAAAGCGCAGATCCTTGGTGAACACTGACAGAGAGAAGGAATTCCGCCGATGTGCCGGCTGGTGCTCGCACTCTACTCTTTGCGCAAGAGTGAATAATGCGCACTCACTCAATAAGCTAACGCCGTGCCGCATAAGGCATACCATATGACTTCACGCGTACGCGACCAAATGATTTCTCTGAGTCGCGAGTCTCTCTGCCAGAAGTCGAGCAGCATGTAGGGTATTGGTAGTGTCACAGCCGGCTACGATCCACATTGATTAGTTGAAAGTTGGACGGCGTTGCGAATACTTCCAGTCACAGCTCATTCCAAGATTTTCGTACTGTGTGAGAGTAAACGAATTAGGCGGTAATGGAAGCAGTTCTTAGGACCCTTCTATTTAAATCGGAATCGTCGTGCTTTATTGCCAACTGCCAGCTATCTTTTCCGCGCCAGCCTGATTGGAAAAATTTCGATAGCCATTCAGCATGGTCCGAGCACTTCAACTTCACAGGTCGGCGCTAAGTCGTCGGGACCTGTTGCTCTAGCCTTAGTTTATACTTGTGCCGCCACGCGGCGCGGCATCATGATTGCCATAGGCCCCGTTTATACTTCGTCGCGGCGCGACGCGACGCCACGTATAGTGGCCATAGGCCCCGTTTATACTTCGTCGCGCCGCGACGCGACGCCACGTATAGTGGCCATATTGATTGTGCTACGCGATCGATCAATTTGGCCTCACTGCATGGCCATCGCGTCGCGCCGCGACGAAGTATAAACGGGGCCATATTGATTGTGCGACGCGATCGATCAATTTGGCCTCATTGCGTGGCCATCGCGTCGCGCCGCGATGAAGTATGAACGGGGCCATAGACATCGATTTACCAGGCCGCGAGGTCGATATCTATCCCTACCATGATGCCGCGCCGCGCAGCGACGCAAGTATAAACTAGTCCTTACCTGACTTCATCTTCTTCGAAGCTGCTTCCGTCTCCTTCGCAGTGGTTTTCTGCGCAGGACCGTGCGTGTGGCTCACAGGGAGCAGGCATATGGGCAAGCTTTGAAATTCGTTGAAAGTAACCATGTCGTCGTTCCACAGTCCTCTTGCGGCTCGTCGGTAGGAGGCTGTTCCCATCGCTGATGCTGAGGAATTTCTCGATGTCCTCAGTCTGACGATGGCGTGCTAGACCTATCACATAACACATGTGATATGTGATACATGGAACCTTCCTAGGCTGGCCTGTCGCCTTTACTTCGCAGAAGAATGGTTACCAGTGACAACCTGTAGAGGAAAAGGCGCAACTAGTGCACGGGGGTGCAGTCCATCAGTACTCGAAAAAGTTACGGGTTTTTACCAGTTTGACCTAGGCCCCTCTCGGTGCAACTTGCATTCAACGTGCGTACGCGTACAACGGGGGAAATTCCACGTCACCAAACCCGACTGCTATGTTCAAGGCGGTCGAATACAAGGACTGCCTCCCACCCCCCCCCCCCCCCCCCCCCCGTCCACGTGTTGCACCGAGGTAAATTGTCATCTTGGTCGCTCACTCGAACTAAAATCTGCCTATCCTGCACGCTTTCTGTGAGGTATCCCAGAATCTATGTCTTTGGATATGTTCAACTCTTTCACCAGATAGACGTAGGAATTCACTGTTTATCTGTGACAGGAGCCAGAAATTGTTAACATCACTAGAGGAGGATCCTCGGCGCCTCACATCATCATGATTTCTTCATGTATGAGCTGCCAAATGACTTTGATGCGATCACTACTTTACTTGATATGTTGCGTGTTGTGATCTAGTTGTGGAGTAGCATTCTATTTCATGGCATCTTTAAAATACATGTTTCAAGATTGTTGCGAAGTTGTTTGCCAAGTGAAATGGCTTGGTTGAATCTGTGCTTCTCAGTCGGACATATGCTGCTTCTGCCAAGAAAATTGTACTTCCGACTATCAGCGGTTGCCAGAAGGTCTCGAAGGACATGCAGGTGTACTCCAGAGGCTTTCTTCTATGGTTATTTCGCAATGAGTACACGCATGGTTGCTGTCGTCTATTCATCGTTATTCCTACATAGTTGTCCTCCTCCACAGGTTATCTTCTCAACGGTTATCGCAACGCCACCTTCGGCGTTATTCCCCTGAAACTGCTTTTCCACATTTTCCACTGAACTCAAAGTGGGTTTCACTGGAACTCCTCATGGTCTTCTGATACTATCGCTATATTCTCATGCAACTTCAGTAGCTCATTCGGATTTATGGCGTCTTCGTTACTGTCCTGGCGTCTCCGCTGTAACCACGTCGACCCCATTTATGCCTGCCTCGACAGCATAGTATTCGCTTGCCCAGATACTTCACGTTCAAAACATCGGAATTCCTCCACCTCAAGAAAGCCTCGCCCGGTAATCGTGGAGTGATTCAGTACACCTACAATGTTGATGAATTTTTACTTCTGGTTGCTCTACCGCAACCATTTTTATGCGGCAGACATCTCATAATTTTAACTATATTTCTTGAAAACCTACAGTTCTTGATGTGGGCGAATAGTGGAACCGTTGAATGGAGGAATCGGCAGCTTCAACGTCACTTCTGTAAGCTGTCGAGGATCATGTGTTCTGGTGGTTTGAATTCTTAGCCAATAAAGTAGCAGTTTTTATGCATAACAGAGCGTTCGGTTTTCGACAAAAGACGAAAATCGAACCCCCTGGCTCACACGTGGATGCTTTTCAGGCCAAGGAACACTTTTTTCTTTATTTTTAAACACGCTATTAACTAGAAATTTAAAAAAACTCCAAGTTATTACCATTCAAGTGCCGACAACTGAGTTCTCTGACTTGATCGAACTTCGCTATGCGAAAGCTCCGTTGTTACGGAAATAGTTTTTCCTATGGCGACAGGCTAGAAAGTGAAATTGTACGTTATAAATTGTCAAGCTTTGCTTGTGTATAAACCACCAAGCATTTCTGCATCTATTTTTTGCAGCGAAGGATGAAATTTGAACTCCATGGTCATATAAAGATTCATTATAGAAAAACTTTTTTTTCAGTGTATATTTGACAGGACTTGAAATTCTGTGTAGTAACATTTTATCTCTAAAGGGCGTCTCCTATGATAGAAAAATTACATTTCATGAGAAATGACGATTTTGAAGTGTAGAATAAACAGCATTCAACATTTCATAGGATTCAATCCCATATTCATTAACATCTGCTTCAACAAACAAAAATAGTAGGTTAAGTAACACAAGTATAAAAATAACCTAAAAACCTGAAAAAATACCAAGACACATTTCAATCCCTCCACCTTCAACGTCAAGCTTGACGCTGGCCGGTACCCTTATCGAATTCATTTTCATTCCTCGCTCAAGCCAACCAACCTTCCATCTGCTTGGGGTAGCAAGAGGCTTACTTTGAAAATGGAGTGCACTGAACTGTACAAGTTCGACTTTCAATAAATCTTGGCATAACGTAGTCAATCTATAGATGAGATCGTTCAGCTGTTCAAGATTGTCGTCAGCTTTACCACGGTTGACATTTCGGCGCCGTCATCTTTTATTTTCCTTAGGAAGAGAAATGGTGTTTGGGGGAACAGTTCCACAAGTGCCTCCTACATTTTTAGGCTCTGAGGAAGGCGATGGATGACGCGAAAACGTCAGCCGTAATAAGGTTGATGACAATCTTGGTCAACAACTGAACGATTTCATCTATAGATTGAAAACGTCGTAGATATTTGCACCGTTATTCTTGATAAATGTACTAGAGTGGAATTCAACTGATTAAGCTGTAACATCCAGGAGAATATTAACTGCAATCAAGTCCAAATGTCTTTTCTGACGTACTTATTGGTAGTCATGTAGTCGTCTAATATATAGCCACCAAGTCATTGTATAAACCAAAAACGCATTCAAATTGCCTCCACGACATCCCGCAAAAGTAAAATCCGCAGCGCAGTTCGTTTCCGCAAAGGAGTTGATTAAGACCTAACTACAACCTTTATCTTTTAGTGTGTTACACTTATTGTGAGACACCATTTTGAGTGTAAATTTGGTATATAATTATAGTGGTGGGGCAAATATTGAGAAAGTCAATGCCCTTCATAAAGATTGCTTAGGTTTCATTTCGCCTCATCCTGAAGCTTTGTATCAATGTGCTATTTGTATTTACATTTGCGCCAACGAAACTGGTTGGTAGAGTACTTCTTAGTCGGGAGTTTTGACTGTTTCGCCATCTTCAGAAGCCTCCCGTGACTCTTAAACGAACTCGTTACCATAATTCGTACGGCTGACATTTTTGACCTCAAAAAGCCTGGTGTCCAATATAACTCGATGGTGGTAGTGGTGTCACTTAGAAAATCAGTAGAGAATAAGACTTACTAGAACATCTTTAGGCAATAACTGGCTTGATGGGGGTCACTGTGTACGGCAGTCCTATACGGCGTATTGCGTTGCAGGATAAAAAAGGATAAAGTACGGCGTTACTCAATCCCTTCTGGGATGCGCCAGCGCATTCTGCTTCTACGGGCGTCGTGGAGGCGATTTGAATGAGTATTTGGCCATACAATGACTTGCGGTGGCCAAACGATGAATAAGTCAGCGCTCTATCCTTCCCAGACAAGTCTCGTACCAATTCACCGATCCCGGATCAGGGTCAAGCGTGGGGTTCGATTTTTGTGAAAATTTACGACCCCCTCTCTCCTTCTTCCGCTGTTTTATTCCTTATATATCTTGATTTCTTAAAGGTTATATGTGCATTTTGAACCCTTTAATAGGTTCTTATTTTCAGGAGGGGCTTCGACACAATAGAATAATGAAAAGAGGTCACTGAACAATAATACTTTGATGGCACAATCAAGCTGAATACTATTTTTCGACACCTTAAAATAAAGATTTTCTGGTAGCAGTCTTCCAGCCATCACTGCTTAATTTGTGCAGGTGTTTTTTTCAGGACATCATGGAAACGACGCATTTTTCTATCTGAAGGAGCGACGTCTGCATCTGAAATTATGCTCTGAAATAGTATTAGATAAAATTTTGAGTGCTACCTTCTGATGACGAATTAAGTGCTTCTCCTGGATTTTTTGAAGCGCTCATCGAATCGACTACGGAGCGGCAAACGAATGGTGGACGATGGAATTCCCATGGAAATAATGTTCTGTCATCCTAAGGAAACATCATAAAAAATCTACAAAAATCTAAGCCCTGTGCATCGTCCAACAAAAAACAAGCTTCTTCGCAACGATGGCGGAGCTGCAATGACGATATGATTAGAATGGATCGTACACAAAATCCTCGTTTTTCATGAAAAAATTATTTTTCTAAATATCGACACACTAATCACATGGAGGATGTTACTTTTAGAACCTGCCTTTTAAAAGCATAGAAAACACATCTACTAAAGCTTTATGAATTTTCCAGGAGCCCCAAAAAATCTCCGAGTTACGGCAGTTTACGTGCGGCTACTGCGTTCTCTGACATGATTGATCGCAATTGAAATATGGATGGACTCCTCGCTGGAAATTTTTTTCTGCCTTCTGAAGGACAGGACGACAGAGAGTGGAATTGTACCATATAGAATTTTGCTTAAAATACAGTAAAAACTAAGCTTCTCCGCTGCGATGAATCTCCGCTGAGGATGGATCGCATACAAAATTCTCATTTTTCATGAAAATATAATTGTTTAGCCGAAGCATATCACCTATACGGATAGAAACCAGCTACAAGAATCTCGAAGTCCTGATTAATTCATTGTGAAAAATCGTGATTTTCTGGATAGAACAGGCTGAATCGACCTCTGGTTGACTTTGCACCAACGTCATCGGAGCATAAAATTGAACGTTCTCAAAAAGGTTCATAACTCGGTAAGTTTTTCGAATTTTGAAAAATTTTCAGCTTTTCATAAAGCAGATAAAACGCCCTTTCTCACCGTGTAAAAATCGTTTTCCAAAAAAGGAATCTTCACGCGTGGCGGTTGGTTCGATTTTTGAGCGAAAAAAATTGAAGCGGCTTCACAAAAATATTCATAACTCGACCAATTCTTCGAAGTTTCAAAGTCCCGCTAGCTTTTCAGAAACTAGAAGAAGAGTCCTTTTTCGCTGTATAGAAATCAGTTTCCAAAAATTCGGTCTTCATGCGCGGCGGGAGTGGCTCGATTTCGGGTCCATTTCGCAAAAATACGTACCGAAAATCGAACCCCCCCCCGCCCCGCATGAAGACCCCTTTCTCAAGAATTGATTGTTACTTATTTACAAAGCATATTTACTCTATCTTACGATGGCCGAGCGGGATTTTTGAGTTCCGAAAAATTAGCTGAGTTGTGAGCATTTTTG